>SMGT01005569.1:61243-63565 GCA_004794575.1 Lanistes nyassanus
ATAATTTCGCAAGTTTGTCATTTTTTCTTTCCCCAAGAACCTGCAAGTTGCAGCTTCAATTACTAATCATCAAGTCTATTATCATCAGTCTTGATTTTGTTTTAGAGTTTATTCAGAAGTCTTTTACGAATGAAAAATGACTTTCTTTGTGGGATCCGCAGGACTGTGTCGGCAATGGCTTGGACTTTACCGTTCTTTCTTTCTGGAATCAGAGCCAGATGGGATTTTGCTTCCTGGACGCGCGAGGAAGATTTGGAGCAACACTGACACTGCAGCTCCTGGTTTTAGGCCACGGTGATAATACACTTGGATTCCAGACTCAGACATTTAAGTAATCTTTACAAACTGTTTGGTCTGAGCAGCACACGCACGCCGAACAAACCCAGGCACATACCCAAGAAATATTCTTTAATATTATACACTTTCTGTGGAGGGCCCTCTCTGTCTCCCTGCTATATTATGTTTCAATCATATTTGCTGTCATCTACTAAAATAAATTCCGTAACAATCCAGGGAGGGTTGCGTGGGCCTTCTTAAAGGCTATCCTTTCGTAAGAGCGTACATAAAACATACAGGGTGAATGGACCAAAAGACTGCTGTTAAAACCGGAAGGGCAGATCTGAACCCTTATGCAACCCAGCCCGGATTCAAAGTTATGTCTGCAGTCAGTTTACCTCGCGATTCAACTGCCTTCGCTTTGGGTACGGAACCAGTGAACAGACAAACTCGCTTGTGATTCGCTAACCGCTGATGGTAGAGGTTAATACTCAGCTGGTTCATTGCCATTTTGAGGGTGATCTCCGAGTTTTATGTGCGAGTTTTATGTCAAAGCACGGTTCAAGGCCGTTTTATCAACAGCATATGCTGTGGTGTTTGAAAAAAAACGCTGACAAAAATAATGGATGGATGGTCGTATTTTTAACAAATAAAAAAATTATCGACATCGCAATCAATGAAAGATGTGCGAAAGGCTTGTGTGTTTGAAAGTTTATGGGGTTTTTTTTGTCAGCTTATGACAGTCACGGAGCTGTAGTGACACACCAAACAATAACAAAAGTGCCTGAATCACAAGACAGCTCAGTGCTGCTTGCGAGTGCAGCGAATTTTGAAGAAAGCCATCTTTATCATAGCTACTCATGCTGGGTAGGTATAGTTACCGGTGGAGAACTCCTCCATTAAGTTACCTGTTGGGTAGGAGGGTTGAGTAGGCCTAACCAAAGGCTATAAATAAAAAGTGAATCCGACCGCGAGGGCCTCCCATCGCACGCATGTCATGGAGCCGTATTCATGGCTGTCGGTTAATCCTAAACCGATCGCGATCACGTGACTAACCACCGGTTAGCGACCTTTGGTTGGGAGAGATAGTTTGACGCGTGATCATGATCCGTTTTGGTTTAACCAGACGCCATGAATACGGCCCCTGGTTATAAGACGGTCAAGATAGTCGCTAAGCGCTGAAGTGTTCACGGTCTTACGTCAGATTAGTGCGTCGGGAATATTTACATTTGGTTGTGGACTGGCTGACTCTGGCGTCACAATCTGATGGACCCTGAGCTTCTCTGATTGGATTTCAGTGTGAGATGTCATCTGCTCTGTTTACGGATTTTTGATGTTACTTTGTTCTTTCTCTCTCCCGTGTAGCCATTTTTACCTGTGGAGAGACTCACTCACTCACTCACTCACTCACTCACTCACTCACTCACTCACTCACTCACTCACTCACTCACTCACTCACTCACTCACTCACTCACTCACTCACTCACTCACTCACTCCATTCACCAATCCACCCAGCCTTCCAGCCAGCCAGCTCTCATCAGTCCTCGGTCGACATGACAACCAGTTAAGAAAGCAATCGGTCCCATTAACAATTTAATTTCTGTTTTTTCTTCTCTGGACGAGCAGTCGGGGAGGAGAAGAACATAATGCACCAGGCACAACGCACAACACACAACACGCAACACACACGCACGCAACACACACGCACGCACGCAAGCACACATTGTATACAATGACAGTACGTCTGATAAACATAAACAAGTAATAAAAATAATATCAACATTAACTTCAAACAGATAAACATGAACAAGTAATATCAACATTAACTTCAAACAGATAAATATGAACTATTTCAACAGTAACTCCAAACAGATAAACATAAACAACTAATATCAATAGTATCTACTAGCTGATAAAGAAAGATGGCCTTTGTCATCGTTCCAGTTTGCAACCGAGCACAAATCCGAAATCGAAAGTAACCTTCAAACGATTTTTTAAACGTGACTGGAATGTCGCAAAATAGCCACCAGCCAAGGACTACTATA
>SMGT01005569.1:63759-111054 GCA_004794575.1 Lanistes nyassanus
ATAGTAGCCACCAGCATACTTCCTGGCGACAAAGAACGTTCAGCACAGTCTGTAACAAAACTGGGTCAAGTCGTAAGCTAATTAAGAGATTGTAAACCTGCACGTTCTGCCCACCCCACCAGATATATAGGACTTGCGCATGCGCGAATACGTGCACGTGGTCACAGAGCACATGTTCACCGTCATCAGCGTAAACACTGATTTGTCCTGCCGGCAGGTGACGCTGCGACGCTGACAGAGATTTTTTTTCTCTGTCCTACTGCGCCTAGGCATTCCTGGCAAACTTCCTGACGTGTACAACCAAACTTAATAAGTCTCTGAAACAAAATCAGCTCTGAAACAGAGACGCATCAGAACTCATCAATGAAAGTGTCAGCCTGCCTGGACTGTTCGGATTTCTATGTTTCTGCTTGCAATTAAATCGACCCTAAGCGCAAGCTAAGCCAGTTAAGGTATTAGACATATATTTCCTATGAACAAAAAGTGTGTTTCTGCATTGGGTTAGACATAAGACGGGATTCTGCAGATATTTACTCTAATGGTTTACTTTTTTAGTAACGTCCTGTCCTCTAAAGAGCATAGTTTGCATTGTTACTCTACTAGTTTCAGCTGCTTTAAGACGTTATGGACACGTTTTCTAACGTTATGGACAGGTTTTCTAACTTCTCTTGTATATTCTTTCACCCCTGGCGCATAATTTCCCCATTTTATGGTATAATAACCTATATTATAGATGCCGTTAAAAGGCGTGGGGAAATTAATCGGTAATTTTAAATTATACAGACACTCATTTGCCCTGGATTCAAGGGACAGTACTTTCACCATTCCTCATTTAAGGATACCGTGCTGAGATGAACTTCGTCTGCGACTGGACGTTAAGCAACGAAAAAAAAAACAACATCCCAACCAGCCTCATTTGCGGAACATGAATGATGCATTTCGTATGAAACTAATTTAGTTTTGATATGGTTTGGTTTATATCACAGGACTTGACTAAAATATACATGTATTAGCCATGCAAGCGGTTAAAGCAGATTATAAAAGACTAACATACAAGCGCACAGTTTGCTACAGGACCAGGCACAGCAGTCAATTCATCTTCCCACGCTGCACGCAGACCCAGACTTGAGGCTTACATAATTTTTCGGCGATCGCAGTTGCGTGAGACAGGAAGACGTTTCACAGTCGTGTCTGCTTCCAGATCGGGTTGATGTCGCATGGTCTGAACGTGTACGAGGTTTGGGGGAGAGGGTGCTAATGGCTACTTGTCGCCGATAGAGAGGTTAGAGGGTTCGGATCCCATACACGACCCACGCTGCATTTGACGTCTGTTCAGAGGCTGGCCATCGCGGACTTGAGACTATGCCGATGCTCCGGTCACCTCCCCTTTCCCCATCCCCTATCCCCCTCCATCCTCCTCGCCCCTCTTACATCCGTCCTGATTGTATGTGTTTTAGTTCTTGTTAAAATTCCGTCCTCACACACGTTCTTTTTTCCCCAGCCGAGAAGATAGTAGTTCAGTATCGGACTGTATATTGCGCACTTGCTGCCTTTGCTCGCTTTCATTTTACTGGATTCCGTTTGGACGCAACAAATTAAACGTGAGGGACTCAAGTCCACCATCCTGTGCCACAAGCGGACTTACGTCAAAAAGGCTTTTTTTGGCTGTGCGAATGTGCCCCACTTCTTCCAACCTGCTCTTGTATACAGGTTCGCCGAAGATGAGAACACATTTGTTCGGGGTTTAGGGAGGAAATCAATACCTCTGCCTGGCGCGACAGAGCTCAGAATCACACCTCACCTGATCCTGGTTACGATGTGACGTCACAGACCCAGGTTAAAGTCCATTTTGTTAAATCAAGTGTACCTGGAAATTGGTAAAAATGCAAAACAAACAAACAAACAAACAAAAAAACAAACAAAAAACAATGAACTCGAAAATTAATAAATAAATTATTTGTTCGGTCTTTTAAGGTGGGGGTGAGATACTGTTACTAAAATAACTAGACTTGGTGACTGTGAGAGCAGGAAACTTGACTCCCTATTTCAAAGAATCTATACCGCCCACTTGTTTTGACTGGCTTATTGACGAGCCTCCCGGACTGCAGCGAGCAAAATTAAACTGAAATATTATTCTTTCTTCAATCATTTGTGGGCGGAATGTCGGCATGCGTTTTTGGTTGAGAGACATATTGCGACCAGGCCTGCCAGCCATCCAGCCAGCCAGACAGACAGACTGAGACAGGATAAACGGACGGACATGAAGATTCTGAGACCTACCTCATCTGTACCTGTTATTACCTAGCTATATCTATTCTGCCTGCTAACTATACCTGCCTGCCTACTTTAAATATCGTTTTTATATATATCAGCGCACATTCAGGAGTGCGTTTAATTTGTGCACGTACATTTTCGTATATTACGCACGCAAGCTGCACCCTCTCGGGTACACTTACTAGCGCGCATGTGCGCACACAGATTAGACACAGAGACGCACGCACACACACACGCACGCACTCTCTTAAAAACGGGCGTGGTCAGCAGGCAAAATGTCAGACACCTGCAGTCTCTATAGTTCTGTGTCAATGATATGTTTAATGTTTGCTGGATGTGTGCGATAAAGAAAACATCTTTTTGTACAATGGCATATATCCAATTTAACTTGACATTTTAAGCGCCAGAACGAACTATCAGGTTGCCAAGAGTAGGCTCACAAAACTATCCAGTCATAAACAAGTCAACTATGTGTGTTCAGATCATTCCTTTTCGGGGGTGGGGTATAAATAACGTCGTAACGAGGAAATCATAAGCAAGGGGGGTGGGGGAGGCTAGGTCGACCAAAGCATGTTGCTGAAGTTCTTATTTATTTAAAACTTAAGCATTGGTTACGTAGAAGGCTGTAAGAAGACAGTTATAGGATTTAAGCTGTTGTAACATAGCTATATAGTAATGCAAAAAGCTGTTACACCATAGCTATAGTTAATTAGAAGGCTGTAAGATGACAGTTATATGATTTCAGCTGATGTAACATAGCTATATAGTAATGCAAAAAGCTGTTACAGCATATAAGGCTGTAAGATTCTTGCCAATGAACACTACAGCCGTTCTAAAAATAAAAGGAAGGCTGCGCAAGGCACACTTGGCTTAAGACTCTTCCACAACAAGAGTAATGGTTATACGTTTTTTAAAACAAATTTTCAAGAAGTAAATTCAGGTTCGAGAGAAAGCGCACCCTCCTTCAGTCCTCCTATACGAAAACATGCTGCAAGATGAAAATAAATGCCTGCACGTGCCTTGAAAACACGCGCGTGCACTATGTTGTACCCTTGTTAGGACTTACTGCTGGCCACATGCCAAGCCGTTCAATGAAAATCTAAAACTAGAATGAGGGTTGCCGATACACCAGAGGGACTTAAGCGGAAGCACTCTCCGTCGAGATGGGGAGTAAACGTTACGTTTGATGGTCTGCTTTTAAGTAAAGAGTTCCTTTTATCACCACCTGTTATTTCCAAGTTCCTTTCTATTATATCTTGATCACACGGTGCGATGACGGTGAACGCTAGACATGTCAAGGTTGATGCTGCACGTTACGAGTCTGAGAATGGTCTGTTAATCTGGGGATTAAACGCCAAATATTATAAAGTCAATTCAAATTTTGTCCATAATCAGTTTGAATTCAAGTGGGGGAGGGGGGAAGTGCGTGGAAGGAATAAGATAAATTTATATGCACGTGTACACTGGACGCATGTCTTTGCTGACTAGCATGTGCCAGGATTTTTTTTTCAGATTGCCCTTGGAGTACTGGCTGTGGAAAGGTCACACTTTATATCTACGCATATATATATATAGCTTCCTTCTGGAATCAAAAGAAACATTAACGTGGTCTCTGTGAACATAGGAAAGTTAACACGAGTCGAATGTTTTCAATTTCCATCGGACATATATTACATAATGAAGTTAATTTATAGTTTTGTTTGTTCTTTTCAATTTCAAAATTTTCTGTTTCAATTAAAAATTTCTCCTCACAAACTGTGAAGTGATAACAGAGAAAGTTGAATCTTATCTAAGTTTATTACCAATATAACTGTATTTTAAGCTTTACGTTGTTTGTTTTTTTACTTCACCAAAACAATCATCAGAATGTTGAATTACAGTAAACTCCAAGAGTCTTAAATCTCTGGGTGGTCATTTTACTGTATAAAAAGGTACATCCTATTGCTCCCTACCTGTTTTCTGATTAATTCGATGGTTTTGTCAATTAACTGTAGTAGAAGATCTTTATCGTGATATCAAGATGTCTAAGAGGCTCTTTCGGAAAAAATCTTTTTAGAACAGAGTACTTAAATCAATCCACCCACATTGCACCAAAGGGCGTGCACCTATATACATCTCGCCGCTAGGTGGCTATTAGTATTGCTGTTGTGGTTGTCGGCAGGAGGCGCTATCATTAAGTGCGCTGACTTTTGGATAAATGATATTTTGTCAGTGGAAGCAGGAACGAGCGACTACCATTAGCGGTAATAGTTAACTTTCGCCTCGAAATTAGCTAATGAAGAGGGAAACATTATGAAGTTGCCAGAGCACATTAGTGTTAATACCCCACTCATGGTTTTGCAAGACCCTGAGCAGGCAGCCTTTAATTAAGCAGTTTGCAGCAGCAGATTTCTGACCTAATTATCAAAAAATTCATTTCGCTTTCCATGTTTAGGGGGGAGAATTTTTGTTTTTCTTTTAAAAGTGGCAGAATTATAGTGTTATTATTTTGTATTGTGTATGACGCCACATGTCATAATCGACTAGCTATTACATTGAAGTGAGAGTACTTTATGAGAAAATAACGTTTGATGCAAATGACAACAAAGAAAATAGGAAAATTAGGCGCCATCGACGCTTGCAAAAACTAAAGTAGATGGTACATGCGTTACTGATATAAATGTTCAGTTCAAGTAAAACGTTTCCATCTGTGACGATCCCGCGTTGATACGCAGCTGAAACGGATGTCATCCGGATAGTGTGGCAATAATTTGACTGTAGCAGCTGCCCTGCTGGTGATGTCGATGTAGTAGCTATCGATGAAGTGGGTGTGGTGGAGACAAGGGTGAGGGTTGGGAGGACTGCGAGTTTCGTGATGACAGAAGCAATATTGAATCTTTATGGTTCTACTCTTCCATCCGTTTGTCAGAGTGACACTTCTCTTTTTATGATTGTTCGTTTGTGTCATGGTTTTCGGTGTGGTGGGTCCAGGAATTTACCCCATATACTCTAGCTGTGACCCATCAACAGCCATCTGGCTTGCAGTTGGTCGTTAATCCCCTTATTCAAGGCGCTACCTGACTGCCAGGTAATCGCCAGGCCAGGTGGGCGCAGTAGTTAGGCGCCTCAGGGCCATGTCCACAATTCCAGCCCATGGTGTTGAGCATCGCCAGTGAGGCGTGCAGCCTTAGGGCGAGACAAGGTGTTACTGGGACCTGACAGCTCTCGGGCACAGCTGTGATTGGGATAACAGCTGTCACGTAGATGTCAGGTGCCGCAGATTCAAGTTCAAGTTTCTTTATTCTTTTACCCTCAGGGGGTATTCAGAAAGAAAGAAAAAACTTGTCAAAAACACATCAATCATAATTCACCTGGCATTAGAATATACATATATGGATAAATAAACTCAATGATTAGTAAACACCCAGATAACAAGCCTAATCACGCACGCAGACGTACCCACAAACATAGGCACATATTCATCTATTCATTAATGTACTCTATAAGAAGTATTTTAACAAAATTTACTACCTTGGTCAATACAGTTTTGCTTTTGCAAGAAAAGAGTTTATAAAGTTTAAATGTATTTGGCCGGCTCAAGTAGTATGGTGTTAGTGCGGTGTTACGTTCAGCTGTAAATTTGTCACATAAGAAAATATAATGGTATTCATCACCTATGTCTTTTCTATCACACAGCGTACATAATCGTTCATGCCTAGGGTGTCTTCGTGTCTGAGTTTGTTAACAGGGAAGTTATTATCTAATGTCAAGAATTTTAATATCAGGCGGCAGTGAGAAGGTGGTAACACTCTGAGATAGGGTTCGGGCTTAAATGATGTTTTGAGTATTCTGTAGTTTGTGTATACCTGTATCTTGATGACCACGTGTGTGTGAATGCAGCATTGTATATAGGAAAGGTAAGAATAAAAGGACAAGTTTTATAATCTGCTGAGATCTTCTGCTAAATCAACTGAAAGACTTTTGCGGCTGAACTGCTGCTGTAGCGTCTGGCGTGAAGTCTTCTGAGGACATTCTGATGAAGGCTGATGGTGTTAAGCATTGCGGCAGAGTCAATCGTCGCCTTCCACTAGGCTTGAGTGAAGTCCTGTTGTGGCCCCACGTGTCTGGACGAAGCCCGTTGCTGTAGCGCAGGAATTTCCTTTGGAGTTGTGGGATCCTCCAGAATTGGTGTTCGATTCTTGGCACGTGCGTCCTCTGCTGTGGAGAACCCTTCTATGATCTACGCTGACCGGGCGAAGGAGGAACCGCAGAAGGTTAAGGAGGAAATCAAGGGACAGAAGGAAGACAACGGTTTAAAGTAGAAGCAGAGATCCTGCCTTGGGTGCCTGTATGTAACTGAACTCCAGTGCAGCGAGTTCACAGTTCACGGTCCACCCAGAAGTATCGCACAGCGGGGTGACTACGTGTGACGATAGCGAGAGTCCATACAATCCTCAGTAAGCGTTGTGTCTAGCGCCAAAAGGACACAGAATAGAATCCGACAACAAGAAATCTGAGGTTACCAGGAGCCACCAGGAAGAGCTTCTGACAGGTCAACGTTCAGGCCGCCAGAGAGGGGCGCCCATTCGATACAGACTGTTGTGCAAACTATGCAAACACCCAGGTGAAGAGCGCTGTGTGTTCTACAGATGGTCATAGTGTGTGTGCAGTTGAATCAGGTACGTATGTCTTGATCTTGTGTTTAGAAGGCCAGATGATGAAAGAAATTGTATGCTTTTAGTTGAACCAGAAAAAAGACCGGGAGTCATCCCACATATGAGCCTAGATATTTCATGATGTAAATACTCGCTATCTGTAAATAATATTCTATTTTTTCCACTGCACTATGGAGTCTGTGATTCTTTGTTTTGTGGGGAGATTGTAGCTGGATGGGGGCTTGGGCCACGGTGTGCAGTGAGATAGTTATAAAAAAGGTGATAGGGTGATGACGATTTCACCTACGCATATGCCGTTCTGCAGTCGTTTGGGCCGAGGAGCACTAGAACGACGCGTTAGGAGTAAAAGTAAACCCCCACGTAACAACAGTTTGTAACCCCCTCCTCTCCCACTTTCCTGTATTCTGTCCTTTCTCTCGCGCTCTGTGGAAAGCACCATTCCCGTCATTGCCATTATTTTCATCATTTAACACGTTAACAGCTAGCCCGCAAAATAGCTCATTGTAATTAACGCAATTGCGCGCAGTAGGCAAATACCCTAGTCCATCTGTACTCCTGAGGGGGATAAGAAGTAAGCCGAAGTGACTGACAAAAATCAAAACACGCAAATAAAGCCACTAACAGTCATTTCGAACGCTTTACAACAGACGCGGTAAAAATCCAAAAGCATCTTCAAACTATGCTTGGCAAGGCATTCTGTTTAAGTACTTGTGACGCCAGCGGCGGATGAAAAAAAAAAGCCACTTTAGTGGCTCTGCGTGTGGCGCTAATTTCTAGACCTCCCAATCTGTCGTGGGTGTCACGAACCAGGAGAGTTCACAGGGAAGGCGTTTTTTCCTGACAACTTGTAAGCAAGGTACTCAAAATTAATAGTCTTTACTTACGATGAACGACGATTGGGCTAAAGTTTGGGGCGTTTTCTGGGACACGGCTTCAGCAACAGAGACATATCTTAAAGTATCAGGTGTTTCCAAATGGTCTTTTTAAACAAAAATTTATAATTTTTGGTTATTTTCCCTTCTTGGAAACGTAGTTCATAGGCAAAGGCTGTTTTCAATTACAGGGCAAGGGCCGACAACTTACGATTTCCGTCAGTAAGATTTGTCGACATTTACCCTGACCAAGCGGAATTTTGTTGGCCTAAGCCTATTCATCGTCGAAGTTATCGAGCGTTGTCCTATAATTTTACCAAGACCATCCATCCATCCATCCATTCATCCATCCATCCAGTAAGCTAGCCAGCCAGCCAGCCAAGGGTACTAGAGATGTACTTTGCATTTGCATAATATTTCCTAGTAAACACCACAATACAGAATGTAGATGATCTCTCTCTCTCTCTCTCTGTGACGTGTCTCTCTCTCTCACACACATACACACGCACGGACGCAAACACATGCACGCACGCATTCACGCACACACGCACTCACACACATATTCTCATATAATGTGCAGCCACCGCTATGCACATTTATTTCCTTAATTCGCAACTAATAACTTTGATACATCTGATTAATTGCCGGTAACTTCTGATATTATTACGGTGAGACAATATTCGTTCTGTCGGTCTGTCTTTCAGTTCGTCTGCTAGTATACCTCCGTCTGACCTTCGTCTGTTTTTTGGTCTGTTTATTCATTCGTTTGTTCAAACATATATCCATTATTATTTCATGTCCATCATATTTTCTACGCTCACGAAAGGCATGGGTCCTGTTTGCGCAGGCTTGTATACATAGTGAGAGGAACAGACGCTATATCACTGACACCTGATCCTCCGAGCTGATGATGTCCCTATAATATTGGCAAAAATCCTTGACGTCAAAATGGTGGCAGGGTAATCCTTCGAGATTTTGGCATTCCGTCAACTAGAATTTATAGGTAACAGTACTAAAAATCGAGAAC
The DNA here is from genome assembly GCA_004794575.1 of Lanistes nyassanus. NCBI lineage: Eukaryota > Metazoa > Mollusca > Gastropoda > Architaenioglossa > Ampullariidae > Lanistes > Lanistes nyassanus. The sequence continues at coordinate 72,588 of SMGT01005569.1, forward strand.
TGACGCGTAAAACGTTGAGAAAACAATTAGCATTCAAGTCCTAGAGCTTTTTTTCAGATTTGCACCTGTTTGATGAGTCTACAGAGAGAATGACGCAAGAATCCCCTTTTACTGATCGCTTTTTTTTTTCGCTCAGTAAACTTGAATTCCCCACACAGTTATACGATCCGACCGGCCTTGTAGCTGACAAATAAACCGATAGCGATACAAGAAAGTTAAAAGCTAATTCAATGGAATGCTTTTGTTCTTGCTTTTGTATTTTGCCTGATTCTTGAGCAGGCGAAACTTGGATGCACTCCTACAGCTTCCGATGACTCACCGCGAGATAAAGTAGAGTACAGACGGGTCAAGCGTACCCCTCCTTTCACCCATACGCCTACCTAAAATCTTAAAGGTCTAGTAAAATCAGAAATACTCCTTATCTCTGGTAAAATAAAAAATAACAATTTGTGAACCAAATTAACTATACCAGAGCGTGCTAAATGCAGCTTTGAGCTGTTATTCTTTATTTCTATCATCATTTATTGACACCCAAAACTGCATTTTTCCATCGTGATATTTGTCAGGGTAGATAATAGATTGAAATTGTGGTATCCCTTCCCTTGATTGTGACGTCACGTAAGGGATAAGGAGGTCTGTGTAGAGGCTGTGTGTTACGAGTCGGATGCCCGAGTTGAGCTTTCGTGCAAGAGAGCAGCCCCCTAGTGAGGATCTGTTTGTGAAAATGACCAGGGACGGGTATTATACACCCTGGGAATACGAGCCTGAATTTCCTGGCGTAGGATTAGACCAACAGGAGAGACACAATGGTCCCCACCCGCTTTGTTTTCGTGGACTGATAAGTCAAGAAGTGATAATTTCACTGTTTTGTTAGGGGTTTTTGGGGGGGCATTAATGAAGTACAGAATGAGCAAATAGTAAGATTATCTGTGTTTAACAATAAAATCTTGGTCCTGTGTAAATCTGTGTTTAGAAACAAATGGCAGCGATTTGAGTTGGGAAACGTTGGAAACAGTAACACTTAAGGCGACATTATCAGCAGTGAAGTGATATAAGCCACATAAATTTGTGGAGGTGCACGTATTTCTTTTGCTTCTGTTCCGTGTTCTTGTGTAATCAAACATGGCCTTGATCTTTAGTTGTAAGCCTCACCCCCTACCCCCATACTTCCCCAAACAGCGCGCAGTACACCCACACGCCGCTAAGTTTCTTTCGTCTGTTTACTGGACTTTCACAGACATATCGTTTGCAGTTCCGACGAGCTTCTGTTGTATGAGGTTAGACCTCTAAGGTCAAGGACGCATTTTTGAGAGCGCTCTGCAAGGATGGTTTTATTCTTTACACAATGTTATCGCATGTGTGCTGGGTTTGAACCATTCAGCTTGATTTAGATAACTATAGATTTAATTTTGGCAACGTGTCATGTTTCATTTAGGCAGGCCTTTAAGTGATGTAACAGTACCACTTGACTGTTGTGGTAGAACTGGCAGTAGGTCTATACTTACCGGAATACCGGCAAATACCAGTAGGGTCTTAAGACAGTGCGCTGTACCGATCTGGGTCTTTATACCGGTATATACAGCAAGGGACATTTATAATCAGGTTAATGATAATCGTTATCAATTGAATTACAGTCAGTGCTTCGAAGCAGTGATTTAACTCTAAGAGAGGCTATCCCTTACAGCAACTACAGCTATAATTGTCGAATTTAGCGACATTTGTGAGCAAAACGTTAGCGGGAAGGCGTCATTCTGCGATGTGAAGGTTGCAGCCAACACGTTGTCTGGCCTAAAGAAAGAGCATCAAAAGTTTTACTGATAACTACATGTAGTTGGGGTGGTTTCAAGGAGTCTGAAAACTTCCTGAAGGTTGACTGAAGGTAAAGCTGGCCCTAAAATAGCCTTGTTATTAGAGTGAGCAGCTATGGTGTGCTTTCTTCTTCTAAGCAGTATGAAGTGATCAAGTTCAAAGTAGATATTAAACAAAACTAGTAAGATTTAAGACCACCATGAAATACTAAGTTACTGCAAACATTGACTGATAATGCCCAGCAAGTTAGGAAAATAGAAACTATAAATGAAATCTTATCAAAACCTGTCACTAGCATATATGATTAAATAGGTTTTAAAATTATAAAACATTAAATTAGACAGCTAAGTCTGCTGTAGCAGCTAGACAATACGATCAGCGTCCGCAACATTTTGATATCAAAGGTTTGTCATTTTTTAAATCGCGCGCCGCGGGCCCGAACCAACTGACAAACCAGAAAATGTGTTGGCTACGGTTAGTTTTGAAAGAAAGATGAGTTCAGAGTTTTAAATGAAAGCCGAGTTCATGGGGTTAACAAACTACTTTGATACTGTATGCTAGTTTGTATTTAACCCATGACATTTACTGTTTTAGACCCAATGTTTCATTGCTAGAGCTGATCTACTGACATTTAAATTGTAGGTAATTGTGCTGTTTGTAGCTCTGAATATATCAGTAGGTATAATAACGGATGTAATCGACACCAAAACATCAATCAGTACTAACAATAAACTCCTAAGCTGTTAACGTTCGTATCTCCTATTCCGGTTGCAAGAGGGATCGTAAAGGCTATTTGCCCTGTCTGTGGTACCTGCACTTTTACGCATGAACAGGGGATACGCTCATAGTATCCGATCCTAAATCCTTCCTCGTTTTCCCATCTTCCCATTAGTCTTGCCTTTTTGGTTATACTTGGGAGGACAGTGAAATTAAAAGTAGAACTTTATTCACAATGGTATACTGTTCACAGAATTAAATCTAGAGTTAAAGAATTAATTGTATTGTTACAGATTTAACGATTTGCGATAAAGCAGCCTGTGCAGAGCAACACAACTGCAGGCCTCTACCAGTTCCTCAGGATGAGTGCTCGAGTACCTAAACTTACGTCATTGTACTTTTTTCCGAACATGTCTGTTCTGAGACATAAGGAAAATTGGAGACGTCACAGACGAGCATGGAACACCCATAAAGTATGAAGTCTTTCGACAAAAGTATGGTGGAGATATACATTTTTTTTAGATTTCTGTAGTAAAATAACGATGATTAAAAATACAAAAGAGAGTTCTGTCAGCTATGGCAAGAAACAGGGACAGAAGAGGGGGAAAGCCCCTTAACCTTTCCAGGTCATAATTAAGTACAAAAGGGGCACAAAAGGAAGATATGAAAACCTTCTACGCTCATCTACACCTCCAGCATGTGATAAAAAATGGGAGAAGAGTTTTGCAGACATTAGATGGGAATACATCTGTCTCCACCCCTTTATCGCTAGTCAAGATACCGAATGGTCCAATACCGAATCACATCATAGTTACCTATTCACCATAGCTTCGTGTTTAGACTAAGAGACTCAAACCTATGCTCGTTCTGTTCACTATCTGAAGGGACAGTTGAAGATTTTTGTTTTTTGACTGCAGTCTTGTACAAAACTTCCGAAAGATGCTTTTAACAAGACTTATGGAGTACTGGGCCCACTGTGATAGATTTCAGCTCGGAAAACAACTAATTTATGTAATGTAATTATATTTGGTATTGACAATGACTGTACAACAGATAAGATTTTTAGTTTGATTTCACTTATGGGCAAGTTTTACGTTTATCGATGTAGATGTTTAAATAGACGCATCAGTTTTGTTGCTTTCATGAAGGAAGTACAAGCAAGATACCGGATAGAAAAATATTGCCACAAAGTGAATTGTAAAACAGACAATTTTTCGCTAAACTGGCTACCGTATAAACAATTCATTTTTAGCTGATGCGTTTCCTGTACTCACCTGGAGATATATCCTCATAACTCGTACACTTCATGTGCCCCACCTAGACATTTATACGCAGTGGAAGTTCCCTTTACTCTGACTGTCTTGTATTTCCTTTCTCTCCCTTCTCTTTCCTCCCTTCTCTGTGTGTGTGTGTGTGTAGATCTACCTTAATCTATTGTGTTGACATTCTTCATCTGTATGTTGACGCTCCCCGTTGATGTAATACGACACTAAAAATGTATCATATGACAACTATTATTGAGGTTAGCCATCAAAATATCTTGACGAGGAATAAAATATGGAAAAATTGTAATAAATAGCTCGGACTGCTATTGGGTGATAGTGGGAGCCTGGAATTTATACGAACGAAATCAGTAGGTAAAATCCCAGCATACATTGTAACATGGCGATTTTAATGAATCGGCGCGCATCTGGTATAATAAAGTAACTGAAGGTTTTCCAATTACTGTAACGGTTCTTGAAATATATTTGGCTATATTTCTGTCCAACCACTTTCTCACATACCCTTTTTTCTGACGTGTCCCAGAGCAATTAACGTACTTACACAATCTTCGTCTTGATATGCTTATTATGAATATTTATTGGAACACTGAATTTCTGCTACAGTTCCCTACCATTTCCTCTCACCTTCACCACATGCAATATGCCATTCTCTCTCGGTTACTCTATAAGTTTAGTAGTTAAATTCAATTTCTTTATTACGGTTACATTATTACTATTTTTATTCAATTCTATTGAACCCTAATTATTGTGTCGATATGCTGCAAAGCCTCGAGGTAGAATAACTGCGTCAAACCCCGAATGAAGAACAATAAGAGTTGTCTCCCGCAGTCTAACGGAATCAAAGGCAAGTACAGCTCTGTCAGCACAGACCTTATATATATATATAAGGTCTGTACTGTCAGGAAATGTATTGTCAAAAACTCCTCTCTCTTTTAGTTTATTGAAAGAGTGTTGTATGTCTGAATCCGTGTTCGTGTTCGAAATTTTTTAGACACCTCAATCAACCCGAAAGAAACACAAGCGAAGCGTGGATCCATTAAAATTTCCACCTTTTACTTCAGAACAATACGAACTTATTCAAATGAGTTTAAAAACACTTACGTTCATGTAATAATCCCACAAACACTAATTAAATTAGTTATATTCCTCACTCACACAATCCAAACCAGGTTTATGTTCGATAAAACGAGTAGTGTTCCTTTACAGTTCCGCACGTACGCAATAACACTATTTTGTAGTATCCACAGTTCACTCCTAAATGTTAGTGCCAGCTGGCACTTGTCTAGACAAGTTCTTCTAACTCAGAAGTCGAAGACGTTTGGTTTACGACGACGTACGGAGAGTGGCGATGATCCTGAAGACAGGCGAGGATACAGAAGACGGTGGTGAAATTGAAGACGGGCGATGTTGTTGACGATGGTGATGACATGTAGACGGGCGATGATACTGAAGACGACGGTGAAATTTAGGACGAGCGATGCGATGTTGTGGAAGATGGCGACGATATGTAGAAGGGCGATGATACGACCCGCTGGTCCAGTCGTGGTTGACGACTACTGAACTAAAGTTCTTTTCAAAGCAAGCCAATATTTCAACGTTTCGTTCCATGTAACAATTCAATCTCTCTTTACTTGCAGTCGTAAGTTGACGTTTCTTGTACACTCAGACAACGTATTGACCTCTTCGCAACTTGTTCTTTGTCGTTTGACTTTCTGGAATCAGGGACAAACTCGGCAAATCCGCGGATTCCTACGTGGTCTAAAAATGTGCACTCCTTAGCACTACTGTCCTTAAGCCCAGACCCTGTAAAGGACGCGAATTCAGTCTTCTACTAGTAACTACCAGAGCTCGACTCTGCAAATAGTTACTAGAAATGTATATCCTCTCGGGGAAATACAACAGAACTCCAATTCTGTTACTTCCGGTTCCAGTTCTCGGACTTGAAACCTATCACTATACTTCGAGTTTATTGCTATAAGGCTCTTGTCACCTTTGATCACAGGCTTGCTAACGTCTACGGTTTTTGATATCACTCCCTGGTGCAAAATGGAGAAGCAAAGTTTGGGGTGCTGCCAGCTCTAATATACTATCCGGTCATGTGATGTCTAAACCCATATTATTTGGTTGTTCGAAAACATTCTAGAAGGTTTGTCTCCACTGATTCAGCAATTTTTGTGCCTACCCAGTATCTTTTGTTCTAAGTGAAAGACAGGAAGACCTCGTCACTCTTGACAGTTTGAATTGTCGCTGACCTGCTGGCTGAACTCCCTATTTCCCCATCTTACTTTTAAAAAAAAAAATGAACTGTACGAGTTCCCCGATATCTACCTTGACTTTCTTCATCTATAAGATTACTAACACACACACACAGTGAAATGTTTTTACTTTAAAAAGCATCTGTGATAAGCATTTTAGATTGCTGCTGAGCTTGTATCTAATTCTAAGGATCTGCATGTATGATCAATGATCATGTAGTGATGTACTAATGTAGCTTGCGTTGCCCTTGTAAGCTTTTTCCCCACTCTTGCTGTTACTATTCTACTTTTCAAAAACTTAGTGTAAATTATTGTAACCCATACCTCAGAGTGTTTAGTAATGGCAAACTTTTGTTTTTGACTTGTCTGAAAATGCAAAGACAAACAATGGGACAATCCATTAGTCTGTGACTCCAGACATTAAAACAAATCTGCTATCCATTTTTGCTAGCTGTTGCTTCTCTTCCACTGCTAAAAGGAATGCTGCTGGTATGATTTTTTGCAACTTTCCTACATATGCCTAACCTTCATCTGTCTGCAATTTCTGGCAGCAGATTTCCCACGAAAAGGCCTGTTGCTGTTAGCCAAAGCAGAATAAAGTCTGATATTGGCATAACAACCAACAACAGTATTTGTGGTGTCACATGTGTTTGTTGGGCACACCAGTGCATTCACAGGCATTCCAGTTTAAACATCTTCTGTCCCTAATGGTCCACTGGCTGCTTTCAAAATGGTCACTGCAAAGCATGCACCCCTTAGATCGAATTTCAGCTGCTGACAGATTCTCGAGGTCTTTTCTCCTGGCATTGAAAACCTAGTATGTTCACCTTTATGGAGAAAATTAATTAAGTTAATTACTTGGCAAATGAAGTTCATATAACATACAATATATACATTTCTTCATACAATCTTACTAATTATGTGTAATTCTGCACTGCTACATATACAGTACTGATATAAGCACATATAACTTCCTTTATTTCTCCTGTGTGGGAATTAGATCACAAACTGTAAGCTTCTATGACTTTGTAATGTTTGTCATATATTTTGTATTTTATCATTTCTTGAACTCTTCGATCTTTCTTGATAACTCCAATTTCACAATTACGGGCATTACAGTAGTTTTCATTCTATAACGATGTCGTGATGCCTTAATCATTTAATTGTTTCAGCAACTTTAATGACGTCCTTTATCAGAGATGAACACTATAGTATAACTTTATACGCTAATAAAATAAGGTCTGTGCTGCGATCACGATCCACCTAAAATCAGGGTAACCACAAACTAATTAACACCTTTCTTCGTCTGCAGGAAACAAGTGAAACGTCTTTCCTTTGCATTCTGGTTTGCTTCTTCTGTTTGTGCAATTAGCTCACTAATGCCGAAGAATGTGTCCTTTTATATCTGGAAGCCGATGCTCTACTAGAGCTCGATCGTTTAATTTCTTCCATAACTTGCTGATGCCGGTGAGGAGTTATTGTATGCAACTAGGTAGACTAGAATTCTCCGAGTGAAGTATCTCATCTGTATATGTAAGGTCTGTGCTATAATACACTATGTACTTGTGGAACAGGACTCAAACCAAAAAAAAACTTGAAACATCAAAAAATCTATTACCTTGTACGTATATACTGGGATGCACCAGAGGTGAGACCGCAACCAACAACTATGATGGGTGTGACTGTTCGTGCCTCATCGGAAGTCACGTTCTATTCTCGTGCAGTTATACGGTGGCAAAAAGCCGTCTGCCTTTCTCAGCCTCTGGTAACACCCAGTCGATCTTTACCGCTAGGCGTGTGAAATTTAATAGCACCACATTCACTGGGCAGCTGAACAGGATGTTCAGGTGTCGTCGCGAGAATGTGTTTGAACTTATTGGTCATTTACTTGAAATGTTTGCTCGGCTGAGGCATGACTAGATCGTAAACCGGATTTATACTGCGGTCAAACGGTGTTTTTGACATTGACAATTACAGGTGTACAATTTTAAACATCAGCTCTACGTAGCAGCATCATTCATTGTTTTTATTTTAAAGCTATAGTTTCAGTTTGTTAGTGGGATAGATTTCTGTATGCAAGCCCTCCGCGGTTCCTAACAAAACAGAAGCCGAATTAAGATGCACAGATAATGTAACAATTTCAACACTATTTTTAGAGAAAGCGTTATAAGAATTCTTTAAAGTCCATCGAACCTTGCTTGGGCAGACAGCTATCCAGCATGACACAGCTATAAATGACTTCCTTGTCACAGGTGTGTGCGCACTCCAAAGTTTTATACAGTCCGCATGCAGATAGAACAAAGGATATTTATGCAACTCCCCTTCATGCCTTCAAGCACAGAAGGGGCTGCAGCCACTGTTGGAGGTTGAATGGATCGTCAGTATAAACTCGGACCATGCTGTCGTAATCTTGCTGTAACATAAGGTGAACCAAAACATAGTATATTTATAGGATACCAGAGCCATCTCATTTTATTTACGTCTGCTGAAAGTAAGCATCTCAAGAACTATACTCTGGTACATGGTTAGTCCAGTTTTCTGAACTTGTTTCTGTGTAGAAAATAGCTTACGTGATTGAATGTAGTTGTTGCTTTGGCTATTTTACATAGTGATGATAAAAATGTAGGCTGAAAAATAACCTACACTTACAGTTTCCTTCTTTTGGTTTGATTAAGCATGTAGATTTAGAAAGCCTCCAGCGATAGGAAAATTGATAAATTTCTTGCATGAAGTTAGAACTGGATGTAAACATGTAATGGTTTTTGTCACACTTGTTTATTGTTTAAAGCCAAGCCAGCAATGAAGGCTTTATCATTATGTAGGGATGGAGGGGTAAGGATGGCAAAAGATGTAGAGGGAGGAAGGGGGAGAAAACCCCTGATAGACCCCCCTGTATGCAGAAAAAGTACAAGCACTGGACATGGGATCCAAACCCACGGCTCTCTGTTGTCAGTAGTAAGCATGGTTTACTGCTGCTACAGACTGCCCCTATCAAGTTTATGGACTGATGTATTAACAACGTAAAAAGTTTCCTTTATGGAGTCGAAACTAAAAACCACATCTCAATTATTAGATGAAAAGTATGTCATTTTTAAACAGTTGAATATTTGCTTAGTTCTGAAAGCCATCTGTTGCTTTACATTTTTTCCCCTGGCTGAAAACATTGCTTGTGTGTGTGTGTGCATGCATGTGTGTGTGTGTGTGTATATATACATGTGTGCATGCATGCCTGCATACGTGTGTATGCAATTTCACATCTGTGTAAAGTTTGAAAGTTGGATGTTTTGATCCCTCTCTTATATATTTCAGATCATTAACTGGTGTGGATTGACTTATATAAAGACAACACAGGAAATGCTTGAAGATTGCTTTCATGGTTTGTGAGGTACAACCAGAAATTTATTCAATAGATAAATAATTTATTGAGATATGAGAAGTTCCTATAGCCACCATTCGTTGGTGTCTAGCAGCCTGCGGTCACCAACATACAAGATGAGGTCACCAAGCAAGCTGATGTATTTGTCATTGTTCATCCTAGTGACAGGAGTGATGCTATGTGTGCTGAACATCTACCAGCTGCACAGAATAAAAGAAGATCATCTTTTTCATCATGCCATGGGCTTGCAGGTTGAAGGAACCCATGAAGAAAGCAAGGTCAAGTCGGACAAACCCATTGTATGGGTGACTGGTAAGAATCTGCACACTGGCTACCTGAGGCATGTCTTTGATGTGCTTGGTCGTGTTGGTTTCCTCACTGGGGATGACACTGCTGACTGGTCCCTGCTGTGGTCTCATGACTACCCTTTCAAAATGTATGCTCAACAGCTGTCCAACCTGAAGCCATACCAGAAAGTTAATCACTTTCCTGGCTCCGGTTACATCACCAACAAAGCTAGCTTAGCCACCAGCAAGATGGAATTTATCCCAAGAGCCTTCAAACTTCCGGATGACAAAGATAAGTTTCTGTCATTCAGTCAAGATCACCCAGATGTGATGTGGGTGCAGAAAAGTAATACCCACCGTGGCATTCAAATCAGGAACACTTCTGAACTTGATCTGACTAAGGAAGGGTCATTTCTACAAGAATATGTGAGTAAGCCCTTCCTTATTGACAAACACAAATTTGATATAGGAGTGTACACCATTCTCACATCCATCAACCCATTAAGGGTGTATATTGTACAAGGAGACATCCTGTTTCGATTTTGCCCTGAAGAGTACTACCCCTTTGATCCCCAAAATCGGAATAAATATGTGGTTGGAGATGACTACTTGCCAATGTGGAAAGTTCCATCTTTAAAAGATTTTATAGAAATACATGGGTATTCCTTCAAAGATACCTTCAATCAATACATGGAATCAAAAGGCTTAGACCATGAAAAAATTTGGAGGGACATTCGATCTGCCATTTCTACAGTCTATCTTGAGAAAGAAGGCAGCCTCGTTGAGGCAGCATCAACGTTTCCAAACACAAACAACTTTTTTGAAATGGTACGTTTTGACTTTGTGCTGGATGAGTCCTTGAATGTGTTTCTGATGGAAGCCAACATGTCTCCCAACCTCTCCTCTTCCCATTTCCCACCAAACAAGCGCCTGTATGAGCATGTGATTTTTAACATTCTTGGTTTGATTGGGTTGACGCATTGGTTGTCACCTAAACAGCTAGCTTTTGAGGATGACATGCGAGTTTCTTCAGTAGACATTAGCGTATTTCCAGAGTTTTGTGCTACCAGTGCTTGCAGCAGTTCCTGCATTGCCTTTGAATGTGAACTATGCAAACATTGCCAGAGAGAACCACTTTTGAAGGCATTAAAACTCGCATATCTCGAACATGTTGGACGAGGGTCATGCAGAAGGGTTTTCCCACCAACACTAAACAGAACGGAAGCTTTGTCATGGGATCCAAGGTCGGTGTGGCCAGGCGAAGAAGACCTGACGAAGGTCAACAGACTGATGTATCGCTGGTTTATTGGGATGTGTCACAAAGACCCATCATGGTGTTAGAACATATTTTTTAGGGCCCAGGAGCATGCTTGGAAGGGATATTTGCACTAGTTTTCTTCTGTCTTTTCTTGGGTTCAGCACAGTATTGGAGAATACAATTTTTTATTCAGTATACTCCTTACCAATCTTATAAATTACGCTTTTCAGAAGCAGAGTGTTTTGATAACATTTGTCAATTTTATTGATACTGCAAAATCTAGGACTGGATTTGATAGTATGGATGTAATCAGAATTGTAATTTTTAAATATTAATAATATAATAATATTAAATTAGTAATATTAATAGGTTTTCTTTGCATAAGACTTAATGTTACTTATTTCGTCTGTCATTAAATAGCAATGACAACTTAAGACAGAATTCAGACTGTTGGCAAAGATTTCTCTGTTACATGAATCATTTGGAAGATTGAAAGAAACTTAATATTTTGTTTTAATTGTGACTTAGTATCATAACATGTCTGTGTGTAAATCTGTGTCTTCTGCTTTTTTTGATCTACTTAATTAAAAAAAATTAAAGCACCTTTCTTATTTACCTGAACATCTTTAGTAATCTTGGGTGGTGGACAAGTGCAAAGCACACTTGTATAGAAGGCACACAACCCCACCTTTCATGAGTCTTGGGCAGATACGGCTTGTTAGCCAGGGAAGGCAGCTCAGCTAGAAGGAAGGCTCTGATTCCAAGCTGCCGCTGTCATGCAGCCATGCTTAGTCAAGGAAAAGGCTCCAGGAATAAACCTCAAGGCAGACTCTGGAGTCAGAGTCTCAAATGTAGCTCAGTGTTTTCTACTGCCTCATTCTGGCAATGCTGTGACGCTGTGGTGACAGTGATGTCCCTGGTGTCAAACTGTAATGGCCCTGCTGTTTTTTTTTTTGAACCATCGGCAACATGGAGAAGGGGGAGCTTGCCCTCCATATAACACAGCCCACGCATTCATCCTCACCCAGCAGGATGTATCATTAATGATCAGTTCCTGACTGATGGAGGTCTATTTCAGTAATCAGAAGCCAATATATGTAACTGTGAAACAGTTATGTCTTACCACAGTCTTATGATATTTGGTTACACTTTACCGTCTTTCACCAACTCAAATGTATAATTTATCTTACACATTTTTACATCTTGTGACCCAGAATCCAGACAGTGCAGCAATTGTTTTGAAGGGTATAGTTTTTTCAGCCTGTGGGAATTGGCCAGACTGTAGTGTATCTAGACCTGTGTGTGTGTGTTTCATGAGTGTCTTGTTTATATATAGTGAGCAGCAAGCACAAACATGTCCACCTCTTTTAACTTGTTTGATGCATGGGTATCTGTGCCACTGCCAGTGATGTGTTTGAGGTAAACATTTCTGGGGCACATGCATGCTGTCTTTTCCTCCCGTCCCTCTTCTCCATCTTTCTCTCTGGCTCCCCCTGTTTTTTCTGTTTCTCTCGCACATGCAAGAGAGAGAGAGAGATCTGCAAATTTAAAATGACCTATACATTGCATAGAATTTGGAAATTACCATTGCTTTACCTTATAGTCCTCAGTCTATTTGCCTGTTTACTTATTAAAAATGAAAGCTGTTTGTTGCTTTGGAGAATATATAGTAATTACTTGTTATGCCCTGAATAAGAGAGTTAATGAACTTCAGCAGCCTTATATTTTTAAAACCAGAACCATCATTTGATGATCAAATTCACTAAATTAAACTCTTGATTATTTATTTTATCTGTTGATATCCACTGGTGAACTATTGGGGAAATTGCGAACTTAAAAAATCTCTGTCCTGTTAGATTGTAGTGAATATTATATGCTTTTATTTATTCAGTGTAATCATCATGTGATTCACTAACAATAACTTAGTTGACAGTCTGATATATGTTTAGGATTCAGTCTTAGCATAAAAATATTTTTAAAAATTATTATAAATTTCACTTTTGAGCAGAAATCAAATACATGCACTAGCCCTTAAGTTATTGATGGTTTTGAATTTTGTTGTATTCATCATATTTTATCTAAGCATGTTTACCCCCTCAGCTTTTGAGAGTTTCAGCAAATCCATTATATCACCACACTGGCAGGAAATTAATTTAAGACATTTCTAAGACAATGGCCTAGTCAGTGGGTGAGTAAGTGAACAAACCATCGAGCAGTATAAAGTGGGTTTATTCCCACAACACAAACTTGTGCATCTGTAATGCAACTAGAAAAATAACTGCTGCTTTGAGTTTTTATGTAGGGATATGAAACTTTCATTACAAGTAATGACAGTATCAAATGATTTTATCAGGAATAGTGAAAATACTGGAACAATTGTTCAGCATAATGCTCGTCTTTAGAAATATTTGACGTTAAAATAATTTCTGAGGTAAAATAGCTGGTGAATTTGGGATGAAAGTGACTTTCATGTGATGGACATTGCATGCTTCATAAATGTGACAGAAACCAAAACTTACCCCCCCCCCACCCCCCCAAAAAAAAGAAAGACAATATCCTCTTCATAGAGTCTTTCATTAAGTGTATGCAAGACATTTGTTAACATGCTATTTTTACATCATATTATCTTTGTTAACCTTTCATTGCAAAGTGCCTTTTGTGTGCACTGCCCTTGGTTAGAACAATGAAGAGCATTCTGAATGTGTCATTGGCTAAAGCTCCCTTGTTCTGTTATTGCCAGTGGCTGTGTTTAATGTCTGTCTTTGTGTCTACATTTTTAAAGTCCATCAATGCAAATGGTGGGCCTGGTGCCCTTATAAATTGTGTAACAAACCCGAGCACTGCAAATTTTCCCTCTGTGTGACTGCATTAGCTTCTGCTGCTCTCAACCTCCTGTCATTTCATAATGCTAGGAAATGTTTATGTGAAAGTGCACATTTAAAAAAAAATTACGCAGACTTTTCAGGTTTTTAACCTAACACATACAGAGTTTTGATGCTGCTATGCATGCAGTTTTAGTTTCCCGAGTGGTGACTTCTATTAATTGAAAAATAGGCTTTAGACTTATTTATTGTCTTTTATTTCTTCCATGTTGCAGTGGTATTTTATTCTCAAGACAGAAAAAGAGGGAAAACTGCTTTCAAAATTATTTTTGTGATCTCTCACGCACCATGACCACAACCACACCTACTTTTATTCCTCCCCCCACACACCCCCCCATAACTCATTTTCCTCTTTCATACCATTACCTTTCCTCCTGCAATTCATGTTGCTCTCAGTTTCCATCCTTCATGATCATTCTCAAAATTATTAAATACTGATTAAAACTTTCGCCTACCTGTTATGTCTCACCGAGGCAAAATTTAGAGTGAGTTTCCATTATAACTTGCTTGCCCATGCATACCTTTCTTTAAGTTTGTGTGATAATATTTGTATGATGGAGACACCATCCCAGTTTCCATTATTTGACCCAGTTGGCCAGAAGAGCTGGCTATAAGTTTGATGACTCAGCATCTGCTGGGACATTAAAAATGATATGAGAGAGGTGATGTAATTTTTCGCAACAGGAAAGACGAGTGAATATTTTGCATATTTTATTTTAGAACATCTGGAATTTGTGTGTATACATTGTATGCAATCATTCACTTGTGCACACACATTCTATGAGGAATTCACATGTGTGCACACACACACACACACACCCCCATGCCTCTTTTCTCAGAAAAAAGAAATCATGTTTTGGGTTTTACAATAAAATTTATTGTTCAGTACAAGCTCTTGATAAAAGCACTACATTGCTGCATTATATAAACATAACATTTTCATTCTGTAAGAAACTTCATGTAGCTGTGTCCAAGTTCAAGTTTTATCAAAATCCAATTCAGGATCTTGAAAAATGCTTGCTCTGGTTTTAAATGAATGAGCAGTGAAAATTCATGCAGGTCATGTTTTTAGAAGTTTACAAATTTACTTGTTTCATCATTCAATTTTGTTATTGCTTGCTTCATTAGCTTTTACATCATCTGTTTTCTACTGCTTTCGTAACTGTATACATGCTTATACATGTACTTTTTAAAAAAAATTAATGTTGTATTCTTAAGCAAAAGCTTGCATTTTTAGATCATATGTGAAGTGAACAAAACTCATGTCACATTATGGAAATTTTCATAATACTCATCTATGCTATACAAGCTGAAGCTATGGTATATCTAAATACATGAATGCAGATTGAAATGCATAATTAAGGTCTACATATATTTATGTATACAGTGTATTTTACTTATGATAAAACCTGATTTAATTCAAAATGGAATATCTGTTGTCATTTTGCTAAATGTTTACAAGTTGGAGCTGAAATAGACCAGTAATATGAAACAAGAAGTATCTACTTTTTTCTGCTTGAGGCTGTGATAGTGTGGGAGTTCTTTCTGCAATGCTTGATAATAAGTACAGAAAATCTTTAATTGCCTGTTTCAGTCAAACACTGAAAACAGTTCAGCAGAAGAGAACCCCTATATAATGAAAAGAATAGCAAATATTACGTACATTTCCCTTCCCCCCACTCCCCCCGCCAAAAGCTGTTATCATCTATTGCATTAACGATATTTTGATGATTTAATTCATCCTTGATCTGTCTACTCATTCAGATAATGTAAAATTACACGTACTTCAGATGTTTGCTTCTATAGCATCACCGTGATATGTCTTTCTGTTATCTTGAATATGGCAGTAAAAAAAAAGTTTAGATTTTTGTTGCCTAAATGCTACACCATTTTATTTTTTTAAAATAGTAAATACCCAGCCCCCCCTTTTTTAAATCAAATAAGGAGAGGTGCTTTTATGATGTTGAGAGTTTAGCTCCTTGTATTTACTGTGGAAACCTGATGAATATTATAGCCCCCCCCCCAAAAAAAAATTTTTTTTAAAACTTCCATCGAATTATTCTGACCTACTCATGCGTCCTCTTCTATGCACCTACCCGCCCCTCCCCCACTCAGTTCCTTTTTGTGATTTGATGTGATACAACACCAGAGTCTGTAAGTGATGTACTCTTAAAACTATTTTAACAGAGCCCAGCCAGTTGTTTTAGCATGTCACATTGAATTTAAATTTATCAAACTTGGTGTCAGAGACCTCTTCTCACGAGTCACAATGTGAATGCGGAAACACTAAATAACGTGAAGCTACCCGCAGGGCAGCACTCGGTCAAAACATGCACTTGACATGCACTATGCACAGTATCTGCAGGTAAGAAGACATTGATTGATTGAAATAAGCTTCAGTTTCCAGGCAAGTCCCATAGATAATCTCTCGGTCATTGGATGGATACTAAAAACTGCACCTGATTTGGTAGAAACTACTAACTGGAAACTTCAAGAAATAATAGTAAAAAGCCCGATTAATTAATGGGTAACTACAGAGACTACAACACAATGCATCAGTTGTCACTTTGTTCGTCTGAGAGTTTTGGAAGAAATTGCGGTTCGTATTATGGCATACTTCGTTAATCGCGTCCAGTATAGAAATAGTGAATTTGTAGTTTCGCATGCAGAGCTAGCGAATGGTTCGTCCACTCATTTGAAACATATCACCGTAACAAGTCACTGCGCATGTCCTTCAATCACATTTTTGTTGTCAGGTGCGCCGAGCAGATGAGTAAATAGCGGCATAATGGGTATATAGTTGTAATAAACTGCAGAATCAAGAGAACCTGGTGAGAAAGGTGCGTTTTCTTGCATATATTACTAGCATTCTATGGAGAAAATAGGTTATTAATAAATGTAAACGTTTTGTTTATCGCCGTTGCTAACTAAAACTAGTAAAGGTGTTGCTAACTCTTTGCCAGTTGATCATGCCTACAGCTTTTAAAATTTGCCAAAGGAAATGTACAGTATGGGTATCCTGTGAGCGATGATCAGCATTTGCGCCAGATTGCTTTTAGGATTCTTAAGGTGCGAAAACATTGTGTCTTATTGTACGTAGACTATATACTGACTAAAAGTCGAAGACGTCGGTGATACGGGCTGAGGTTGCAACACCATTGATTCAACTGGATTGATTACAATTAAACAGGCTAGTAACAGGAATAATTCTGATTGGGCCAGCAATTATCCCCTTATTCTTAAAGTTTTCTAAATGCTATAGTAGTAAAAAGAATAGTGCTCTTTTGACTTTTTAGTTCCTTTTCCCCCAGCGTCCAAATGAGCATGCATGACATGAACTGTTACTGTTAAATTAATTGCATGATTAGTTGACAGTTTATTACAGTATCCATAAGTTGTGCTGTTTTTTATTGTTGACCCTTTGTACTCTGAGTCATGCACAGATGCAGTATAGTTTTTTTCAGTATAGTTTGTTGAAAGACAGTTTTTTATTCAGCATCATTGGCAGATGAGTGGAGGCTGTCAGAAGAATCCAGCAGTGTCAGTCAGAAAGTGTTAACCAGCATGGCAGTGGCAGTAGATACTGACATTGATGCCTTTATTCGAGAGCAGAAGCAGAAACTTGCCTCAGAGAGGCAAGCACTGCATGTAAGTATAACCATGAACAATCCTTTCACTGTAGTTTTATGAAGTTTTGCCCCTCCCCAACTTTTGGTTTTTATCTTATTGAATAATAAGATCTGTTTTTCGAGTGGGAGCAGGTTGTTATTACTGCAATAAGTTCTTGGCATGCAAAGAAAAAAGAAATGGCCAAAGTTCTTTTTTTATGTTTATTGTTAATTTGGAATATTTTATGGACTGGAGGAATACATGTACACTCTGATGAGGGTATCTTGTATTGTTTATAGTAAAAATAGCTGGACATCAGTCATCCTTAGGAATTAAGTAATCAGATATGTACAGATAAAACCAAGCAATAATATTTCAAAGACTGATATTTGTTTTTGTATTTTCCATTGAACTGATGTGTATTGCTCTATGCATAAAATCAAGCAAGATGTTTTACTTCAAGCTTTTTTCATAGTTTAAAAAAACTGTTGTTCAGTGTTGTACAGTGCAGAAGACATTTTTAAAAAAACTTGGTTTAATTCAAGAAGAGATAAAGATATAGATTTATATAGCTTGTGATGTAAAAGTTTGAAACATTTGCTTTGTTGAAAACTTGACTGCACATGTTTTCTGTAGTCACTTTTGCCAGTTGTTCTTTGTTGATGGTTCTTTTCTTTTGTATCGCTGGTAGAGTGATATAAATAATATGCTGATTTTGGGTCTTACTATCTATAAAATGCTTTTGTTTAGAGATATAATATATGTTTGCTGAAATTTTAATGCTGTCTACCTGCCAGAAATGCTGCCACAACATGACCTGAAAAAGATTCAGATTGAAACAGAAATGTTGAAACATACAAATGGGTTTCATTAACTAAGATATTTCTGCAGGATCTTATTTCTGTTGCTTGTATTTGGAAAAACTTTCCTACCCCTGCCCTATTATTTTTGTTGTAAGTTTTGAAAGGATCATGATACTGCTGATACTTGACAGAATTACGCTGAGCTGAGCCTACTGCTTCTATAATAGAAAAGTTTTCAAATTGATTTACATAGAGCTGTGGGATGCATGTATTTTTTAAGTTCTTTGCAATCTTGTTTAATTAGAATTAATCACATCTTCAGATATTGATGTAATTGTTTCATGTAGGATTCTTTTAAAGTTTTGTAGATATTGTATATTGTATTTGTTTGAATTGCATACCACATTGTGTACATAAACTGTAGGTGTGAGAGCTCATTTAGACATGATTTTGCTCATGTATAGAGCTGTACGCATGTATTTGTAAAATTGAAGTGAATACCATGATGAAGCCAGATTTGTGTTTGTTGTGTGAAACAAGGAAATGTGTTTTAACAAAAGAGCTGTCCAAATGTAGTCAGTGCTTAGAAGAGATAAACATATCTGGCATGCTGTAACTGTACTTTAGCCAGAGGATGATGGTAAGCTGGAATCTGAAGTATATCATAGACACTGGAACATGACCGGCGCAAAGGAAACAACATTTGCTGACCAGGTAAGAAACATGATGTCCTGAAGTTTGACTTTCTTAAAATATTTGGAATCTAATTAATATTTTAATGTAGGTTTTTAAAACTTAAAATAATTTTCAGTGCTGTTTCAGAAGTGAATTGGTGAGCTGGTGATTTAGACTTGACATTGTAGATTGATTTAATTATTGCCAATGGAAACAACACCCCTGTAGGATAGTTTACAGTCTTGTGTAATGCTCTCAATACTTCATTCTTTACTCTACACGTGTACTGACAAATTACATACAGTATTACAAGTATCTTGTATGTTATTAGTGTCAGGTTCAGTGTGAGCAAAGAGAACATGGAAACAGTTCAACCATTACAATCAGTTTGAATCATTGTTAAATACGTTATTGTCACATACGGTGATTCGGGTTATTTGGGACATGTGGGGACTGGAATACCCTGGGCTGATTACACAGGAATACTAAGGCCTGATTACATGAGGGGACTGGAATACTTTGGCCTGATTAAATGACTGATTATAGGAAGTTATGCAAAGTTTTGTGGAAAGAGCTTGTTCTTTAAGATTTTCCCTCATCCATCAGCTGTCCTGATTATGTGGTGGCCCATTGAAGCAGAATCATATTATACTGCAGAATTTTCAGGAGACCAGTTGCCATCAGCCACGATCTTTGACACCAGTTCAGGACATGGGGCTGCCAGTTGGACAGCATGAGAAAAGACGTGAAGCTTTAGATCGGCAAAGGCAGCAAGATTACCAGGAATATATTCATCAGAAACAGGTAATAATCATTTTTTGTGTGTGTGTGTGTGTGGGGGGGGGGTTCCCTTGTTTTGTCTCCTTATGCTTCCCATGCATCGGTGAGATGTTACAAACACGGACATCTGAGTAGTTTGTTCTGCTGCATTTCAGGAAAGAAAAAGATCTGCAGACCCTATGCCTCACATCCACGAAGATAGGAACAGTTCTTCAAGTCAACATTTTTCTCAGGATGGGACACCTGAATATGAGCGGATAGCTCGAAAGGTATATTTGTTGTTCTTGATATGCAGGGATGTATAAATGATATGTCAAAAAATTAGTGAAGGGTCGAGATAGAACAGGACATTGTCCTTATCAAGCTGACACTTTTGCTTTGTTTTAGAGTGGCTCTATAAGTGTATCTAGTGAGCAGACCTTCCTACCCATACGATTTTTGTCATATTTTATATGCCAGGTTTGCTTGAATGCAACAAATACAACTAGCAAGCAAAAAATACAATGGTAATGCATCATGCGAATGCATATTCACATATGTCAGAAAAGAATGATCCAAAGAGCAAGTTTGTCTTTAAAGACTGTTGACTCTCTGATGGTGGTGAAGTCCAGGACAGAAATGCCTGGTGAGTGAGAGAGAATGAGGACACAAAGACACAGCTGAATGGCATTGAATCAGCTTACTATAATCACCTATGGTCGAGGGAACACTGTTGACCTGTAACCTTCTGTTCTACGATTACATGTAGGAAGTTGGAGGCAACCAGAGTATGTATTTGTGAAAGCATATATCACATTTTATTTTCCTGAAATGTTGCTTACCACTTGTAAGTTGGACAGCACAAGATTGTTTAAAAACCACCAAGTTTTGGCCGACAGTAATGTTATAGTCTGTTTTGGGTAGGAAGGTCTGCACTAGGGTAGCATGGTAAATCTTAAGACCCACCCAGTGATTACTCATCTGTTGGGTTTGCCTCTGAAGATGCACGTATGCCTTTGGTTCAGGCCCAGCTGCCAATCTGTCGACCATCGGAAATGGATTTTAACAATCCCACAATCATACCGTTTAATCGAGCAGAGGAGGAGCGAGAAAGAAAGCAGAGAATGAAAGAGCTGCGTAATCGTGAATATCGGGAGGTCTTGGAAAAGGTAAGAGTGTAGGGGGCCACAGTGTTCAGTTTATTTGAGAGTTTGAGACCCTCTAAGGCAAAGGAGAATGTGTTGTGCAACTAGCTATCTAAATGGAGACAAAAAGAATTATCATTTTTAACTATTAGAAGCTTCCCATTTGAGCCCAGTGGTGAACTGCTTATAGCTGGAGAGAGTTGGGCACTGAGTGTGAATGATATAGTACCTATTACTGTTTCTGTCTGGTTCTTATGTCACACAGCTGAATGAAGCAAATTACAGACGTAAGAAACATTTGAATTTCCACACTGAGTATGAACAATGTCCTTTGGAAGAAAATGGCGTGAACAAACAGATGGCAAGCGACCAGCAGGAAAATCACAGTGACTATGATGAGGTCAGAAGAAGGTTTCTGATTGGATGATTTGTGTTGGCTTTCTTGATCACTGAAACTGCATCAAATCACACAGTTGCGAAGTTAGTTTTATGAACAGAAGTTTATATAAGTTTTAAAAAAAGGAACAGATTTTTGGTGTTATAAAAGTAGGTTCATTTATGAAGAACCCATCTTATTCACCCAGTGTGGGACCATGTTTAACCAGAGTTTTAGTAAGATAGTCCTGTATCTCCTAGATACAGTCAGATGTTGAAGTTCTGTCTCAAACCTGTAGACAAGTAGTTGTCAAAGTCGTTTACAGTGGTAGCTATTGTTAGTGTTTTCAGAATTCTAGTGCAGCAAAGAACTATGACATACATTGTCATTTTGAGTATTTTTATCATGTTTCATTATATAGCATCCATAATGTACATGACGTAGTACTGCTTGTAACCTTTGTTGGAGAGTTTTACCCCTGTTAAGCTGGATGTGATCGGGGTACCAATTAATGTTGTGCAGAATAAGAACCAAATGGGAGACCATCTTGGAGGATATGAGGGCCTGGCACTTGGGGGCTGTGAGAAAGTGCAAGCCAGGTTTCGCAAAGAACATCAGCAGGACTACCAGACTTTGCTTGCAAGCAAGGTGGTGCTGCATGACATGGAAATTTGATCTCTTTTTGGAAAGATTTATTGTTCCTCAGGTTATTGTTATCACTTGGGTATTTTGCCCATGGCATGGTAATTTTATTGTTTTTTTAAAAAAAGATTTATTGTTCTTCAAGATGTTATCAGTTGTGCATTTTCTGTGAGCCTGAAGCTTTCGTTAATATGGTGTATGGGTTTTTTTTGTAATGATGAGAACTAAATGTCAGAAAACAATACATTTGTATGGAAGAAGGACATTGATTTTGAAATTTCTTAGAAACATATAACCATTTTATCTAGTTGGTTTTGCACTGTTGAAGTTCACTGTTACTGTGTTAGTGTGTTATTATGTGGTCATAAACTTTTGCCATGCTCATTGTCTGGCATTACAATTACTTGGAGAATTTATTTACCCAAAAACATTACTGAAAAGAATGGAGCACGATATTCCTTTAGCTTCTTTGGGTTTCCTAGGTCTTTTGTATAACTGTCATGGAACATACAGTTCCTTTGTTACCATGATACCAGTGGGGAGAAATTCTTCCCTCAGCTTTTTATGGAGATTGTTTGCATTTTCCTTACTTTTATTTTAGGCAGTTGTTGTGGTCATGTATGCTTTAATGATTTCTGGTGAGAGTTGGATTATATTTGAGGCAAACATCAAAATGATTTTTGATAACAATCTGCACTAAAATGTTCTGTTTTGTGTATACATGTATTTGTGTATGCCTTCCAGGACGTAAGGTGTTTATACCAATCCCAAGGAGCAGAGTTACTCTCACTTTTGTATGTTTGTTTGATATTTAGATGTGCAGAAGCAGCTATTAAAAGGTTGTTGTTCAGGTTTTAGTCTCTACTTCAGTACGGGTAGGAAACAAAATAGCAAAGCAGTGCTCAGACATCTCGTCCTTTGCATTGTATTAGAATTCCTTTGGCGCAAGAAAGACTTTATCAATCAACAGAATCGGAAGCAGATTTTGTCATTTTTAAGAAAAGGGGAGCTAGAAAGAAAAATAATTGCTCATAACACTCCCAAATCAAACTGCACTCTGTTTGTGTGTGTGTGTTTGTGTGTGTGTGTCGGTTGATTATTGTGTACAGCATGAGAGACAGTACCAGCGCAATTCGCTAGAGAGCCTTAAGAGACAGGAGAGGGAATTGAGAGAAGAGTTGGATAAAAATGAGGTGAGGGGTGGAAGTGTAGATTAGCGTGTAGAGGTCTGTTGCAGCATCTGCTTGTAGAATGTGCAGACATGGTGACAGGGCTCAGCAGTTGCTTGTGCTCGTGGCTTGGGAATTTCTAAGGGCTTCATTGTTGTGTTTGTGTGCTTCAGTTGATGCTGTGCTTCATGAAGGTGTTAGATGATGGAAATGTCAAGTATAGAATTAGGTGGTTGACATAAAATATGATGGGTTCTGTCCATTTAGCTGGTTGTTCTTTCTTCCTGTTACCATTGGCACCACATTATCAGCACCAGTAGCAATATTTTCACCACCACCACTGCCTGCTCCTGCCCCTGGGCACTGATAGTATTTACAGACTCCTGAATTGTACACCATTTGGCGTATTTACGCCAAACCAAACCCTGGCGTACGCCAAAGCTGTGAGGCTGGTACGCCAAAATCAACTTTGTGCCTATCAGTGAACGGAACGGAATGTATGCTTATTTGGCTTGAATCCCCGAAACGGACGCCATTTTGTATGTGCGGCTCTCCAGGTCGCTAGACGTCATTGCCTCATGTTCTTGCAGCGTGAAAATATGACCAGATGAAACAAACATCACTACAAATGAAAACATTTTCCTTGCAGGAGAGGCTAGAATTTGCCAGTTAAATATTAAAATATTCGTTTTCGGAAGAAGGCTTCCGCCCCCCCTCTACCTCCCCCCTCCCCCGTCCACCCAGCCTCTTGGCCCCGCCAGGGCCTAGGCGGCCCCCGACCCCGGCAGATAAGCCAAAGTCACCTGCTGCAATTCAGGAGTCTGTATTTAGAAAAATTAAGACAAAGTTAATTCAACCCATCAAACTTTAATAAAACATGACGATTATTGGAAACACTCTTGAGACAAAAGTTCACTTCGTTTGTCATAGTTTCATAAAACCTGCTGGGAGCTACTTTATTTCAGTATTTTCTCTGGATTTATTCTGAACATCTTTCCAGTTTTCTTTGATCATGATAGCAGGTATCTCGTATAAAAGACCAGGTTGCAGTGGTGCTTAAAATGCAGCAGGCAGGAGTCATGGTAAAACTAAAATTCAGTGTGATTCGTCTTTGTGTACTTAGCGCTACCAAGATGTCAAAAGTCGCCCAGACAGTGACTCACTGTATAAAGAAGAATGGGCAAAGAAACACCCAAAGGTATACACAGCAGCCTTTCAATGTTGTGAACTGCCTGTCTGCATTGTGCTAATCAAATGCCATTCATGATATATGTATCTTCATGCGATATATATATCTCTAACGCTAGCTGTATTTTACAGCTACAACTGCTTATTGTTTTCCAGAATATTAACCTACCTTACAATCTGCTTATACGCCTTCCCAACCCTGCACTGTACGTCTGAATTAATGTATTTAAAGTTTGAAGCGAATTAATATCTTTAGGCCAGACGATGTTAATTTGGGAGAAGAAATGCCTCGTAGTGTTCAGCTTTTCACCAGTACTTGACTAAAAACTTCAAAGACATCTGGCTGTTCTTTGCACTAATCAGTGGGGCATGTTTTTAAAAGATTGTGCTGAATTGACCAATCAGATTAGTAGTTGAAAACTATACTAATGCCATTAGAAATAATTTACTAACTAAAAATTAATACTTTATGGTAGAAACTACTACTGTGCTAGCATATGTATTCAGTTACTAAAAAGACTGATATATCAGACTGATTTACTAGTGTATACCTTTACAGCTTCACACTTTATTCCTTGTAACTATAAATGCCAAATTGTATGTATGTGTAAAATGTTACAACCCATACTGAACTTTGATATGTTTTGTAATGGTAAGCACGTTACACCACCTTTCTTTCTTCTTTCTTTTTTTGGCGAAATTCTGGTTGCTAGGCATTGACATTAATTCTCCAGAAAGAGAGAAAGAGAGAGGGAAGCTGTTGAAGTTGTGCTTGTACATAGACACCGTATAATGATATGAAGGACATTTTAAATTGAGAGTAAACGATGCGTTCTCAAATGTTCTATAAATATCTTGCTGCAAGATTTTTTTCCTGAGCTTCAGAGTTTCATAAGAGGATTTTTTTTGGCTATATATATGAGGCAAAGATACTTTTAGTCATTTTGATTTTGCTTTCTTAAACTTCATTACCTGTCTGATGTGGATCGGGTATGTGAATTATGACTTAGGCCCACTGGCCAAATCACCCTGCTGCCAACATGAGTCTACACAAACCCACAGGTAGATCAGACAGTGATCTAAGCCGTGAAGAATACAAACAACATTGGCAGCAAGTTCATGGAAACGCTCAGGTATCTTTGTGTAACAATATGACAGGTTGGAGAGTAGAGTAGACAAGGCAAAATAACAACAACCCAAAAAAAAAAAAAACATAATCTAGGCACTGGTGCATAGACGAAGAGGGGAAAGTGGCAAAATATAAGAAGGGAAGTAAGTCAAGGGAAGTGGCATAAGATTATCAGGGCTGTACAGAGAAGTTTACTTTTATTTAATGTGCATTTTCTAGAATTAGTTCCAGGTGATGGGGAAGTACAAGGTTCTTTTGGACTAAAATCTTGGTGTTTGATGACTCTCATGTATTTTCCATAGTTTTAGCGCTTTGTTGGAAGTAAATAGCTTCTCAATTTCATTAAACCTCTACATTGTGTCATGCTAATCAAAATCAGGTCGGCTGTGAATTTTTTCTTGCTTCCTCAAAGGCCAGAGAAATTTTGGTTGATTGTCTTCATCTTTTTCGTCATTATGCAAAAAAAAAAAAAAAGTGTTTCATTACCACTCATGATTATAGAGCGATGGTGCTGGTCACCCTGCTGCAGAGCTGACTCCCCGCAGAGCCAAGAATAAACTGGAAGGAGGGATCAGTAGTCCAGATTATAGGCAACGGTGGCAGGAAGTCCACGGTGGGAAACAGGTACATGTTAGGCTTTTTGGGGTGCTCACACAGAGGGTGTTGCTTTATGACTGCTTATGGCAATAAAACATTCTTCCAAAACTAGCAAAGGCTGTTCTTCCTAATGAGAACAGATAGGATTTCAGGAACTCTCAGAAGCAGTTCAATACATAGAGCGTTGACTGACTCTCCTGGATGAGCAGATAAAGGGATTTTGTTTTCCTTAGTTTTGTGGCTAGGTTGCTGGTTGTTGCTGAGTGACCTTTCATGCCGTTGGAGAGACTAAAAACATGAGAATTGAGTGTTTTCTGCAGTATATTTCAGGTCTAAAACAAATGTGAAATCTGACTTGTAAAAATCATTTTCTTTTAATATCTGGTACTGCAGCACATATATCACTTTTGGGGACTCTCACTGGCTGTCTGATTTGCATTGTCAGTTAAAATTGTTCACAGTATGACATATAGCTGTTCAGCAGATTCTGCAAATTATTATACTGTGACCATTAGGACTTTATTGGATTTTTTGGGTTAATTCTTCATTGAACTTACAGAAAACGCACAATCTCATCACATATAAACTTTTCTGAGTTAAACTGTTAATCTGTTTCTGTGAGCCAAACCAAAATATTCACTGTTACCTGTAGCTTCCCCTTTTGTAGTTTCCTGTGATTCTTATCACCTTTTTATTTACAGTGGATATTACTTTCTCTCCATACTGAGTGTTTTATTTTTAGGTTTTGCTGTTTGGGTTTTTTCTTATTCAGAATGTGTTTTTTGTTCTTCTAATAGCACTTCTGTTTTTTCTCAAACCTGCAGCATATACTGTATATGTTTGCTTCTGTCCACAGATAAACATCTTTTGAGTCTTTTTTGTATGGTTGGGGTCGGATTTTAATCAGTTTGTAATGGGAAGGGTGATGGTTGAAATATTTTTGGCAGTGTCCAAGGTCTGGTGGGATCCAGGGGCAAAGTCCCCCCCCCCCAAGCCAAAATCTATGTTTTTAAATTTTGAAGCTATTCTGAGGGCGTTTCCTCTAAGATAAAATATAATTTTGAGAATATTTGACTTTGATAGTACACTGATGGCTGGGGGAGGGGGTGGTTGCTTAAGCACCCTAAGCACCCCCCTAGATCCGGTCCCAACATTCATACATGAATTGTGTGAAACCTCTTTATATGGAGCTTTGTAACGTAGAGCCCCAATAATGATTCCCTTATTAACCTGCGGGGTGTACACTGTGTAGCCATCTCGCAGAGACATAAAACCTGCTGGCGGATCAGTTCCACATGTGACAAAATTACCACAAACAGATGCACATGCTGGAAATCTTAGCAATCAAGTGGGACACCACAAAGAGGAGCTTGATTTGGAAGCAGCCATCAGACATGCAGAGAAACAGTTAGAAGAGGACCATTATACAAACAAATGGAGAAGACAAAGTTTTGAGCAGGTGACTGATGGTCCTTGTTTTAACACCTGCATCCCCTTGAGTAGAATAGAGCTGTAAATAAAGTTTTAAAACTAGCATTTGGATATTAGGTTGACTTGGATTTTGCTTATATAGGCCTTGAATCGCAAATACCATAGCTTTGTGCATTAACAAGGTATGGCGCAGTTTGCTTAACACCAGTTTTAGAGGACTAGGAAAAAATTGGTTTGTGCTAACCAGTTCTCGTCATAATCAGATCAGTCTGAAGCTTTTTTTGTCAGCAGCTAAAATGGAGCTTTGCTAACAGATTTTTCATGTGACCAGAAATGGCAGAATTGTGTGAACAGGATTTTACTGTACTATTTTCATTTAATCACAGGCACTAATGACACAATGACATTATGTCAACTCACATTCTTTCCTTTATCAGTAGTAATGAGACATGCATCAGATTCTGTGATCGAACCTTAGTTTGTGAATAAACAAATGCATCCTTATTTTGCATGTCTGTAAACATTTTATGTTTGCCAGATATCAGTTATGTAAACCATTGTGCCTGGTCAAATTATATACAGAAAATGTTTGTATCATATGTATTTGAAACAGGTTTTTTTCTGTAGCTGAATCATCATTTGGGTGCTTAAGACATTAGTTTTCTGTTTCATGTAAGACACATTGTTGGGATGGGTGGTGGGAGGGAGTGTGTGTGTGTGAGTGTGGAGTAGTTTGAAGGGGGTGTGTGTTTACAAGATTACAAAATCTAAGTTTTTTTTGTAGCATTTAACTTGTTCTTTGTGCATTTGGCAGTATATTTTAACTTATCTTGTCTATATCCTTCCATATTACAAAAAAGTTATAATACAGATGAAAACATGTATATATATATGTGTGTGTGTGTGTAGTTGTGACATTTCTTTTCCTGCATGAATTCATGTTCATGTATTAAGAAAGATACATGGTAGAAACAGTATATGTGACGTGTAGCTGATGTTCCAATCAATTTACCAAAATTTTACGTGGAGTTTTAGTTTTATTGTTATATTTCAAATGTTTATAAAACTGAAAATATTTTCATAAAATATTTTCTTTGGGATAAAAAGGATATATATATATGTATTTCACTTTTAAGGTGTTGTGCTTCAATTTTTGAAAGTTGTTTTTTGAGACATGTTTCATCTCTATAGATGTAACTGCAGAGATTTTTAGCATCAAAGCTTAAACATAAATCCAAGCATTAGCCTTCACCCTTGGGGATAAGGGACTCTAAAGCAGTGCAAGATAGCAAACTCAGTGATGAAGTTACGATAAGCATATTCAGCTTCCTGTGGAAGTCTCCAGAAAAACGTACGCGACGGAAGTGGGATGCACCGGAGCACCCTTTCAATGAGTCAGTGCTGTTAAGAGATGTCCATGCTGGTCAGCAAACATTGCAACAACCCAGAAGGCCTGACCACAGCATCTTGCCTGAGGTACAATAGAACTAAGGACATACACCTGTGATCAGAAATATTTGACTCAAATACATGTAAATAAGAAAGTCAGTGGAATAAACTTGGATCATTTTCATTCTAATCAATGTCATGGAAGATAATTAGCTATTTGATTGCCATTTTTAAAAAGTGCTGACATTAGAGCCATATTTGTCCTCACAATAAACTAGTGGAGATGTTGCCTGGTAAAGATACTGGCGAATATTTACTCTGGGAGAGGATAGAAAATGCTACAAATTTTATGTCAAGGCTTCACACCTCACTTTGACCATAAATTCCATGTACCAGGTCTTTGTCTCATGGACGCAACATTTTAGAAATGCAGAATACATGTAGAGCTATTTGACTTTTAGTAAGGGATTTTTTTTTCCATTTTGCTTTAAATAGTTTTATATGAGCAGCATTGTTTTGAGTTGTGCTTATCAAGTTTTATTCAGTTATTTGCAGTTATGATTGTTTTGTGTTTGTATTAATGGTATGAATAACAATCATTGCTGCATTAGTGGAAGTGTTTCCTATCTCTCCAGATAACTGTGTTCACAGCAAATGTTCTGCTGGGAGATACATTGGAATAAACGTGATAACCTTTCCTACTACACATATTCTTGCTAAGCAAATATTATATTAGTTTTATCATATGTAATTGTGAACATCATCCCATTATATACTGTTATATTTCAAAGCATTAAACGGTCCATGAAATATATGACATCTGGATGATGATCTCGCCAGTCAGAGACCGGTTCTGCTTACGATATGATTTATAAAATAATGAAGACTTTGGTCTGTTTTCTTTCACTGTTGTCAGTTCAAGCAAGAGGGCAGCCGCGCACAACGAGAGACCAGTGAGGAAAAGCCTAGTTTGCCCTTTGGTGAATATGAAGACAAGAGAAAAGCTCTTGTTGCTCAGCGCCAGCAAGATTACAACGAAATGATCAAAAAGGTACGTTTTGTTTTTGCATGTGAATGCATATTTGTTACCCTGTTTATAGATGTGCCTAGTAAGTTGAACATTTTTCATCAACAACAAAGGGTAGAACATGGGCATGGAAGAATGTCTGAAATGTTAATGTTTAACAGTTACAGTAACGTTTTGGGTGCTCAGCACATCTCTACTTTGTCCATAGGATGGATGTCTCATTTACCAGTGTGGATAGGGTTGTAGTTGATCAAAAGTGTTTTGAATTATTGTCATTTTTACGCTCCTTAATGGGGAAAGGTTTGGTGGATAATGTTCACGAGTAACAAGACTGTATCCATTTTGCTACCTGCAATCTATTCCTTGATCCTCAATTTTTTCTCATTGTCAGACGCTGTATAAGATGACTTAAAGAATTTTTTTTGATATGATACAAAATATATTGTGCCAGTTCAATTGGGATGTTTTTCTTTTAAAAAATGATTGTTTATGCTTACAGTCTGTTAAGCTTAACATTTGAACTAAATGCTGAGCAGAACTGTTAAAACTGGTTGCAATCAGCTTGTGCTATTTATGTAACACTCCCCTTATGTGGCATTGTAGTTTTTTCCTTCCCATGCACACACACACACACACACATTGTTTGCTGTGTGAACAAACGATATGACCACAGATGCCAGTTTTGGAAATTGTTCAAGTGAATGCCAGGCAAAAGACCTGTTCATTTGTTAGTTCATCCCCTTGTGCAGTCAGAAAGCAAAGGGACCTCAAGACAACTTTGGAAGGAGCCCACCAGTGAAGAATTACTTCCCTTGGGAAAATACGAACAAACACGGCAGAAATTACAAGCTGATAGAAACCAGGAGTACAATAAATTTTTACAAGAGGTACAAGCTATATATTACTGAACTCCTAACTAAGGCTTCATTTTACAAATTGTGATAAAACCAAAAGCCTGGATTTGGAATGCAGCCTGAATAGCTTTGTGGTCATTCTGATGGGGCCAAATGATTCTTTTGCCAGATATGAATTTGTTTTGTCCAGTAGTAATATACTAATGTTCTTTTTAAAATTAGCATCAAATCAAGCTAGACTAACAGCATACATGCATGCACAAAAATATGCATGTTTCCTCATGTGCGTACATGTGTCATCAAATCAAGCTAGACTAACAGCATACATGCATGCACAAAAATATGCATGTTTCCTCATGTGCATACATGTGTGTTCATAATTGTAGACAAGGGAGGAGGTATGTACATACTCTTAAATGGATTTTAAATCAATGACAGACAACAAGAAGAACAAGATTTGTTTCCCCTGATCCTTAACACAGCTATTTTCATCTTGTCACTTCATTACTTGACATTCTTCATGCCATTCCCCCAGCATATACTTTCTTCTGACCTCCCTAGACTCAGGAATTAACTCCCAGACGTAACAATATATGGAAAGAGCCGTCTCAGGAGGAACTACTTCCTCTTGGAAAACATGAAAAAGAACAGGAGGAACTGAGCAAAGCAAGAAAGCAGGATTACCTCAATTACCAAGAAAAACATGCTCATGAAAATAACCGTGTTTGGAAGGAACCATCCAAGGAGGAGTTGCTTCCCCTTGGTAAATATGAAGAAACGAGGAAGAGGTTGAATAAAGAAAGACAGGAGGAGTACAGGGAGTTCCTAAGAAGTCAGCAGCAACCGGTTAGAAATCGTGCATGGAATGAGCATCCTCAGGACGACGTTGTCCCATCGGGACGCTGGTCTGAGCTACGGAAGCAGAAGCTAGAAGAAGAAAGACGGGCGGAGTATGATGCCTTTCTGAAAGAGAAATTGGATGTGAGTGGGACTTGGGGCAGTTTAGTTGCTTGGTTCAGTGCTTTTGCTTGGTCCTTTGTTCTTTTTTTTGTACACACTGGCTTTGCAGTTCTAGCTTATGGTGTAGTGTGTAAATGTGACTTGACAAACATCAGAATAAATTTTATAAAAGAAAAACAAGTGACTGCTGCTTGGAGGATAAGCCCAAATTAAATGTAAAACAAGGGAACTGTACCAAGCTAGAAAAGGGACAAAGACGAAGACAATCTACATGTAGCCACATCTACTGCAGATAAGTTTTTTTGCTTTTCGTTTTTTCGTCGTTTTGTTGTGTCCCTTTTCTAGCTTGGTACAGTTCCCTTGTTTTACATTTAATCAGAATAAATTTTTCTAAAATTTTTTGTTTGGCTATATGTAACAAGGGCAAAATGCTTGATTTTGAAGCTTAGTTATGCAAACAAGAGATTTATCCTTGAAAACAGTGGTTTGAAACTGTGGTTGATAAACATTCACTTGGCTGGATTGGGCTCACTTGCTTATGTTGGATTCCATATATCTTACCATGGTAATAAAAATATAAGAAACAAAGCCATAAAGATGATGGACATCTAATGTAAGTACAATGTACTGACCTCCAGAAGATGGAATTTTTCATGATTTTATAAAGAATGTCATCCCCTGCCTCCCCCCTTTTTTGTTCAGGGGAAGACTTTGCGAGTAAATACATAAATACATATTCTACTCACATGCTGGCTGTGACTTCTTGCTTATCACCAAAAAAAAAAAAAAAGAGAGAGAGAGAGAGAGATTCAGAACAGTGACAGAACAGTTGTACCATGTGGTTGGACAAAAATTGAGTTTTTTCTCCAGCTTTCTGCTTTTGTGATTTACATCTCTGTACAGATGTAATTGTACTGCTGCGGCTAACCACATACTGCTTTCATTCATGGTGCAAATTATTGGAGCATGACACCAGTGTTTACTTGTGTAACTTGCAGTCCTGACCACCTGTAGCACTAACACATATAAATGTCTAGACAATCATCCTATTATGTAACCATCTGTTTGTTGCTAAGAACGAAGCATTCATACATGTGAGGAGAGTTCTGATAAGAGAAAGTTGCAGTTTACTATGCAGAGCCATTTCAGAACTTGGTTGAGACAGGAGATTTTAGATTTGACCTTTTGGGGAACTTCTGCTACAGCATTTTCTTTTCCCCTACCCTCTGAAATTGGGTCTAGTTATCTTTGCTGAATTACTGAGTGCCAGTCAGAGGTAATTGTTCATCAGGCTTGTACAGTGTAGATGCAAGTTGTCAGGCTAGTCTATGTGATATATTCTGTACAGTTGTATTACAAAATAGAGGTTAAGTAATCTTTGATTAACATGCAGTGCTAAATTTTTAGGCTAGTCTATGTGATATGTTCAAATATTGTGCATTACATTTTTAATTTGAAGTAATATGAGATAATGTACTGAGCTGTTAATCTGAAAAATATGTTAATATGTTGCAAAGCAGAATGTCTCTGCTAAAAATAGCAGTAGATGTATGAACCCTGATTTTTTGTTTTTAGGGGTTGGTTCATTTTTTGTAAGATATCGTAACCAAATTGTTAAATGGTTACATTGTCTTGAATAAAATTTGCTGTGTTCTTTTGGTTGACTGTACTACACTGGCTGCATGAGTACATTTTTATCTGCTTATATCACATTCGCACTTTTTAAATTTGGAGACCAGAAGTAAACACAAAATCAGCAAAACCAAGCATCTCCAGTTTATGTAGTGTCCTTTAGTTTACTGCAAGTTTTGTTTTGTCTGGATTTTTATACCCTTCAGAATTATTTGCTTAGCCCTCTGCAAAGAGAAATTGATTTTTGGAAGTTGTTTCTTCCTTATTTTGTGTTAGGAATTTATTACGGAATGACTTTCCCCACTCTCTTGAAGTGGTGTCTTGGGTATCAGGTGACTTATTCAACAAAGATCTTTTCTAAAACTTTTGTTTTTGGTTTTGTTTGCATTTAAAAATGTACATACTTGGTAAAATAGGTTTGTGACTGAAAAATTCTGTCAACACAAGATACAATGAAGTGTTTTGTGCCATGTTGATCAGGATGACGAGAGGAGGCAAAGAGACAGACTCGAAAATTCCTTTGGTTTAATGGGGCTGGATGAAGACCAACAGCCTCAACCCTCCAGAAGGAGGAGTGACATCCTGCCCACAAATGAACATGCTGAAATGAAAAGACCCCGAGCAGACAGCATCACAGGGAGGAGAGCAAAGGTTGACTCCATCAGTGACCTGCTTCGCTGGGACTCAGGAGCTAGCAGCTTCGGACGCACAAATGCTGACATGGCCCTAGAGGCACTGCGTGACGAGAGACGGAGAGACTACCAGTTGCAGCAGGAGCAGGAAGACAGAAAACGACGTGAGAAGATGCAGCAGAGAGAAGCCCAGAGGCAGCAGGAACAGGAAACTTTAGCCTTTCTGAATGGAAGCACAGGGCAGGGACATATGGAACAAGAACTGCTGGCCTTCCAAAATGGTGACAGACAGCAGAGACAGCCGGAACGAGAACTGTTGGCCTTCCAAAATGGTGACAGACAGCAGAGACAGTCCGAACGAGAACTGTTGGCCTTCCAAAATGGCGACGAACACCACAGACAGCCGGAAAGAGAACTTTTGGCCTTCCAGAATGGCGACAGACAGCAAAGACAACCAGAACAAGAGCCATTTGCCTTACAACATGATGACAGGCAGCCTAAATGGAGGGCAGAGCTGGAAGATGAATACAACCAAATGCTGGCAGGGAAGAGCAGGCAGGAGAGGAAGTTTGAAGAGGTCCCACGTGCAAGACCTGCTGGTCGAACCAGTGGCACGGCTGACGTCAGGGAGCAGCTTAAGGATGCAGAAGGAAGACACGAGTCCAGCACAGGTCCAGAGGTGCTGCATAATTTCAGATTTTCCAGAGAAAAAGATGGTGTTATGCCGTCCTCTGAGGAGAACTTTTTCAGCCGTCTCGGGTCTCATGAAAGTGAGCGGAGACGTCTGCGTGAAGAAAGACAGCGCGAGTACAAGGCCATGGTGCAGGAGAAGGAGCAGCAAAGGCAGGAGAGAGGAAACCCTAATGTACTTCCAGAAATTGGCTGGGAGCCAGCGGTTCGACCCAGTTCCAGATTGCTGAGGCTGAGAAGACAAGAAGAGAGAAACAGAGAGTACAACATGATGCTGGATGAAAAACTGAAGCAGAAGGGTCCTAGAAAGTATGGAAGCATTTTTAACGAAAACTATGAAGATAATTTTTTAAGTGCCCTGGGTGCTCGGGATGCTCAGAGAAAGTGAGCGAGAATGTATCTTTTGTCATCAGTCTTTAGAATGCAGTTTGTAACTTTTAAATAGATTGCTGGCATTTTTGAGTACTTTATTTGCCATTTTTGCATTTCAAAGCCTCATGCATTGCCATTGTAGGGGCACTGTATAGCTGACAAGTGCTGGTGTTATTGAATATCATATGTAAATAATTCTCTGTATTTTTTTTAATATATTGATAAAGCAGTCACCTTGTTGTTTTGTTGGCACAACATAGTGCTGTTTTGAAGAGAAGATCCTCAGAACTTGGTTTGTGCTGTGGTTTAAGCTTCAACAAGGAGACCATAGCTGAGTTTTTTTAAATCTGCTTACAAAAAATTCTTTAACCCATTCTCAACTTGCTTCTTACAACGCCCGACGTCGCTGAAATATCAGCGTTTGGGCGATTTTTACCAATTTTCGAAAAATTGTAACAAAAAACCTATTAAAGTTAAAAGTATCATTCAAACGTTGTTAGAAAGATTAAATAGAAAAAGATTTTTCCTACCCGAAATCCGTCCGTTGCTGATGCTTTGTGGAAGACTGTGTTGAATTACGTAACCAAGGTGATGTAAGACAGTTTTGAAAAAGTCCCACTGACACGAAACACTCGCCGATTACAGCTGTTTGCAGCACTTGTAATCCATAAAACATTGTGGAAATTATCCATAAATGCCAGGGGTTTCCCATGAAACAGCTGGTATGGTTTTCAAACAATTCCAAGGCTTTTGCGGCACTTAGACGAAGATGGCGACCGACCAAACATTTTTTCCCTGCTAACGAGGTGGCATGCTCAAGAGAAACGTGCAAATGGCGTCTCCTTCCGTCGTTCAAGGGAAGAAACTCTATAGAGAAATGATTCTAGAAAAACACCAGTGACTTTCCTTGCCAGCAAATCGTTTTTTTTGGGGGGGGGGTAAAAAAATTCTTTTTGCAGCATCCGCTGGCCAACCAGCGCAAGGGTCGCAAGCATTTATATACTTTACACCAGCCAGCTAGCGCAGAGGTGACAGTGGGTTAATGTCAAGAATTTTTCACAGGAGATGGAGTTGTTGAAGGCGACATTAAAATATTGGGGAGGTGTAGTGATGTAAATAACTGAGAATAAAAGAGAATTGGGAAGATCTCCAGGGTAGACTGAACACATAGCGTTTACGTTTAATAGACATTTGTGAAATGCATATCTTGAAATCTGAAATAAGCATGTAAGTTATTTGGATACTGTCCTTTTTAAATGACAGCGATTTGCTGAAACACTGTAAGTTTTGAAGCGAAGATGGTCAGATAAAAATGTGCTAAATTTGAAGCACTTGTAGCTTAGATGTGATGTTTTGCTGTGTGGTGATCTGCTGGCATGTATATCATGTGCTGGTTGTTGCATCATGTTATGAGCTGACCTGAGTGAAATGTCCCCAAAGCGAAAAGGTCTGTGGGCAGTGAAAAATGTTGTAACCAGAGATCTTGTTCTGGTTTCATTGAATGTAGGACTGAGTTTCAAACTTGATGATCTAAAGATGAAGCCATTTCACATCCTTCCATCTTTTAGTGTAAGATGTCCTTTTTGCTTCTGCTGTATGTACATGTACTTGCTGGCAAATCGATTTTTGCATGCACTATAGTATTTGCCATTCTTTGTCCTTGTCATTCACAGATAAGCATACATCCATACTTGTGCGTACACATAACACATACAAGTGTGTTCATAAACATGCATTCTCATATGTAGAATGATGAATGCACCATAATGTACAATCCCATAAAACATTACGATCAACTGCCAGATGAAAAACCCCAGACCAGTTGCAGCTGTGTGCAATTTGCCATTTTCTGAGTGTTGAATTTGAATGGAGGATTGAATGCTGTGCTTTCTCTGAAATATGTTTAAAGCTCTGTTTGTCTTGTACATAATTTTATTTGAACTATTGTTAAAATGAAATTTATTTCTGCCCAGTATTATGTTTATTTTTATATGGAATTAGGGTTTTTGAATTTGTAAAGTTTTTATTTCGCATATTTTTGCTGTAAACACCACTTGTGTTAAAAGCTTTCATTTCTTAAAATGTAATATCAACTATATATTTTTTCCAAAGCCTTCTGCTTAGGTACAAAAGTAGCATGGAATGTTATATTCCACACCATTGCAGCAGGTTGCATTTTTCATCCAGTAAGTTTTTGTATGTCTGTAGCTGTCATTGACATGCTAAGAAATGTTGGTAACATAAACAGCATGCAGGAATGTCCCTTATCTTTAAGATGCTAGTGGGCAGCTATATATACTTATATAAAATATTCATCATTTGGTATCTCATAAGTAACTATGTACTAATTGCTGATTGTGTAACTTAATGCTTGTACTAACTTGTACTAAGGTTTTTTCCCCCCTTATCTGTTTCATTTTTTGGCTTGGTTTGTGCCTGGCGTGTTCCCTCTTTCAGTGTAGGGAGCTGATTGTGTACTTTGTAGCTGCGTGTTTTTCATAGTATGTGGCTCTGTATATTGAATGTTTGTAATGAGTTAAGGTAGGAGTATTTCTTCTTTGATAACAAGTATTCCAGTTAGTGTTGAGATGTATCATTTCTGTTAGAGTGACTTGTGTTAATTTTCTTGATTTATTAGATTCAAATTCAGTTAAAATAAGTTTTTTATAAACTTGCTAAGCCATTAGTTTACTATAAAAATGGAAAAGTTGAAGTTTTACTTCCAAAGTGTTAAGGTTAATTTTAAAGGTGTTAGCTTAATAAGAAGTGCTTTTTAAACATGATTTATTTTGAAGTGATTTTTTTCAGTTTGTGTTTGAATTTTAAGGTTTTAGTTAAAGTTTTACTTAAGCAAGTTTTGGAATATGACAAGAAAAATATATGAACAAAATATGCTTGTTTATTTGTTTCACATAAAAGTATTAAAGTTTTAATTAATTCCTTGCTTGTGTAAGGTTTGTGTATGTCGTGTTGTGGGAAGATAATCACTGAGAAAACATTTGGACCTACCTCACAGCCACATGAGTTACTGGCCACATATATCAGCAGACTTATTGTACTTTGTACTTGAATGATTCATCCTCTTGCATCTCTCATCTGAGCTAACAGGCAAAATATTTTATGCGGAGGTGACAGGTGCAAAAAGAACAGCCAAGGCAGGTTTTCATCAGTTCATTGGCTTGACTGAATCTGTTTTCACAGCAAGGTGGAGGTCAAAACAGCAATCTAGTGAGACAGACTGATGAATACAAAGCAAATTTCCCTGGCATGAATGAGAGCGACAATGCTAAGGTAGGAACAGGACTTTGTTAGAACTATAGTTTCATTTATATCGCCTTTTTATATATATATATATTGTATTTTTATTATAGTTATTTATATCACCTGATTATGTTTCTTGTCCCCTTTCCCCATGCAGTTTACAGACACCTATCCATGATTGTCAGGTTGCAGCATGTGGTGCACTGGTGTACACAAGGCTCTTGACATAGTACAAAAATCCCATGTTTGGCACATGTACT
>SMGT01005570.1:0-69569 GCA_004794575.1 Lanistes nyassanus
GTATAAAGCCGGCTACCTACACCAACGTAAAGTTAAGGGTTTGGGCAACTGGATGGCACAGTGGTCAGAACCAGACCCATATATGTGCTGGTGGTTGCAGGTTTGAATCCAGTAGTGCCCAAAGATTACATTTGGACTGTGCAGACTCTATGGCCATTCCTCAAACATAAACTGTCTGTCTGCACCAGCCATCTTACTGCAACTATCAGTCTGGTGGGTGTTTCAGTGTATAGCTTAGTAATAAGACCTCATCCCTCATAATGTGTAATCACCAAAAGGTGCAAGCTGATGAGATTCACGGCTTGTTAGACCACTGTAGTGTCTAGCCAACCTGAATTCAGTACTATCTGTATGTTCTCCTCGCAGCTTGGGCACGCATGAGGCTGAAGGGTGCA
This sequence comes from Lanistes nyassanus, assembly GCA_004794575.1. Taxonomy (NCBI): domain Eukaryota; kingdom Metazoa; phylum Mollusca; class Gastropoda; order Architaenioglossa; family Ampullariidae; genus Lanistes; species Lanistes nyassanus. The sequence goes on from SMGT01005570.1 coordinate 396, forward strand.
AAGCAGGTGGCACAGAAGGCACCCATGTTGGTCATCTGGACCGGATGGGTCACAGGTACTTTGTCCTGACATGTCGCCTACCAGTGCCTAACAGCTGTTTCTGTTTCCATTCTTTATTGAGACTTTCATCAATTAAAAGGACACAAGCTGTTTCCTCATTTTGTCTCTTTTCAACAGCGTGGTAAATCTGGGCACGGTTCCAATCTTTGTAGCTCTTTGTCTCTCTACATTGAAAAACCTGTGTAATTTGACTGTTGGGAAACATACCTGCAAACAGATTTGAGTTTCATTCCCATGAAGCATCACGTTCATGGGTACTGACTGTGTTAATAGTACAGAAAATTTCTGTTTTCACTGCCTTTGAACTTTGTGGCTATAAAGTGCCTGATCATGCAGCTGATTGTGGTGCCACTTCCACCCACGATGAAGGTTTCACTGCTCAGCTGAGGTCTAAATTTATACCAGCTTTTGAAGTTCCAATCACGAAGGCATTCAAAGGGACTGCTTGCTGGCTTACATGCCCTCACAAGTTTTGGGTGTGTTATTCTATTTGTGTGGCTGGTCAAAGCAGATTATCCTATAATGTGAACACTGATTGTCCTCTTACATACTATGCACTTAGCATGAAACTTGCTCCAACAAGAGGTACTGGCAGCGCTCAGCATAACCGTATGCAGACGCACGCGACCAAGGGAGCTTACCATACCCAAACACGTAGCAAAGAGAGGGCCGAAAGAAAGGAACTTGGCAGATCCTCTAAAAAAGATCTGCCATCCCTTTCTTTTTAACGGCGCTAGTTATCAGAGCTATCTTTCGATAATTTAAGCGCTCGGTCCTCATTTGTTATTAATGAAACTTGCTGGTTTTGAGTGTTAACCATTGGGGGTAGTCTTTTTCTTTGTAAGCAGCTCCAGGGATTTTAAAAAGTCCACTCTCCACTATTCCAAACTGACAGTTTGACCAATGAGCTTTGATTAACATACCACAAATGTTGGTCAGTAAAACTGCTATTTTAAAAGTCAGCAAGGGAAAGCAGTACACAACTTTATGGTGAGTAGCATCAAGTTATTTTACAGCATGCAAAACCAGCACAGCAAGCCTAGCACACTAATAGCAGTCTTACAGGCAACGGATTTCACAACTGTAAACATTTGTTTGGTTCTCACCTCTGTTTCCTTGATGCACTGTTCAAGATGTGTACACACAGTCAAGGGCACATAATCTTCTCGGAGCTGCACTCTCAATGCATTTACCTCATCCAGTTTCTCCAAGATAAGAGCTTTGGTTTTTTCTATTTCTTCTGCAAGTTCCAGGGGAATTTCCCGATGGAAGGAGCTAGAGTTGACTACAGTGGCCTCTGGAAAAAAATAAAGGGTTTAGATTTACTGTGCACAAGCTGAAAGTTTAACATAACAGTTAATCCTAAACTATAGAGCACATTAAAACCCTGTTAATACATATAGAGTAGATCTGTATACTTACACTTGATAAATCTGCATTCTGCTTAACACAAGTTTTAGGATTTAGGGGACAAGAAAAACAATGGCTGTTTTTGGCCATTATTTTCTGAATAAAATCAGAATAAATAAGTGCATGATAGTCAGGACCTCAGAATGCAGCCATGTTAACCCATTTCTCGTGTAATCAGGACCCTTTCGTTGTTAGCAGGACTGTACTATAAAAAGTTTAAAAAACTACTTTTCACACATACAGCGGCCAGAATTAAATACAAAGTCGCCTTCTCTGTTTCTCTTCAGTGCTAGTGGTCCCATCTATCTCTCAGATCTTCTTCATATTTACACCCCCTGTCTCTCTCTCAGATCTTATTCATATTTTTTCCCCCGCAAGAACTCTTTGCTCCACGGCTGATCCCCTTCTTGTTACGACTCCTCAGGTTAGGACTAAAAGCCTGGTGAATGCTCGTTCTCCTATGCGGCAACTCCTATCTGCAACTCCCTGCCCCCTCTAAATATTTGCTCATCCATCTCCCTACAGTCCTTAAGACACACCTATTCCTGATTTACTTGTAACCACCTACCTACCTGTGTGCCGATGTGTGCGTGCATGAGTGTCTGTGTGCACGTATCCCTGATTTGTACATTGCCCCATGCTCATATGAGAAAAGGCGCTAAATAAATGTTATTATTATTACACCAGCAGTTTAGTGAGACCGACTCCTACAGCCAATCTTCCTCTGCCATGACACACACTAAGGGTGGCACCCCTTTAATTCTTTTATGTGTGGGCTGCCAGTCTGCAGGAATCGGGTATCGCTTCACTGTTGTGATCACACAGTAGTCTCAGAGACCTCTGCTTTTGAAGTGTGTGTCGCTGTGTGTCTCCCCTCCTTGACTGATCAGTGAATTTATGTTGCTATCTCAAAAGTGCCTTGTCATGGTCTCTAGTAGCAAATGGTGAATCGAAAGGTGTGGTCGCAGACAATAGCTACTGAGTGCTTTTTATTTTTAAAAGAAAGATTGAGTTAACAGGGAATATGTGCAAGAAATGGCAGACTTAGCTTTTCCAAGTAGTATAAGCCAAACTGCAGAGGAAAAGGAAAGATGTGTTAGTATTGCTAGGGCTGCTTCAGAGTGTTAGTACTGTTGTTGTGGCAGACAGCATTTCCCCATGATGGCCACAACCTCTTACATTTGTACATCTGTACCTGGGTTTAAAAATAATGGCAACTAAGAGATGAGGCTAATGGATAAGATCTAAAACAAAATGGAAACTACCAACAACAAAAGAGGAGACTAAAAAAACTGCCAATCAAAGTCTTCGAGGAAAAATGATAAAAGTAGCCTACCCACAGCATGATCAGGGGTGTTTTCCAGCCATTCTTTCTCCTGTCTGACTTCGTCTCTAAGCCTGTTAACAGAAGTCAAGGGCCTGAAACGCTTGAGGAAAAAGCTAGTTTTTTAGTTGTAACATCTCTATCTTTTACAGTTACAGGAAAAGGGCCTGAAATTGTTTAAAATAATCCTCAAAAGCGTCTTCACCAACCTCTGGTTTTTGTCTAGTTGGGCTTTAGCTTCGTCAGTGAGCTGTTGAAGATACACAGAAACTTGCGACATTTCTTGTGGCCGAGAGGTACCTCGGGCTGTCATTTGCTCTACCTGTTCCCGCAGTAAGTGCTGCTGAGAGGTCTGATGATCCAACAGCCAGCCAATGTAACCATCATATTCTGTCTGTCTTCCCAACCGGTAAAAAAAAAAATGGTACAGAAGAAATTAGGAAATTATCAGTCATATTCCAGGCATGTTTCATTTGCCTTTTTCTTAAAAGTCCATATGCCTATGTGGTGGACCAGCCATTCAGTCACAGAGGTTGACATTACATTTAGCCATCAGCCACCATGCATTCTTCCTCACAAGTTTTATTACCCCCTCCCCCAACTCTCCCCCACAAATAAAAAAGATGTGATGAAAAGTCTTTTCCTTGCACATATGATATGTTGAAATGCTTTATCTTTTTGTAGCTGAAAAGTGAAACATACCATGGCCAGTACAAAACTATGCTGCAAGGTTTTTTTTTCTTAGAATTACAGACAAGCAGATTTTTGTCCTTGACTGTAACAGTTCAGCTTACCTTAATGCAACGCAAAATGAAGCTGAAAGTGGGCGATTCTCTGATAATGTCTTCAAATGAATTACTATAAACTTGCAGTTTGTGAAAATTGGGACCCACTCCTTTCAGATTCAGTCCATCCAGGTCCTGTTAAAGGCAAATGTTGATGGTTTACACAGAACTTGAGCCAATCACCAATCCGTGAGAGTTGAAAACAATGGCTGACACTTTTTCTAAAGAACAATTAAAAGCTAGTGAGGTTAGGGTTGAAAGTGTTTTATTTTGGAGCACTGCGCTGTGGTGTGAGTGAACAGATAAAACTGAAGTGGTAAGACATTAAATATTACTATCCAGATAATTTACACAAAAATATTAAATCTTGTACAGTCATATTGTCTCTTTATTTGCTAGCATTAAACAAGTAAATCACTTTACCTCTTGAAGTTTTTTCTCATGATGTTCCACAGCTTTTATGCCTGACAGGACTTGCTGCTGAGATAAGTCTTTCTTGCGTAAAATATTAGTCTCAAATAGACGTATCTTACGATATTGGTCACAACGAGTGATCCCTGCTCCATGCATACTCATAAAATCATATTTCAGAGGTAGGTGATGCTCAGCTTGTTGTGGCTTCTGATCTGGTGATAACATTTCAGTCACATCAATGGTGTTGTCTGCATTCCAAGTGATATTTTTATCCTGTTCAAGAGTTTTTTTGAGCATGAGTTGTTGAATGGGAAGTTCCTCAAGCAGAATGCTATCTTCTACCTGAGAGTACAGTGAGTGAAGTGACGGGGAGGTTATCTTTTCAGGCAACACATTCTGCTCTTCTGCCTTTATGAGGCTGTATCTTTTCAGGGACTGCATCTCCTGCTGTGAATCCTTTATGACGGGGATGACCCCTGAAGTACCCATGGTAAATTCCAGAAGTGTCTGCTGCATCTGTGATCTGTGTTGTCCCTGAGTCTGACGTGGCACAGAGCTACACTGTGACAGGCAGGACAACTCTGCCTTCTTTGCCATGTGCCAAGGCTTGCGTGTGATGGCTGCATGGTGCTGCAGCAAGTGTGACTCATTGAGATGACCTTTTGAAAAGTCATGAATGTCCCTCTTCTGTTTTTCTTCGGCTCCATCCAGCAACTGCCTCAGCTGCCGACTTTTGGTAAATTTATATGCCATTTTGTATTACTGTTCTGGGATCAAAACACAATATAAACCTATAAAATATAAACAAAAATATCAAACTTACAGTTTCAATGTAACATTAACACCACAGTAACTTTTTCTTACTGTTGAATGAATCATTCAACAACAACAACAAAGATATATCAGCTAGATTGTACATAGTACTGTATTCTAAAATTTAACAATGTCAATTACAAATATGTACATATGTACAAGCATGAAGACAAGTACTTGTATACAAGCTTGAAGGAAGCCATGGGGCAAAGTAAAATAAGATCTATCAGCTGTTACATCAACAATTTAAAGAAGCAGTAACAAATTATAGTTCTGTTATATGAACTAACATGCTAATAAATTACACGTTTCCATCCCGGACCGGACAGCGCAAAACCTTTCCCTAAAACTACCTAAGTACACTATTCAACACCTGACGACAATAAGTGCTAAATATATATTAATATTGCATTGGACAAACAATCAAAAACGTGTGGAACAAGAAGTGCTCTTTCGAAATTTTCGAATCAAGCTTTTAAGTTTAGAACAGAATCAAATAGCTGTGTTGATTATAATTTTAATCAATCGAAACTTCGCAGGGCACGCCCTGCTTTCAAGCACTGATTCACTGAGTGATTGTTTGCTGAGCTAAACACGCGTCACAAGAATTAATGCAAGTGCTCCTCTAGACAAGGATAGTGCATGATGCATCAGAATAGAAGAAATGATCCCACAGAGGAAGGAAACATATACAAGAACTTTACTCTGCCCCAGTAAGTAGACCGTTTACTAAAAGGCCTTTAACACAGAGAATGATAACTGAGAGCACTCACAGTAAGCATCGCCGCCATTCGTGTATCGTTTCCAAGACGATACCCCAAGAACAGAAAACTGCCACAGGGGAGGCTACTTAATTTGGTGGTCGTTGGCAAAGGTAGTGGCTATTTGGACAGTCCCGTGCGGATACAATCCGAGGCTATTTGCATGGCTGATGTCATAACTCAAGAGCCGTGTAAACTTATTTGTACGGCTTTGTGCCACTCGCTAACTACTTCTTCATACTTCCTTAGATAAAGTTTCTACGCAGACACCGCCACTGCGCCACGTTTTTCCACGTCCTCACGTCATGTTCTTGGCATGGATCCCATACGTGTACTGCGGGACAGTGGCGAAGATTAAGTGCCTACTGTACAACATGAGTAGTCCAGAAAGTTTGAAGTCAAATCGACGTGTCATATTCATAAGTATACATACACGATGCACAGCTCAAACACCCTCCCACTCCAACTCTTTCCTCAGATTACTGAGGTCATCGAGCAATTCTTTTATGACGTCAACCGTGCAATAAAATAGTTTTCGATTCTAGCTACACCAGACTGTGCAAGTGGTGACTGTTTCACATCATGTTGGTGTTAGCAGGTCATGAGCAACTGCTCAGGCTATTTGTTTGAAGGCATACTCAAATTGTTCGCCTACAATCTTGCAGCTGGGGTGTTCAACATTCCATCACACACCATAGAGATAGACAACTTGAATATCTGTGCTTTCTGGCAATGAAACTCTAGAGACTGCATAGACCGCAAGAACAAGAAGTCCCATTTCATCTCCCTCTTCGGCACTTTGGCCCCCACAAGACTTAAAACATTAACCTCTCTTCCACCAGTTTTCCTCTCCCTTCCCCCTCTCGTCTCCCTTTGTAATCACTTCCACTCCTCTTTTCCCTGACCCTCTCCCCTCACTAGTCCCGATAGTGCATACCTTTCTATGAAGTGTGGTATTCCTCGTCACTGATTGGCACGCTCTGCTTCCTAGACTCAGTCTCGCTCTCCCACGTTCTCTTCCTGGACATCGGCTGTGCATGATCAGCGTCCTTGTCAGCTCTCTTTATTTTTTTTTTTATGTCTATGCCATCAAGAAGAAAGGGTTATGCTCTGAAACGTTGAGTTGTTGTCTAACTCTTGCTTGGGTAAGTTCCTTTTGTTGTACCTATCTTGGTACAATCATTCATGTGCAAGGAACGGAGAACATAAGTTTCTACATGTCATGTGATCAATTTACCCCAAGGAATTTAGGCATTCTGCTTCCAGCAAATTTCTACATAGCGCTAAAAGGCGGAAAAGTTATGTTGCCGTGTAAGCGCTAAATACCCTCGGCAGGCACACATTCCAGGTTTGAGACTGCCAAAGTTTGTCCCATTGAAAGATCATCTAATTAACACCAGGCTTTTCAAGAACTACCTATTTCATTATTAAGAAGAGTGAAATTTATGTAGGCAGCTCTTGAGACTTAAGCGTGTCAGAATGACACAATTTTGTGAAATACATGTATTACAGTTTTCCATTAGAAGTTTGGCATATGATGAAATAGTTTTGTTAAGTGATGTTTGCAATTTTAATTATATTTCTTGAGAAACAAACCAGTTAGACAGCATAAGCAGACACAGATTAACTACACACAAACAGCAACTAGTAAATCTTAATAATGAGTATTTTTAATTCTGCATTGATATAGCTTTCTAGATTATGTGTACAACCTTATATAAACAAATATGCATATGCAGCACACATGGACACACGTACACAAGAGTGCACCTGGAGAGCTCAACCCACAAGATTGTTTCCCACACTGATGGTGTTAATAACAAACATGGGAATAAGATTCAAGATTCTGGCAAATAATTGATTTTGCAAACACAAAACTACACTCTGCAGTCCTTAATTCTGAAAAGCCAGGCAATTTCAGTCACAAAGAAGCTCACTCCATCTTGTATCATGATGCATAAATAACCTGACTCCATCTCGTATCACAACACGTAAGTAGCCTGACTTTACATAACATCTGATTGATATATATATAAAGGGTGAAACTGTACCAGATACTTTTGGATTTCCTAATCTCACAATTAAGGTGTTCTTCAAGCAACTATTAAACAAAACAACTCAGCTTTGAATCTTGGCTGAGGTGGCTCTATTCACTTTGTTATAAGTAAATATTGCAAATCGAAAGACATGTCAGGACATATGTACATTTCAGATTTGTATTTTATTTTACGTTGGTATAAAATGGATTCACTTTTACAATTTATGCCTCATGAACTACATTCAGAAGATGGTGACATTACCCTTCTTTCCAAACATTCCTACATAATAAGACGCATCAGGTTTGCTGACACATTTATCTTTTCAAACTAACCACACTAAAAAAACCACCAAATGTGCAACATACTTCCATTTTCGTCACGATCATTTAACTAGGGAATCTGATGGTCTGAAGGAATTGAAAAGACAGTCACAAAATGATGCTGCACATGAATGACATCGACACAAAACCTTGAAAACAGTCGCAATACTGACAATTCTGATATACTTGAGCATACAGTAGAATTAGAAGCATTACCATGTAGAATAATCACACACAATTTCTGTGTCCATCTGATGTTCTAAAGGTTACATCGTAATGAAAAGTGTCTTGAGTCAATAAGTTATTTCTCTTTTCTGACATACAGAGGGCTAATCATAACACGCTCACAACCAAAGCCTGCCACAAATGTGTATATATTTAGGGATCTAATCCTGATCTCGTTGATATGTGCCTCATTTTTCCTACTGATGCTACTTGTCCTACTCCTTTACAACCTCTTCAGTAGGGCTCTATGGCGTACTTACATGTATCAGTCTCTGCAATCACTCTCATTTCTGTCTGGCAGCTATGCATGCAAAAGCAATTACTCGTCAGTCAATGTGTCCAAGAAAACACACTGAAACCAGGACTAGACCAGAAGAATGCATGAGCCACAGGGACTAGTGAGTGCCAAGCACTAATACTGCCATCTATCCGACCTGTTTAAACGCATCCACTTGCAGCCATGTCAAAGTACCAGTGATTCACATCTGGTTATCTGTCCTGGGATCTAAATAAAATAAGCAGAATCAAAACTTAATTACATGCTTGCATCACAGATAAGCAAAAGTGATTTTCATCAGAGTGTAGGCTCAATATGTGGCTCTGGTTCTTTCTTCAGCTCATATTTCTCATCAAACAACTGCACTTCCTTCTCTTCGTCAGCAGGAGTTGGATGAGCTTTAGGATGCAACTCTGGATACAATTCTGGATGAGCACGGATCTCCTTTTCCACCACCTGAATATGGTGCTTTCTCTTTTCTGATTCTGATGTTAGGTAGCTGTGAATAAAGATTCAAGTTAGGTGCCACAATTTTAAATTTGGAAATTCATTTACTTCCTAAACCTACAGCAGTGATGAATACAACTACTGCTAATACTTAATAACCTTCCTCCTCCTCCTCATCTGAAATTAATTTGAAAGACTTAATATTTTACTAAAGAGTCCATGCAAAATGTGCAGGCCAGCCTTTGAAGCTTTCTGATAACAGTTCAAAGTATGAAATGAAAGCAATAATCAGGCAGATGCTACAGCAAGATGATTTTAAAATGAGCCCTCATCTTCATTCTTCACACATTTACACTTTCTCTGAGGTTTCAAGACCTTTCCTGACAGCTAGTTTTACTAAAACATTTCAAAAACAGCTGAATTAAAAAAAAACTATCATGGTTTTATTTTTCTTTCTGAGAAAGAAATTTCCCATAGCGCCATTTGAAATTGACTAGTTTCTTTCCCACCTTGCTGATGGCTTCAAAATCCTGATCTAACAAGTCCCACTTCCATGTCGCAGTACAGTTTCCCTTGCTCAGCTATGGTGCTTCTGGGTGTCATAGTGTAGGCTAATCAAATCCCCAGGGAGAAGGAATTACCCAAGTACCCAACTACTAAACCCTAACCCAAGTACATTTTTTTCCCTGCTATCCAGCCCATGTGCCACATCTACTGCAGCTAAGTCTTTTTCGGTTTTGTTTTTTCATCGTTTTTGTGTTTTCCTGATGAAGGGGTAGACGGGTAGTGTCCCGAAACATGTAGATTGTCTTCATCTTTGTCCTGTTCTAGTTTGGTCCAGTTCCCTTGTTCTAAATTCAAGTACTGATGCTAATGTTGATGATACCATGGCATGACATGCTCAAGCTAAAGCTAAGCCATGGAACGTTTGCGACTTGTACAGAATCGTGACTAACAGCGTGCAGGAACCATCTGAGAACAAAATGAAACTATTAGGAATAGTAAGCTTATTGCAGGCTAACACTTCTTCTGAATAAATCTATAATTATGTATAGCGCTGAGTAAGACAATTCTTCCATGAACTTTAAGTGTGACTTGTGGAAGACAACTTCTGGTTCTGAATGAGCTTTGCCTAAAAGTTTTGGTGATTTCTGTTTCAGCGATCCTGAAACGGCTGCACAATGCCTTAATTTAATACTAGTTTAAAAGTTTTGTTTCAAATAATTCTTTCTCCACCTTCAGCCATGGCCAAAAGGCCTTCAGCTGTAAGCCACAGCCTATCAAAATATGTCGGGGTTGCATCTAGACATTGAAGAGTACAAGTCATCAACAGCCTATTAGGCTAACACAATCTATCAAACACAGTAAATTCGCAGCCATGTTGACTTCTAGCATTATTGAAACAAATGAACAGAAACAACACTGTAAAACTTTTATTTTGCAGAATAGAAAGAATTGTAAAAGCATATTCCCTGACATCTCTCTAAAATTTTAGCAGCTGTTTTTAATTCCTTGACTTTCCAGTGACAGAAAAATGTTTTCTGAATTTCTCTGACTTCTCCAATTTTCCGTTACAGGCATACACTTTGCTTGAGTGACAATCAGAAAGAAATCTGAATCTGATGGCTAAGATCAGCAACATTAGAATGTGTTTTTAAATTAGCTTGAAATCAAAATTGTGTGAACTCAGACCTGCAACAGACTTGATGCAAATATGAAATGCTCACACCACTTTGAAAAGCATTATAAGACTCTTGTAAACAGTTATGACTGCAGCAAAGCATGCTGAATAAAAAGAAAAAAACCCCATAAAACATTGCAACTTGCTCATGTAGTTATTACACTCACTGGTATTTGATGAAGCGGGTACCTTGCATCAGCTGGGCTATTTCATTTGTCAAGTGACAAGATAAAAGCAGAAGATTCCGAGGCTGTACTTTCCAGGCAAACCTCATGAAGCACAAGGAATACACAGCAAGTGCTGCACATTAAAACACACACACACAGATATGCACACAACTGTATGGGAATGCTCTGAGAAAATGTACAGTTCTCATGAAAAATCCAACATGGATCAATGTGAGTGGTTCTCAGACAAAGGGATCTGGATGTGCGACAATGGCAAAAATGTAAATTATTGCCCGTTTTTACACGGAGCTGAGTCTGAGCATTGGGGTACACTTCCATGCCAAAACCAAAAACCCAGGTCAATATTTAAGTTTGCTTGTGACAGCTTTTTAACGTATGTATTTAATGGTTGTGGCAAAGTAACCATATGAGCCCGAACAGACTACCGAGTAGGTAACCCAAATTTTTAAAAAATCTGTTTTTGTAATCTTTCTGGTTAGCCATGAATAATTATTAGCTTCTGAACTGGAAAATAAGCTTTTGGTGTCATGGCTTGCAAGTTTGTGCGTGCTTTCAAGACCTCATTTGGCAACATGATATTTTAGCTTCAGCACCTGGAACTAAAATTTGCCTGTTTCTTATCATAAGGACAATAAGTCCAACTACTCTATAGTGGTTAAAAGCAAAGTTGTTGATGCTTCATTTATGGTTGGAAATGGAAATTACTAAAGTACAGGTGTAGGTGTAACATGTAGTGTAGTGTACAAATCATCTGCAGTAAAGTCATTTTATGCATACTGTTGGATGCAAACAATTTGTTATCACAGCATAGGAGAACTTGAGAAACATCAGACGGTGGCAGATTGCCTCCCACCCCACCTCTTTTACAGTCCTGAATAGCATATCTTGACTTCACGCACAACACAGCCACAGTAAAACAACAGAAACAAAGTGTATAGTACTTTTTTTTTTTTTTTTAGCAGCTCAGACTTAAGATGTTAGAACTAAAAGAAAACAATCACCAGTGAATGTCACTGACAGATGAAAGCAGATTCCTCAGTGAACATGCAAAAACCATGTCATAAAATTCGGTTGCAAAATCAGCAACTTTGGTAAGCTTTTAAATTTTATATTTTGTACTCTGATATCAAATGATCGTGCCAATAAACAGTAAACGGAACCAATTCTTTTTTATTTTTTATAAAAGAGGCAGGGAAATTGTGTGACCTCCCATCAGGTACCTTTTTCTGAGAACCTAACCATCTGGCAGAAGAAATGGCGCAGACTATTGGTGCTCTCTTGAGAAACACTCTAACAAACTGCACTGTAGAAAACAATTCAAATTCATCGCAGTATACTGCTCACTCAGAGGAAAAGCTACTGCACTCACCAGCTGTCATATTTCCACTTATAATTTCAGGGTCCTTTTTCAAATCTCCCAGAGCAGCTAGTGGCAGACCCCAGTTGGCCACTGCACAAGACACAATACATGCAATTTCACTGCATTATAATTTACAACTTAAGTCCTGCTAAATAAACAAAATCCTCTTAACTCATCCACTACTCTGCACACACAGAGACATACATAATACATTTCACAACCAAATGACGGTGCCGTAAATCCTAAATTGTAACTTATATGCCACTGCTTATTAAATTATATATTGCAGCTTACGTATGCACCCTCCCTAGTAAAGGCTCAGCATGGAAGAAGCCCTTCCAAAATGAAAAGAAGACAGGCCACCATCCACATAGGTGCTTCAAGCTTACAATGATCGCTGTCTACTTCATAATTAACTCCTAATCAAATATTAACTAGATTTTTTTTCTTTATGGTCATAAAATTGCTTCACATGAGATGTTACATAAGTGCACTTCCTTAAACTGTCTTCAAAGTATTTTAGAAGGAGTTGGAGAAGACTCTTGTCATACTGTTGATATAGGAATACCCTCCTCCCACTCATCCAACACAGTCAAAAACTTTGTTTTTTAAAAAAAGGAGTGAAATTTTTCATTCAAGCTCTTATCCAAAATCCATGCTCCTTCACAAGAATGCACCCTGGACTCCTTTCTGACAATGTCCCTCCACTTCATATATCCTTTAAGAAACTTCGATAGGATTATAATATACTCACCAGGGCCCCAAAAGTGCTGCAAATATACAATGAAGGATATATCAGGCATACACGTCTGTTTCTTTTCTGCCATATATTTAAACTAAAAGTGTTAGCAAGTGAATTAGTATCAAGACATGTTACACATAAACGTGTTATTTAGCTTTATATAAGCATGATGCCCTTCAACAACTTTTCATTGTGATGCTTATGGTACACATGGTTCAGAGGGGCCTTGATGGCTCAGTCGGTAGAGCTGCAAACTAGCAGGTGGAAGGTTGCTGGTTTGAATCATGGTGTGGCCAAGGATTATTTCCTGGAGCTATACATTGTGCAGACTCCATTTGGCCATCTCCCCGCACATTAAACTGCCTGTCTGCACTGGCCATCTTACTGCACCTATCAGTCTGGTGGTTCTTTCAGTGCATAGCTTAGTAATAGGACCCCATTCCCCTGTAGTCCACCATCCTGATATGCACCCAGTTTGTGGCAGGACATTAAGCAACCAATAACCAGGTTCAGGGCTAGATCAGCACTGACTGCATAATACATGTGTTATGACTATATTGGCAGCACACCATTTTAGTTTAATATTATACAAATGTTGGAAAGGCCTACATTGGAGAAATTGCAATAAAGAATATTACTATACACATTGTAAATTAATATTATTAATACTTGAACATTAATATGATTTATAAAGAACATATTACCAATCTATGGAAATCTACATTGTGATAAATCTTAAATTATCTAAACTCACAGATATAAAGTGATTTTTGTAAAATGGTATATAGAGGTAGTGTAAATTTGAATATTGTGTTTTATGCCTTACAAATGTTAAATGTCAGAAACATTTTTCCTTTTAGTTAGCTAATCCTAATGAAAGTATATAGAGTACATGTCACGTAGCAGTTGTCACCAAAACAGGTCATAGATGCAAGAATTGAATCACATGCCTGACACACATGACATACTATAAATGTGGGATCCATTTAAAGAACTGGCTCTCTCTCATTCTCAGTTCTCCTCAACCTGACCTTCCCCAACACCCCTTATTATCCTTTCTTTTCACACCTGTACTTGTACAGCTAGCCTGGTGTAACACAACCATGTCTTTTGGTTTACACTCAGTTACTGACTTGATGACACAGTTTGAAAACAGAAAGCAAATTAGTACATGTACTACAACTAGTTGCAATACTGCATGAGATTGTCTGGTGAAGAGAACATTAGATTACATTATTAATATTAAAAAAGATTAGATTTGAAAATATACTCACAGTACTGTTTCCAGCAACATGTCATCCCAAGATGATGACAGACAAGTTAGTTCCGGGAGAAAAAGAAAAGGAAATATTTTAGATACAAACAATTTCCAACTATTAAGTACAAAATGACAGTAAAACAGCATTTTAGTGGTTTCACAAATCTGACCTGATATGCAGTTTAAAACAGCTTCTGCTGTAATGCTCCCTCTCCCAAAGCAAAGTATGACCTATGCACATAGATAAAGCTCTCTACCATTACACAAGCAGAACTAACATGAATTCACTAAGTAATACAACTAGTTTAGTTCTTTTTCAATTTCCAAATTCCATTCCACCTTGCATTCAATAATTTGTGTTAACAAGCTTAAGAATGATGTGTAGATTGTGGAAGCTCAAAACTGAAATATTTTCTTACTTCAGAGTGTATTTCCTCAGACAAAGTTGTTTGTTATCATCTTATATAATATTCATTTTGACTCGATCAGTGACTATTCATAGCACTTTATAAATGCAAGAGTTTTTTGTCCAGAAACAAATATTCCACAAACTCAAGGCTAGATCCTGTTTCACATCCCTAAGGACATTCGAAATTACTAGAAAGTAAAAGTTCAAAATAGAGTCAAATCATGTTTATGACTGTTTATGTTTTCTTCCTTTGTTTGCTCTAGACAGGTAAAAGCTTTTCATGTTGAATAATTCATAATCAAGTGTCGTTTCCTTTTTTTTCTCTCATTCAATTCCCAAGTTGTGTTTATGGAATGGAGTACATTTCTGTGTGTAGTTAAAATGTATTTTCAACCACCAGCAAAGTTACAAATATCTGTGTTAATAAACATAGCAGCAACATGTGTAATACATAACTCCTCATATGTTAAGAAATACTTCTTTTGTACTAGTTGGTAATACCTTAAACATAAATTCTATCAACACTAATATTATACAGGAAAACAGCCAGTAATGTGAATACCACCACGCAAGATGATGTCTCCCTTCGGGGTCCGCAATGTCTCCTTTTTGGGGTCCACAATAACTCTTCACTGCCAACCTTTGTCATGATCTATCAACTACTTTACTACATGAATCTGTCTGAAAAACTTAATCCCACCATAAAAACTGACTATAAAATTACTGAAACCACAAGTTTAAACAAGTATAAAAGAGCTCTCTATATTTCATTGTTCTTTGGTCACTCCTTACTCTCTTCGGCTGCATATAACTTCAGTAGTTTATGTTTATGAACATGCACAATGGTGGTTTGGCTATGAAACATTTACATCTACTTAACTAAGAGAAAAGGAGGAGCACAGCGTAAAGGTGAATATCATACTGACCCATCTCTTCTTTTTTAAATGGACCCTAAACCTTCCTTTCCAAGGAAAAATTACCGAACTGCATATTACGTTTCGCTGAAAACTTTCATTTTGCTAAGATTGTTAACACGACACTAAAAGTAAAATAAGCTTTAAAGAGTGGAAAATACACTTGTGATAAAGTATATTTCCATGGCACACAGTCAGCCTACTTCTATGGAAAATTAATATAGAATATAAATTTATAAAGATGCTTCAGTATAAAGGTGTCCAGAAATACAAATAGTGCATGCAGATTGCACAAGCTGAAGACCCTATGCTATAAACCAAAGAAAGATGATGTGATGCAGCAAGTTTATGTGATTACCTGAAGAGTTTTCTTTTGCTTGCCCATTTTGCCTTTCAACAGATGAATGATCACATGTAACTGATCTCTAGTAGTCTCCCTATTATATGTCTTAGATAAGAAAAGATTTGCACAAGTGATTGGCTGTTGGAGTTCCTACTGTTTTTGTTGTTTTACCTCCAACCCCAGACTAAACATCTCAATGAGCCTGCTGGAAACTGGGAGTGGGGCACTTTAACAGAAATTGTATTTGTCTTGAGAATTGTTTTGTTCTCAGATGGCATCTCTTGTAGCCTCAGTGTCCACAATCTGCCTGCAACTTCTTGGTTTATGGTAAATTAAATTCAGGAAATAATATTTGATCTGGATTTTCATGCACGTAAAGTATGACCAAACTGTACATCTCTTCCAAAAAAGGTTTGGGGTAAGGGGTGGTGCAGTTGTATTGATTGTGATAATATCTACTTAATATACTTTGCTTTGTATTGAAATGGAACCAAGTGGTGGTTGCTGCATCTAGATTACGCAACTACAGCAGTTGTAAAAAATATCAATAAAGTGGTAATACTAATAACATGGTTCCCCATCAGCTTTTGTTTTAAAGAGTACCATGGGAAGCCCTGAATAGGCACCACATTTTACCTCACATGCATTACCACTGAGTGTTGCAATTACATTCACTAGTTAAAATCTTTCTGTAATTTTATAATAATAACTGCATATATTGTTTTACCTATGCTATAGCACTACACACAAAACGACGAACGTACATTCAATCTAGACAGTCACAACAATTGAATAAAGCGGGAAACAAATACCGTGAGAACAAAAACTACATCTACGGACACAAGGTCATAAACAACGACTACTAAACCCACGACACATTCGCCGGGGATAGGTGCAACAGGTAACTCTTTCATGTTTAACTGCAGCACAAGATGATGAAGATGGATCACAAGACTGCAACTTCGGCGAGAACGCGGCGTGTGATTCTCAGGAAGCATATAAAATTCGACGATTATTCAAATTTACTGCAAACTCAAAAGGGCATTTAGTTTAAACTTTAAGTTTTAAAAACCCACTTTTCTCTTGTGTCCCTTCCATCTCCATACACATCAACATTATTCAAAGGCAAAACAAGCGCTGACTGCAATGATGGAGTAAACCTACAAACGGAGGGCAAACTTCGAACATAGAAAACTAAAGCATTTCATGCGCTTCTACCAAATAATTAACCCGACAGTGACTAAAACATGTTTATCGCTATTTTGACGCTAACAGTTACCTGAATATCCAGTCTCTAAACTCCTTGCTCTGCACATAGGCGATACCTTTCTTCACTATAGCCCCTGCCATTACGCTGTGTAACCTTGATGTAAGCCCGGACGAAATCAGGGCAAGTACGTTGAAACGTCACTCCTTAACGACGCGATAATGTGAAGAAAATATCACATATTACCTACATAGATAAGTCACTGTTTAAATGACCATTAGATTTCTGGACAATGTGCGATTGGCTGATGCGTTAGATATGGATTGTCTGTGAAGTAAAGTTCATTATTTTTACTAACAAGCTCTTTCTGCAACAGCCCATATTCATCCGGGCATGTGGCATGAGCACAACAATTCCACCAGCTGACCAACTCGCTTAGTGATTGGCTCTTTTAGGGTTGAGGTCATTAGGGACCGTACCATATTAGAAACTACTCCGCTGCCTACGATTGTGACAAACAATCTGTTTCATATAATAACCTATAGTGTATTTTGACAGGTAAAAACCATACTCCAGCCGATGATCGGTTATTTGTAGCCCACGTGACCGTTAAGTGCACGTTAGCGTGTAGCGAATCTGCTCGTTTAGCGCATATCTCGATGTTAAGGCTCTACAAAGGTTTAATAGCAGAAGAACATCGCTGGGCTCTTATAACCGTGATGCCGCTGTACACCCCTTTTAGAACTCGCGTAAGTGCACATATACTCCTTTACCCTTACCATAAGTAATTCAGCCCCTGCCAAGCATTTCTTGCAATACCAAAGCATTCGCTGGCGCACGTAGCATTTGCAACCTTCGTAGCGCCTCAAGCTGCCATCGACTTCCGGTGCTTAATTGAAACTAAAGTCCGTTATTTGCTCTTGTGCCCGTGATAACATATTTTTGTTAAGTCCTATTATTATTATTATTATTACATTGTTCGGCAAGTCATGCTTTTTATGCCAGTTTATTAGCTGTAGCTTATTAGCTTTTACGCGTTCCTTGTGGGTGTGCGCGCGAGTCAATTTTAGGCTTTTATTGATTAATATATTTTTTAAAACTATTGTTTGTTTCAATGAAAGACAGGATTATACTAACTGAAAATATACAAATTTGCTAATTTAAAATACTTTTATTTTCTACTGTACTCGCTTGAGCGAGAGAAAAACAGACCGCAAAATGGCGCATCTTGCAGCCTTCGGTTCTGTGAACCCACCGTTGACTGCTTCCGAGCGAGCCCAAAGATCAGTATTTGGTAAACATATTTATCAGTTAAAAAATCTTTTTAGATTTTTTCATTGATTCATAGTAACGAATAATTTTTTTGCAATTGTCGCTTTGGATGAAAACACCTCTAGGTCCTACACTCTTGACTCTAACTTAGTATTACAGCTACACTTGACTTATTGACTTAATTACTTTCGTGAGTAGATCTACTCACAACTATGATCACTTACCATCTCACATGCAGTGCATGCGCAGCGAACAATGGGTCATGCATTCTTAAGCGGACAACTGTTCGTTCAATATCGTCACTAGTACTGACCATTTATTCAAATCGCAATTCAAATTATTGTCAAATGTCAGGCTCCGTAGTCTTAAGTCTGTGTAGACTGTAGTCAGTAGTGTGTTGGCGGATACTGTATTCATTATACTTTATTAGTATTACTAGTGTATTTTTAAATGTATAGCGTAAAAAGTGTTACACGAGAGTCATATACATATATGACAGTGACAGTCTCTGTCTCTTGATTCTACGATCCTTCCCCCGCGACGTATTCGTTTTGCTTAGCTTAGTCGAAGATGAAAATCGAAATTCTAATAAACTGTAAATAGTTTTAAATAAAAATCAGCTTTATTTTTGTTTCCTTCGACTTACATCCCCTCCCCTCAAAAAGAAAAAAAAAGAGAAAAAAGGTTAGATGGCGCAAAAACAGATAGGATAGGTAGGTCTTGGGATTTTTTTTTGAGCCCTCATGGAAAGAAAGCAATCCATGTAACTTTGTAAGCCTAGTGTAAAATTACCTCCCTTGTGGGCTTCATGAAGCCAGATTGAACGGACTGCAAGAACTTTCGTTTTCTTTATTTTCTCTTGAAAAGGTGACCCCCCCCCGCCCCCAAGAATAAATTTAGGGTTGGGAAGAAAAATAAGCTAAGTCAGGTAACCATACCACAACACCTTTTTAATCCTTCATTTTATTTATATATATAT
The DNA here is from genome assembly GCA_004794575.1 of Lanistes nyassanus. Classification (NCBI taxonomy): domain Eukaryota; kingdom Metazoa; phylum Mollusca; class Gastropoda; order Architaenioglossa; family Ampullariidae; genus Lanistes; species Lanistes nyassanus. The sequence goes on from SMGT01005570.1 coordinate 19,624, forward strand.
GAATGTATTCTTACGTAAACCTTGTATATCATAGCTTGCTGTTGCAGGAACATGTTAAAAAAATGTCAGTGAGGGTTATTAATATTACTATGAATCCCAGTATGACCTGACAAAGAGGAAGAGAAAGGATGTAGTCCTGATTATATTCTAATTGTCAGTAGCATTCTTGTATGCTTCATCTTAATCATGATCATCTTCAATCCCTCCTGTGATGTAAGATGCCTACAAAGTACGAGAGTCCTTCAGGCATCTCAGTCCTGAGCCAGTCTATTTAGCTGTCCCCAGGTGTGGCCCGGCCTCTGGGTATCTGCCTCATGGTCTTGGCACCAGGTATTTCTTTGCTGACCTCTTTTCCTCTTTCCCTGGGGACTCCACATGAGGGGTTGTCTTGTGGTGCTAGCTGGTTTGAAAAAGCTGTGGTCTATCCATCTCCGGCATCTTGGAAGGAACTTATCTCCTGTGGGCTCCTGTTTTTTCACTGCCACAGTTCTTGACTGGTGATGGTATCCATCAGGCCAGTGGGTCCATAGGATCTTTCTGAGACAAGTGCCAATGAAAGTCTAAATCTTCTTGGTGGTGGTGATGGTAGTCACCCATGTTTGGGCTCCACAGAACAGAACTGATTTAATGTTAGTGTTGATCTTGGTACTGATGGAGATCGGATGATTCTGGATGTGAATGCCAAATGTTCTTCAGCTGGAGAAAAGTTACCCTTGCCTTGCCAATCCTGACTTTCATTTTGGCATTTTCCCCACCCTGTCTGTTGATTTTACTGCCAAATTAAATAAAGCCTTCCACCTCCTCTAGTGCATTGCCTTCCAGCGTAATGGGACCTGGGTTGATAGTGCTGTCTTTGAGGATTTTGGTCTTCCCTCTGCGGACTTTGAGGCCCAGGTGACCAGAATTGAGTGCAACGATGTTGGTGTTTTCCTTTATCTGTTAGGGGCCTGGATAGCTCAGCTAGTGGAGCTGCGGACTAGCAGGTGGAAGGTTCCTGGTTCGAATGCAGGTGTGGCCAAGCATTATGATATGCACCCAGTTCGCAGTGGGGCATTCAGCAATCAATATCCAACCAATCCTTTATCTGTAGGAGAGGAAGACAAGGTAGTCTAGCTAAGTGACCACTGGATACTGTTCTGCTTTTATACTGTAGATGCTCTCATGATCCAGTCCATGCCCAGGAGGAACAAGAAAGGTGACTGGTAGCAAACTTGCCTCACTTCAGTCCATACGGTGAGCTTGGGGCCAGCTGTTGATCTCAGAGCTATGGGTCATTGGTGTCCTTCAACCTGTTCAGGAGGATTCTGTTGAACCCTTTGTTTGGAACTGGCGAGAGTGTTATCCCCCTGTCATTTGACCATGAGCTGATATTACCTTTCTTAGTTAATGTGATGAGGTGTTCCTTCTTCCACTCTGATGGGACACTTTCTTTTCAGAGCTCCCAGTAATGCACAACCAAGGGTAATTTATGCACAAAAATTCAAGAATGACGCAGAGATTTAAAAGCTGTGCGTAACAGTAGCGCACAATTTTTTTACATTTGGCAAATTAATAAAGAACAAATGAGGACCGAGCGCTTAAATTAACGAAAGATAACTCCAACAAAGGTACTGGCAGCGCTCAAACATAACCGTATGCAGACACATGTGACCAAGGGAGCTTACTGTACCCAAACACGTAGCAAAGAGAGGGCCGAAAGAAAGGAACTTGGCAGATTCTCTAAAAAAGGATCTGCCCGCTCAGCAAGCTGACAACTGTCAGCACTCGCTTAGTGAGTTGGCTGACTACAAGTAATATGGATTCTCTGTATACACACGTGTACCAAGGGTTAGCTGTCTGAAGATTAGCGCCGTTAAAAAGAAAGGGATGGCAGATCTTTTTTAGAGGATCTGCCAAGTTCCTTTCTTTCAGCCCTCTCTTTGCTACGTCACGTGTTTGGATACGGTAAGCTCCCTTGGTCACATGTGTCTGCATACGGCTATTTTGAGCGCTGCCAGTACCTTTGCTGGAGTTATATTTGGCAAATTAACACCACAAACTGCTTGGATTGACCCTTCTTTTTACAAATGATCCTTAGATTGCAGACTAGAGGGTAATTTTGACCCTTGGTTTTAAAAAATTCCCAGGAGCACTGTTTCTGCCCAGATCTTTCTTCAGCACTTACCACCTCTCCTCCATGGTCTTCTAATGCTTTTTGGAGGACTTGGTTAGTGTGATCTTGCATTCTTCTAGCTTGAATGCCTCTTTCAGACATGTAGTATTAAACTTCTGATTTTGGTTTGTCTCGCTGGTCCCAAACAATTTGATGTTTAGTTTCATAGTCCATGTTATCACCACTGATCTTGGCATGGAGAATGAGATCTGCCATAATGAAGATGATGTCTCTTCCTGTGTATTTCTAGATGATTGTCTGGAAAGTGTTGTAGAATCTCTCCTTGCTCTGGTCATCACTGTCATTTGTTGGGGCATAATGTGGGATTATATTCCCACCAGTACTGTTTGTTTTCTTGGTACTGAACGTAGCCTCATATTCAGTCATTGCTGTTGGGCTGTCATTGACAGCATCAGTACCATTCCTTCCGGTTGAGGTGTGCTGTCATCCTAATGACCTGAGAAGAGCAGCTCTCCTGTTGTGTCTTTTTTGTTTGGAACCTGTCCATCCTGACTCAATAATTTTTAGAATGTCATGCTATAGCTTTTCTTCTCAGTAGCCACCTGTACTATCTTTCTAGTTTTTGACATGATCCTCATGTTCCATCTCATGACAGTGATGATTGTCCTCATTGAAAAGATGACAGTTGGCTGAGCAGCTTCCAGATGAATTTGGGTTTCACAACTCTGTGTCCTAAATCCTCCTACTGGAGCATCATCTTCCAAGGCTAAGATGTTTTGAATGTCTCTTGTCTGTTATTCTGTTCCTGAAATTTGACAAGGAGGGTAGCTAATCTTTTGCCCTACCCTCCTCCTTTCTCATCCAGGTTTGAGACTGGCTATGGTGGAGTTGCCCATATAATTATAGTCACAAAAATGGAAACTTGCAAAAACTAAATGCAAGTGAAAACCAAAAGTTTATATTTGTTAATATTAGCTTAAAGATGCCCAGCGACGTTATCATGCTGATATGAAAAATACAGAAGTAAAATTTCACAAAAAAATAAAATGCTTATGTAGGGTTCCCAGCAGAAATTTGTAATTAGCATTTATTATGTGATAATTGCTTGTGCAGTTATGATGATCTGATTTGTTTCAGTTGGTAATATACCGTATGATGCTACAGAGGAACAGTTGAAAGAAATTTTTAATCAAGTAGGACCGGTGGTCAGCTTCAGGCAAGTAAACCCTATCATCATGTATATTTAATTCATTTATTTACTCATTCTGTGAAAGTGGTTAGGATTTAGTTGCATTTTGTCAGTTTTAAAAATCTCTTCGCTCCTTAGAATAGGTGATTTGAGAGTGTAACACAGATGGTACTAGTTTAGTGTCCATAGGCACTTGCCAGATGTCCTACTATATGGTTACAGTTTGTTTTTTTAATGATTTTGTGAGTACCTACATTAATATCTAAGACTTTTGCATTTTGTAAATTATTTTGTTGTTCGTGATTTGATTTGAAAGAATAAGATTTTGTGTCCATTTAGAAAAAAAAGGCATCTGAGATGCAGATCAAGGTCAAAAGTCTGTGAGAAAGAGCATCAGATTCTTGTGCTAGCTTTCTAAGAGCTGGAGAATCCAGCTGGTTGCACTGTTTTCTTTTTTTAAACTTATTTTTATTTAATCAAATTAGTCTTAAAAATGTATTTGGAAGTTTGTCTTTGCATTAATGCTGATGTTAGCAAAGCACATCAGTCATTTCTTCCCGTGCGTTTGCCTCACTTTTATGGATGGATGCCGAATTCCATGGTTGCCTTTTATGGATGGATCAGGAAGAGGTGGCATTTGGCAAGAGTGAAGACAGCAAACTAGTGTTTGCACTCTTTATATTGCATACTATTTTCAGTGCTGAATACATCCACTTACATGAAAAAGGATGTTGAGTGATTATTGTGATAAATTGTGAAAAAGCATGATAAACCCAAGACCAGAGTTGCTGGACCAATAATTTATGGAAGACTTTTGTATAGGAAAGATACATGAACATTTACAAAACACATCTGTGTGATCTTGCAAATTTTGTATTTTTCAGACTGGTATATGACAGAGAAACTGGTAAACCCAAGGGTTATGGATTCTGTGAGTATCAGGACCAAGAAACTGCACAGAGTGCCATGCGCAACCTTAATAATCATGACTTTAATGGACGCCCACTTCGTGTAGGATTTGCAGCTGGAGAACAGAGCAAGGAAGAACTGAAGGGAATGCAGCAGGCAGTGGGGGGAATGGTGCTAGAGGTCAGTGTGCTTCAGAATCAGAAGTAGATTGACAGTGTGATAAGTCTGAACATATAATACATTACATTACCTTGCGAAAGTGCAGAAACTTTCTGAAATTTTTTTTAAAAGACTGAGTGTAAATTTTAGGGTTTAGATTTTTTGGGGTGGGTGGGAGGGTGGGTGGGTTTGGTTTGCAGGGTGCTAAATACCAGAATCTGAAGGAAAAGCTTTGGTCATAAGGTACACCACATTCAACCTTACGTTTTTGTTTCCAAATTGGGTAGGTTTGTTTTATTCTTCTCTTTATCAAAGAATCATTTCCGTTACCTGTATGTACAATCTGAGAAAATTAGATTAAGGGAAGCTTGGTCCAAGTCATATCTTTGTTTGAGATATTGAGATCTTCCATTTGAAATCGCTTTTGTCTATCAGCATATTGATAAAATAGCATAGAGCTCCCCCCAAAGTGTTCTGCTAGAAAAATGAGACACCTTTGTATTAACATTTTAGAGTTCTAGACACAGTTATATTGCATCATTTAAGCCTTTGAATGCATCACATTCATGCCTTTTTTTTTTAAAAAAAAGTTTCTCATCGTCTGATATTAGAGTTGTAAAGTACATTAAAATGTTTTCAACTATTTGAGAAATTTACTCAATTTCAACTACATGTTACAGTTTTGTAGTTAAATAAATGGCAGTAGTAGTACCTGTACATAGTGTAATTTTCTTTAAACAATTAATGGAAGAAAGTAACAGGTTAAATAATAGAAGACAGACAAAATGCCAAACTTTACAATGCTGCATGTTGCTTTTTTGTTTGTTTGAGGTTTTTTTGTAATGTTTGATTTTGTTTTACTTTTTTTTTCTTTGGTTGACTTTATTTTGTTTGTGCAGTCACCCTATGGGGATCCCGTAGAACCAGAAAAGGCACCAGAAGCAATCTCAAAGGCTGTAGCAAGCTTGCCACCTGAGCAGATGTTTGAACTAATGAAGCAAATGAAGGTAAGTCTTTTAGTTTGTAGTCCCCAGGGATTGTCCCCATGCTGTCTTTGCAAGACTGGATTATAAAGGGATAATGTCATTGGGTGGTTATTTACAAGTCATAGGTGTGACAAAATAAAATCCTTATTATGGAAGAAGAAGTGTAAATTGCGAAGTTAGTTTTGTTACTGTATGATAGTTTTGAAATAGCTGTTTTACCAAGTCAAAATCGAATCTGTTCAGTTTGGCTCTTCTACAGCTTCTTTATCTTATTGCTTTTATTCCTTACTTCTACAGTATATATCACTTTTGCCACTCAGAATCAGATGCTATTTCTCCAAATTTTGTGGTCAGAACAAAAGGAAAGCCATCCGCATAGTAATACCGAGTGGGTTGGTGTGGTGACGTAGGTGCATTCCTAAGGAGTATAGACAAGATGCTTAAAAAATTATATTATTAGAAAATTGTTATGCTTTGTTGATATTAGACAAACATGCTCAAGTGAAACATTCTATGTATTTTACTCTGTTGTATTTTCCAGCTGTCTATAATTGATTATGCATGTTCATACTGTTTGCATAGCTCTGCATTCAGAACAACCCAAATGAGGCAAGAAACATGCTACTTCAGAATCCACAGCTGGCTTATGCCTTGCTGCAAGCACAGATTGTCATGAAGATTGTTGATCCACAGGTTGCCATGGTATGTAATGTGTTTACATTTCATCAGCATCTTTTATTTTGTTCCTGCAGTTGTAGGAAAGTGTGTGCGGTATTAAGTACGATTGTTTATCTCAGCAAAGTATTTCTGTAATGATGTATTACGAATGACAGAAAAACCCTTTTGTAGCCTACTCTATATTCTCCTTTTTTTTTTTTTTTTTTTGCAAAACCAGAGATTTTGGATTCATCTGTTTGAAAAGATATGTGCATTAGATCAAGTCAGAAAATATTAAAACATGAAGCTTAATAAACTTTTGGAAACATATTGCTAAAAAGTACATTTAAACAATGCATGTTTAAAAAATGCAAATGTAAGTTCTTCTGTGCAGTACTGCAATGAACACATGATTTTCAAAATGCAATATCAAAAACTTGTAAAAAAACGATATTAAGAACTTTCAGCTGTTAAAGTGATTTGTTTGTGCATGGACATGAACTATACACCTTTATTCATTTGTGTATACCTGATTCTTAACCAAGGTGACAAGGAACTAATGACATTCAAGCTTACTTAGTTCAGTAAATATGGTTTGGTTCAAGTTTTGGACAATGATAGTCATAAATTACTGTTGTTCAGCTGTTAAATGACTGCTGCAGGCCATGCTGTATCGAGATGATAGCCTTCCTCTAGCATCAGCCTCACAGCAGTCACCACATATTGTAAGTAAATCTTGTAGTGGTAGTATCATCTATTTGGCAAGAGACTATGAAGCAATTGCTTGTTAATTGTTGAGTTGTATTTTTGTATTAGAATCTTGATTGACATTACGTTTGTAGAGAAGATTTAATTTAAAGTCATTGAAATATTTTAAATCTGTAACTTAAAAACAAAAAAGATAATGATCTGTTCCAATGACTGAAAATGCAGGGCTTATCATAATTCTGGGAGGTAATTTGGAAATTAACAATAAGTGGTAGAAAAACCATTATTAAATTAAGTCAATCTAGAGATGAAATTAACAACTACGATTTGTGTCCATTTAAGTTTCTAATTGTTCCTGAAAGTAGAATTATTTAGTTCTGCATTGGTACCATCTGCTTGTTTCAGAAAAAAAGAAAAAAGCGTAAACTTTCAATTTTAAAGTTTTAAATGGACGATAGCTTTTGGGAATATTATTTTGAAGTTTGATTCAGAATCTACCTAGAGTATGGAGACTTGAAGCTAATAAAAATATTTTACAGTTTAATATAATTTGTAAAGGTTAAACTAAGGGTTCCAGTTGTGGTTTTTTCTTCTTTCTTTGAAGTGTTGACAACCTTTTTCAGTGTTTCTAATAAGAATGGTTTTATAATCTTTTACAAAACTGTTAGTGTACATGTACTTGTTGCTACTGTGGGTGTGACACATGCAAGATGTTTTTGCCAGGGACCCCCTACACCATCCAGAATTCAGGCATCTGCACCAGCTACTCCTGTAATGTCAGGTAAGGTGGGGAAGTAAGATAGTCATGGAGTTTTGGCAACCTGCAAATCAAACACTAGGATGTTAATTTTTTATCTACATCAAAATTAATTTTTTGTGTGATCTGTCTGGAAAGTGTAGCCTGGAATATGGATGGAGTTCTGAATGATGTGATGTGTTTGGATTTTATCCAGTCCACATGATACAAAAATAATGTAGCCCAATCTGTTACTGTGTATATAGCTGCACCAGTTAGGACATTTCCTGCAGCTGGTGCACCAACTGTGCCGATGAGTCCCTCCATGGCAGGTCCACTGAGGCCAGAAATAAGGGATCCACGCACCATTATCCCTGCTGCTGCCCCTCCTCGCCCTGCTGCTCAGGTATTTCTCAGTGTGGACATATATATGTTCTGATTGAGAGAAGACTTTTGAGTTTCATTTAACTCTGTCAACCATGTAAATCACACCTTATGCTGAAGATAATACTGCTGTCTTCCTACAGATTCCCACTGGACCCATGCCTAATATGCAAGACCCAATGATCTCAGCTCAAGACCATGAAAAAGTAAGCATGCTTCAGTTATCAGTTACTTTTTTTCTTCCTGTTAGGAGCTTTCTTAGAGGTTCACAGCACATACTTGGGTACCTCACTAGCTGATGGATGGTAAATGCTGAGCAGAAACTTGACATTCTGTGTATGGATCAGTAGTATGTACTGTACATCAAGATGCTGATAATTAACTGACTAGTATAGGGTACAGCCTGCTTGACTGCAGCTGCCGTAGGCATCATATGGTGAGCCTCAGATTATTGTGAGCAACTCGTCTCTGCTGTTGTGTCGACTGTGAAAGCTTTTCCTGTTTGTTTTTAGTAATACGAGTTCAGTTCATAGTTTAGAGTCTGCCATCTTTCCCATACATACTGAGTCATTAATCCTGAGAGAAAAATTCATGACCTGTCATTTACTTCTGGTTAAGTTCATAATTAGGGTTAAAGATGACAGCAAACTCGAAATTTGCTTCAAAACCAACCAACACTGTATGCTATATTTTCTTTAACAAAGTCTGTTGATATGTTAGCAGTGGGGAAACATTGCCATTAGCAGAATTCATTTTAGAGACCAAGAGCATCACCCAGCAAAACCGTGTACTGGCTAAAGCAGTCACTTTGCCTTTGCCTCAACCTTAAACACTGACCCTCCACCTCCCTCCTTTTCTCTTAACCCCCTTACCCCTCCTCCTCCTCTCTCTTTTCTCTCACCTCTTTCTCTCCCACACTGACACCCCCTTACCTGTGCTTCTTTCTCCACCCCCACCCCTCCCTACCCACCTTACGATTGGCTGCGCCTCTTTTTAAACCCTTAGTCATTTTCCTGCTGTCCAGCCCATGCGCCACATCTGCTGAAGCTAAGTCTTTTTCCTCTTTTTTCTTCATCGTTTTTGTGTCCTCCTGATGAAGGGGTAGTGCCCCGAAACATGTAGATTGTCTTTGTCTTTGTCATGTCTTAGCTCGGTCCAGTTCCCTTGTTTCAAATTCAAAGCAAAAATAATATTGCTAAATTGTCAGCCATCCTCCCCTCCTTCCCCCATTTTTCAGGCTGTTCTGGCTCCGTATGCAAGATACCCAAATAGCTTACTTTTCCCAGAATAGACAGAAATAAGTTCCTTGAATTTCCCATGCACGAAAATCAAACACTTATTTTTCCCTCGTTATTCAGTCATTCCAGGAGTGAATAGTTTATTCCAAGTTCACCAAAACAGCATTTTCAGAGGGAAAAAATCCACTATTCGGGAATAAATTTAGTACCGTTTACATGCATATGGAGCCTAGTGTTTCCTCTTTTTTTTAAAAAAATTCTGAGAGAAGCATTACAGTGTCATGGTTTAGACGGTGTTTAAGTTATTTGGATCTGGTCATGTAGTTAAGTACCTTCATTTCAAACAATTTTATCTGTTATGAGGTTTATTGTACAGGGACCAGAATTACTTGTCAAGATTTATTGGGAGCTTTTTCTTAAAACCCTGCTGCTTGAAGCATGAGCAGGGTTCTTGACAATGTTTTAAATCAGCCGGACCTTTTGTTTTTGCAGGCAGCACTTATCATGCAGGTGCTTCAGCTAACAGACCAACAGATTGCCATGCTGCCTCCAGATCAGCGGCAGTCCATCTTGATCCTTAAGGAACAAATATCCAAAAATTAAAACTTGTCACCTCCGTTTTCGGCTGGGGATTGGGGGATGTAATAGTATTGTCATGATTAGCTCATTTTGTCACATTCAGGCAGCAGCGTCTTCAGCACTGCCTACGCAAGAAGTCTATGTGACCTCCAGTCTTGATGATTAGCCACAGCTAGGTTCCTGTATTTGAGCTGCTAGTTGCAGCCTTGCTTGACCAAGGATTATTGGCGCCTTCAGCATTTTATGCACCTTTATGATCTTTGACCATGGTAACTCAAGTCGGTGATGTATGTTTCACTGTCACCAGAAGATCTGATCACAGTGTAGGTATGTCATGTCATGTTAAAGCAATTGATTGATGGGTTGGTTTTTCGTTTTTATTGTGGTAGATTTTTATTTCCTGTATTTCTGTTTATGAATTCACCTGCTATTTCTTTGTTGAATTAGCATCTTTCTAATAGATGTACCATTGTGTACTAGAAATCACTGCAGTTTTGGGACAAATGTACTTTCGGAGTTCATCTTTTTACATGACAAGAACAGTCATTACAGTCAATGCTAAATCTTGAAAACATTTATAAGTGGGATATTAAAATCACTGTTTACTGCTATGGATGGAAATAAAACCTAACCACCATTTTGTTCTTGTTTATCTTTTAACAGTTGTGGCAAGGGGTTAGTGGTAAAAAAAATTATGCTTAGGTACTCTGATGCAGAGCTCCAGTATGACAATGCTGGGATTAGGTGGTTTTGATTGGTGGTGCATGTGGAGTGCGTATTTCTGCCAACTATTCAGGGTTTTTATTTTAAATGGTGTTGGCAACACATTGCTTGAACGTCAATGAGAAAGTCTATAGTAAAACTGAGGTGAGAGAGCTGTCTATATTTTAGGACAATTTTCATCCTTTCAAAGGATTTTCTCAAAACTAAGATGACATATCCTTGGCAGCATATTTGATTCCTCTGGGGAAAAAATACTGAAAAAGAAACCTGTTATTCTGTGTCGTTGGCACAGATTCAAAAGTTACAGTACATGCAATAACATGGACATATAAAAATATGTAAAGGTTCTTATTTTTAAGCACCCCCCCCCCCCCCACCAAAGGGCCATTGTAAAAGTATAGAAAAGGATCAACAAAATTCTGCATTTGGTGCAATGATTGCACACTTGCCAAAACTGTCCCCCATCCTTTCTTTCCTGCTTGACCACTTTGTCATGGCTTGTGAATAATCTTGACTTTGCATTTTAGTTTAACCTGAAGGTCTCCAAATTCTTATGTAAACACTGCATGAATCAGAAAAACATGGCTTCCTTGTTAGAAATAAAAATGTTCACATCATGAGCTTACAGAGCCTAAGAGATATTCAGATGGCATACAATGCTTGGCTCCGACAATTTGCTATGACAAAACTTTGCTAAGCAGCAGCCAGATGTTTAATGATACAATTTATGATCAGCCTCATTTGAACTGAGGTGTCTTGCCATGACCCTAATGCATCCAATGCCCATACTATTGCAGCTTAACTGGGTTTTGGTGAAACCACAACTCCTTTCTGGCACTTGTGTTGCAGGATTTTTAGGATCATCAGAATCATGAAGATTCTTAGAATGGGTCAAAGTCAGTCACAAGGTAGCTGTCAAAGTTATCAGAAAGTTATCTCAGTGAAAGATGAATTTTTAAAAAAATGCCACCTTATTTTTTATTAATGGCAGTTAAATGCCTTTCCCCCCCACTGTTGACAGCAAAGATGCAGGGAACAGGGACGGCATAAGCTGTATGATCATGCTTTCCTACAAATCTATCAGATTACATGCTAACACAAAGTAATAGGAATGCAGCAAATGGGTTATTGAGAAAACAGCAAAATAAATCCCAAAAGGTTATGTGAATGTGAGGCACTCGAAAGTGACTGATGAGACTGACCACAACAAAATTGTTTGGCCATGAGATAACTTTTGATGCTGACTTAATGTTAAACAGTCAGCCAATACGAATATTAGCAAACGGACTCATTCACAATGATTGATAGAACAAGTCTGCCTAATGGCAGCATGAGTGATACATCCCTCTTGAAAATGTTAAGAATTACAAAGTAGATATGTTTCTCAATTACCAAGATCAAATCACATTCATCCCTCATTAAAACAGCACGATTTATCGCCAAACCTCTTCTATACTCATTCTGTAAACCACTCCACGAAGTCAGTTCCTCTAAAGCAAAGGCATTACGGTTAGTACACTTCCGAGGTTTTGTCTTTGGAGAAGCAAAATCATGACATGATATTTCTTACGCGCTGAAGACGTGAATGACCATAGATCTATCTACCCTGCAAAAGCTGGATAGCACAACTACCACTACCAGTTTCACTGCCTGGATATCGTCAATAATTTTTGATTGTATGATCTACTATATAGGCTTAGGGTTCCTAACTACTGTTCTATGAAGCCTAAGAGTAAGAGCATGATGATGCATACTCTCTGATTCTGAATCAGATTCACAGATTCTGGCAAGTCACGAAGTGTCGTACGGACAACCCTCGTGCAGACCGATGTTTTTATAGACTTCTACAAAAAAAGTCATGGTTGGTATATCGGTTACGACTATATTATAAGTCCCAGTTTTAAGAAAACACCATCAACAACTGCATAAAAAGTCTCTGTGCCAGACCGAAACAACGATTTACACTGACCACTGACTTCCTCATCTTTTGTAAAGCGGGTTGCTGGGATTGTCGTCATCCGGGCGACTGCTGCATTTCCCAGCAAACCTGACAAAATGGCTCTGGTGGGAGGAGACTGGACGTAATAATGGAAATATTTCAATATTGTGTACACCATGTCATCTTCGCCAGCTAACGCGAAAATGAAACGGTTCACTTTAAGAGGTGTATTTGATGGACTTCGATCATCAGTCAGTACCCCAGCAAAGAGTGATACAGAGATCGAGGAGACTCTGCGATCTGAACACTTCCACATCTGCAAGGTACGACGACAGTTTGGTATCTGGTATATTAAGAATATGTAGTCACATTTTTGGTACTTATGTTTGGAAAGAAACGCTGGAACTTCGGAGATGTTAAACCTGAATGTTGCAGACGGTACGACATGGATTTCCCTACCAGCCGACCTCAGTTGCATTTGATCCCGTGCAGCATATTTTAGCCATCGGCAACAAAACTGGGTCACTAAGGATGTATCCTTGCCGCTGCTATGTTATAATGTTTCTTCATTATCAACATTTTTGTGATGGTTTTTTGTAGAGGTTTTTCACTTATCTGTTTACATGTTGGTAATCGAGAGGTCGGAGCTACCCCCAAAAACATGTAACTTAGTTTACACAGGCTTTGTTTTGGCCACCCGATTTTTTTCACAGGCGTTCATTCAATCATGCTAAAGTTGACCATCACCGTCAAGGATTTAGAGAATGTTTGGAATTCCCAGCGTATTAAATCACATAGGAGGCGGTTCTTTTGAAGTTAGTGTTTAACTATGCTTCTTACTGGCGACGAATAATGCTTCTATCAGGTTAAGCATAAATCAAAAGTAAGGTGGTACTATTATTAGTTATCCTGCTTGGTTTTCTTCTGCAGACTGTTGTGTTTTGTGGTCATCCGCCCACTCCCCTTTATCAGATTTAATTTATTTGCAGCAGTTCTGGAATCAACAGATAAAGGAGGGTTGTCTTTCTTCTACAGTAGTACTAGTAGGCAGGGCCGGGCAGGGCAGGGTGATCAAGTGCTTTGCAGAATAGAAAAATTTTGTGGAAATCATCATGATAAACTATCTCTTTAAAGTCTGATGGATAAAGTTCATGTGATTATCACTCCAGCAGAACATTTTAAAATGGCAGTTCTCACTGCTTAACGCAATTGGTATGACAGTAGCTGTTGAATTACCATTTGGTGCTGTTTTACATGTGTAGCATATAAGTGTAGATGTCAGTGAGGGAAGAGGGAATGAATGAGTGAGTGAGACTAGAGAGAGGAAAGAAGAATGATAGGTGGAGATTACAATTTATTTTACTTTTAGGTCAGATTTTCTGATAACCCACAACGGGGGGTAATTTATGCACAAAAATTCAAAAAAATGACGCAGATTTTAAAACCATGCATCACAGTGATGCACAGAGTTTTTAACATTTGGCAGATTAACATCAGAAGCAGCTTGGGTTGACCCCTGATTTTTAAATTTACAAAATGATGCTTAGATTTCATGTTAGAGGCTCATTTTGACCCTTGGTTTTAAAAAATTCCAGAACCACTGTAGGTGCAGACTAATCTGATCTCAGTGGCGTTTGTCCCTTAATACTTTGATCTGTTGTCTTTGCTGCTTTCTTTTATGGGGTGGTAGATCAGCATTACTGCTTGTAACTACCATTAGTTTCATGCCCATAAATCAGCTCAGTGAGTCTCACTTATTAAAGCAGTAGTTTACATGATGTTAAGTTTCCTGTCGAATGCTTCTTTAGTTGTGATCTAACCTGCTGTAGTGGTGAGTTATTTTTAGGTTCTCAAGGATAACAGCAAATCGTCTCATAAAGTGGGTTTAAAGCAGAATGTAGCTAATATATGTTAATATGTACTAGATGTCTAGGCATTTGTGTTTGATCAAAAATTTATTATTATTAACATTGTGTGGAGTCAAACTGTCACCTTAAATATGTGTGACTGGGTGCCTAAGATGGAGTGAAAATGTGTGTGAATGTGGTATAATTGCAAGTACCTTAAACAGCCTACAAGACAAAGGAAAGTTATAGCAAACAATAAAAGAGATGATTGGTTGGTTGTTTATTGCTTAATATCCTGCTGCAAACTAGGTATTTATCAGGATCTTGTTGCTTAGACAAGTTTAAATGCTGCCACAGGTGGGACTGCTATTACAACACAGGCTTCAGTTCCACCCAGTCATGTTATTCAGTCCTACTGCTGTTCCCTATAGTGCCAGGTGTCTGGCAGGACAGCTACTAGATTGATAATTTTAAGTCTTATGTATGACTCAGACGGGCCGTGAACCACAGACCTCCTGCCTTGGAAGCGGTCGCCTTAACTTCTGGACCACCGAGGCAGTCCAATTAAACATTAAAAGAGAGAGCAAAGCTCCATAAACTCATTGCAAAGGATAGAAATTCTAAAGATTGTATTATAATATCTGTGAAGATGTTAGTTTCCAGAATGGTTAGCTTTGCTTGTGAACAGGTTTGTAAAACATCTGGTCATCAGCACCTTGATAAAAGTTATTGACACTTTGATATTATATTGGCAAGACTGCCTGCCCAGGGTGATGGTGCTTGCAGAGAACTTAGCTGTAGAAAATTGCTGGGGAAGTATTTTCAGTTAGCATGATTTAATTTTCTTGAGAGGACAAATCCCCCCCCCCCAACAACAATATATATATATATAGTGAGTATTTTCTGGATTTTTACAGAGTCACTAATTAAACAGTAAATTACTGTATGTTATGCAAATATTTCCATAATGACATTTTTCATTCTGAACTGTAGTTATTACACTGTTCAAATTTGCAGCTGTCTTTCCTCTAAATTTATTATCTGAAGGGAATGTCTGTTATTCAAGTGCCTAACAGTGTGGGAAAACACTGATAACAATTAAAATGTTTATCACAAAAGCCAGCATTGTACTGTCTAGCCACTGATAGCGTCCTTCTGAGTGGCATTTAAATTTCCTCTTTATCCTGTCTTTAAGATTGGTTTCCGGATTGATCTGTCAGTAACTGGATAAATGATATCATTAAATTATGTGGCTTTACCACTTCATAGATCCATTTGTGTCTTCTCATATCTTTGTGTGATCAAGGCATTAGGGACTAAGAGCTCTTGATGCTATATTTGAGTGTGGCTGTCAGAATCTTACTGGAGGTGTCAAGGAGGGCGTTGTAGCATATGCCCAGAAAGTTGAAAGCTCCATACTAAAAACCCACTCGTTGCTGCCTGTGCCTTGAAAAAGAAAGAGCTATATTTGACCTGTAATGCATAGCTCACATCTTTCTCAGATCCGTAGATGATCATTTTAAAAATGCTGCACACTATGCTGCAGTGAATTAATCAGTGTTCAACATACACAATACATATATGTGCATAAAGTTGTACTTTTTGAGTGCTGTTCAACAGCACCAGTGACATTTAATTTGAAAGTACTTTTTTGCTGTATGGTTAACAGTAATCTCTAATGTTGCGCCAGTTCTGGGTGCAACTCCAAGTTAGTAATGACGGAATCAACCAGAGGGAACAGTTGATATCACTTTGAGAATTAGTACATCAGGTGTATGACTTATACATGTATAGAAGGTCCCTTTCATTAGATAAATCCCCTCCTGCCATCTGTCAGTCTAAGCAGTGTACAGAAGGAAACACTGAATTGGAATGATGAGGTTTATCTGTCATGTGCATACTGGGGAAACAGATGGACCAGTAGTTAGATCCCTGGCCTTTAACCAGAAGGTGCTGGTTTGATAGCTGTGTGCAGTATCACACTTTTCCCAGTTCACCCAGCTATAATTAGTACAAATAGGTACCTAGGTAGGTAATTTCAGAGGAAAAGTGCTTCACCTCACAGTGATTTGACACATCGGAAGGAGAGGGTCCTATTACTGGCCAACCATTTAATACATCTGAAAAATGAGCTCATGAAATCGGCTGTTGCAAGCTTGAAGATTCACTCTTGAAATACAAAAGGTGTTGTTTTCAGCAGGGGAGGCAGGATGTTGTCCCCCTCTTATCTCCCCATTTAGGCTTCTCTTTGGCCCAGGTCACTTGCTGCAATTCAGGATGCCTAAATTATAATTGGGTGCAGATTTTTAGTCATGAGTTTTTTATTTGCTCATTATTAGGTTCTTTCTTTGTAATATCAAATAAGACGAAGATGAAATAATTCTCCAGTATGACTACGGTGAAAGATTGTAATTCCAAGTTTCTTTCTCTTGTACATGATGTCAATTCACAAGATTTCATGACCAGGAATTCCTTTGTAAAGAATAAAACTAGAATTGGTTTTCAGATGTTTATTGAATGGCTACACACATGCAAGAACTAGTAAAGAAGAATTATTTTGTATTGTGGAGAAAGACGAATATTTGACTGGAATGAGTTTGGGGGTGGGGGTACATCAGAGAGTGATTGACGAAGAAGGAGGCTCCCATTGTGCTGCTGTCAATTTCTGTTGATGTTCTGCTTGACCACTTGACAGAAAGCTTCAGCTGCTTTTCCAGTATCTTGCCATTTGAGCAGTGTCTTATTATAATGGGTAATTTTATGAAACAAAAAACTGTCAAATGTGCCTGTACCTGTGCCTGTTCGATACTTTGTTTTTATTTTTTATCTTTGCATGGTGTTTGTTTGCATTTTGCACATTTATAAAGGCAAGTGTAAAACAAGAAGATAGTATCAGAATTTTAAAACAAATCAGAAGATCTCAGTTCATATACCATCTAGACTCTTTCTTGAATTTTTGTACAAGAAGGAAAAAGGCTATAAACCTTGTATCCATGCACATCTGTCAAAGCAAAGTAACGACTTATACTAGAGTTTCTCTCTGCCCATCAACTGTGGATGACCAGTGCCTCTGTCAGTTAAGCGACCATTTTATTTGTTCTTTGTTTGTGTGGACCTGAAGAATGGGCCATGCCCTGAAACGTCAACCTCTTGTCTAAGTCTCGCTTGGTTAAGTTCTGCTTGTTGTTACCTTTATTACCCCAAGCTGCAGTCACTGTTTCTCTTGCTTTCTAGATCTTTATAGAATGGTATTGTTAACACAGTAAAGAAAGTATTGGTTACGGAGATGTAGAAATATTTTTCTTGACAAAGTGCCTAGCATCGGACGCCCAGGTGTAGATATACATTGCACACATGATGGGGAAGTGGCCATCTTCCAGGTGCTTTTTCTGATCAATGAGGTAACACAGGCTTTCTGTGTGTAGTTTTACTAGTTATATAATTTTGTAGGTTTGACTTTAAGTATAGTTTTATTAATTATGTAAGTATGTGGATGTCTGGAAAGGTTGAGTGATACAGTTACATAATTACACAGATATGTATGATCAGTTGTGTGCAGTAAAGCCAGAACATAATTGACAGCTGTCCGACCTATAAACACGTTTGCTGACTGATTTCTCTCTTCTCTGTCTCTGTGTCAGGGGGCTCTTGTAACTGTATGCTCAGATGACACCCTACATTTATGGAACTTTCGTCAGAAGAAACCTGAAATTGTTCATTCTCTCAAGTTTCAAAGGGAAAGGTAAAGTTGTACTTTGTGTATGCCTAATATTAAGTCAGTTTCTAATTACTGCACTATTTTTTTCATTTTGTTACATGGCATTGGCAGTAGGTCTGGAATTAGCCTTCTTATTATCTTCTCAGTTTGACTAGCCATGTTCATGTCTTTTATCTGCTGTCACCTGTCATATCTGTTGAAAAGAGTGATGTTTAAGGTAACACAGAATACCTAAGCATTCTGTCTTCTATAGCAGATATTGATTAATTAACAAATTAATTTATAAATATGTTTTGAAAATGAATAGTTTACAATCCTCCTTTGAATTGTGGTATTTTTTACCTGTTATTTTTAAGCATCTCAGAATGTGTCTTTAAATATACATATATGCAGATACATCATGTAAGTTTTGGCTTGGTTACTGGATTGCTTATGCATGTGTGTGTGTGTGTGATTGGGTGTGCATGACCATGTGCATGCGCATGTGGGTACATGTGTGTGTGTGTGTGTGTCTGTTAACAGGATAACCTACTGCCATTTGCCATTCCAGAGCAAGTGGCTGTACATTGGTACAGAGAGGGGGAATGTACACATTGTCAACATTGAGTCTTTTGTTCTTTCTGGTTATGTCATCAACTGGAACAAAGCCATTGAACTGTATGTGGACTGAAGTATTGTGTGTTTGTGTGAAAGTGTGTGGACATGCAGGTGTGTGTGTGTGTGTGTGTGTCCAGAAGCAGGCATTTATGTTCATGTGCAGTGCAGTCCTTTCATTGAATGACCAAAAGCTTTGCATAGAAGGTTGACATTCTTTGATATGACACTCAAACTGAAGTGAACTCGAACTGGACAAGTTTATGATGTTCCTGTGAATGTGTCATCTACATTGGCCACTTGCTTGCTGATGGAATGCATTGTATATGTGGATAGATCAGATGCTTATAGCTCTGGCTGCAACAGAAAATGTTGATTTCATGATACATTGGCATTGACTAAATGTGCCCAGTTCACCCAGCTGTGAATGGGTGCCTACCCCCAGTGATTTGTGGAGAAGGAAAGAGAGTGATGGAGAGATGGATATCACTGTCACCAAATGGCCTCAGAAGAAGAAAAAATGCAGTTTTAAAAGTGTCACTTCCTGACTATTTTAAATATTGGTTGAAAAGCTATGCATACATAATGATAAGCAAGAAGGATGTCTGCGAGAGAGAGAGAGAGAGAGAAAGAGAACTCAAATAACTCAAATTCTTTAATTAGAGAGAGAATCTGCATTCTTTTACACTTGTGTTTATAAATTGTGGGAAAGGAATTGTGTGACCGAGCAGTGCGTGATGGAGGAAGTAGAATGAAGTAGGGTTGGAGACGAGGGAAGGTGTTGTCACATGGTGTGCATGAAGGAGAGAAGGGATGATTCTGATGTTATTTCTGGACCTATTAATGTTTTTTATGTATAGGACGAGACACTGAATTAAAAGAAGAATGAAAGCATGCATCTGAAGGTTTTGACATACTTTCTTTTCTGCAAATAGGTCACGCAAGACACATCCCGGTCCAGTTGTCCATCTCAGTGATAATCCTGTTGATTCAAACAAGGTGTGATTAACATCTGTATACATTATTTTATATTTGTTAACATTGAATTTTAATGGCAGCAAGATGGCTTACTTGTCTGAACTGAAACTTAGTTTTAAAACAGATTTTACAGTGTTATTAGCCTGTAATATTTTGATAAAATTGCCTGTTTTCCATCTGTGGTAGCTGTTGATCGGGTTTGAGTCTGGTGCCATTGTCATGTGGGATCTTCGAAGCAAATCTGCTGATTGTCGCTATAGTTCCCCAGAGGTAGGTTATACAATGCTTGTGTCATATGGCATATCGAATTTGTGTAGTCTGAGAATGTGGCAGTTCAGTGATTGTTATTCCAGCAGAGTAACACTCCACATATACAAAGCATTCACAAATTTGCCAAGAGCTGTATTTTGGTTTATTATATATGTAATATGTATTTTGGACCTGCCTATCCACTTAATTTTAGAATAATTCACCACTAAAAACAACTATGTCATATTGTGATTACGACGAAAGCTTGACCAAGCAAAACTAGATCACATCAATGTTTTGGGGCATTGCCCCTTCTTCAGGACAACACAAACTGATATATAAAATGGGTTACTTAGCTGACAGAGATGATGGTCCACCACAGCCACTTGACAGGAAATGTGGAGAAGAGGGGACTGTGGGAAGTAGGGGATGCTGTACCACCAATCAGTGGCAAGAAGGCCTACAGCCAATAGAATGGTGTGTCCTATAGGGGCTGGGGAAAGGTGGGGGTAAGGGAAGAGAAGTTGGGGGGTGTTACAAGGATAAACTAGATAGGGGGAGGGGACTCATGAACTGGGTGGAAAGAGGTTGGTGCTTCAAGTTTAGTCATGTGGGGCCCATGGTACCGAAATGGTAAATGAAATAAGACCATAATCTTGTGGTCTATGGAATCCCCATCCATTTGCCAAATAGCGCAGATCTTCCTGTTGTCTAGAGTGTGCAGGGGAATGTTGAAGCGTCTTGTGACCGGATAGTTTCTCTTATGTCTTGTGTCAGCGAGGAGCTCCTTGAAGCCGTTGTTAAGAGTGCATTCAGTCTCGCCGATGTAGAGCAGAGTGGGGCAGATGGTGTATGAGATGGCATAAATGATGTTTTTGTTGGAGCAGGTGAAGTGATGCTTCATGTTAAAAGTGTTTTTTGGTGTGTGCAGCTTTGTAGTAGTGCTGAGGTGTGGGTATGTTGCATGGGGTGGTGCCGAAGGATAGATGGGAAAGGGTTCACATTTTCAGTTTAGAATGAACAAGATCTTGTAGGTTTTTATCCCACCAAGATGCCAGGAGAGGGGGTTGACTGAAGAGTCGTTCAGATTTAGATATTAGGTGCCAGTTAGGAGGATTCTACGTACAGGAATGTTGTGGGGATGCTGGGTTAGTATGGCAGTGGGGCGAGTCTCATTGTGTTTGGTGTTATGGAGTGTGAGTGTGCGTGGTGTAAAGGCACCGTTTTGTTTAGCAAAGCCCAGAAGATCTAGAGGGTAATTACGGGCCAAGAAGTCCAACATTTTGTCTGAATGTTTGTTGAAGTCATTGTCGTCGGAGCATAATCTGCAGGGTCTAAGAAATTGTGAGTAGGGTATTCTGTGTAGTGTGGATGGTGGGTGGGAGGAGTGAAAATCCAGGGGTTGCCAAGCAGCCATCCTGCAGGTTATGCTGGTGTCGAGGAAAGTGACAGATGTGCTTGAAATGTCTTAGGTGGTGTCCTGTATGGCAGGGTGGAAGTGTTGTATGTATTGTAACAGTAGTGACGGAAGTGGGGCCCAAACCATCATCAGTGTACTGTTTGTACAGTTCCGGTGTAGGACCGGTGTAGGCGTTGTGAATGCTATGTTCGAGCCAATATGCCATATTGCTGAAAAATATGACGTCGATGCTTTTAAGTGCTCTATGTATAATTGAATGGTAAATCAGGGGTTGCATTCATTTTCTAAATGAGGGTGCATTTTAGCCATGCTGCCCAGGAAAGTAGTCTGCAAATGTTGAACATACAATTTCTTATCAAGGCACACACATGTACATGTTTTGGGGAAAAAAAGTAAGGTTCACTTTTGCATGTTTTCTGTAAAGTAGCTTGCCAAAACCAAATCAAGCATAGCAAATGTGAACCCTGTGAAAGGCAATGTTGATGAGATAACTCTGCAGAGCAGTTGATTGCAAGCTCCTTGGATGAGAGCAGTGTACAGTCTTTAAAGCTACTTCTTGGATGCTTCGAAATAGTTCATGTCTATTGTCATGTATGTCAATTTTAAAAAAATGGAGATTAAAATAATAAGTATTTTTCAAAATTAACATTATCTTTACATCTGTACCCCCCCCCCCCACCGCATTGTAGGCAGTGTGGATGGTGGCCTGTCTTCCACTCTGGAGAAAAACAGTCTTGACTTCTGAACTGCAGGAACTATAAGATGACCTTGTGAGGAGTGCTTGCATCTAAGTGCAAACACTGCTGTTTACGTTAGGATCCTGCATGTCTAATTTGCTGTCAATGTACTGTTTATGTTTAGGAGTTGCATATCTATTTTGACTGTCCATAAAAAAAGAAGGAAAAACACGACAACAGACAAATGTGCTGTCTATATAACCCTTTACTGACCGGAAACACAGATCGCTGATTTAGCCATGAAGTTGACCTGGCTCAGCAATGGTGATCATTGATAAAGTTGTCTTAAGTGGAAGACTTCATCATTTCTTCCTGTTTTGAAATGGTTTCCTTGTTTGACACTTTTCATTTGCAACCTTTTTTTCCCCATGCAAATAGACTATTAGTTTGCTATTTTGTCACAAAAATGCCAGAAGTCATGCAAACAGATTCTTGATGTGGTTGATTTGGATGAAGAGGAGTAAAATAGGGATGAAGACTCCTAAAAGTGATAAGGAAACAGATGAAAGCACCTAGGTTAATGGGGAAGTGATAGAGGAAACAAATGCAGCTAATTCCAACATTTTTCATAAAGTGCTGTAGATTTGATTTTATTTGGACTTAATTTGGGCCTCGTTAGACAGGCTTGTTTATAAGCAGTAGTTTGTTTTAAATGCCCCTGGAGCAGCTTCATACCAGTGCAGCAATAAGACAGCGGCCATCCTAGTCACAACATAATGGCAAAGTTAGGAAGTTGCTCACACACACCATGAAACCAGCATTGCGAAAGATATACCAGTCACACTACAAGTCTTCACATATCTTCCTGTCTGTGACTGAAGTATGTTCTGCATCATGTCTGCTTTTAGGACCCATTTAATATTTGGTTGACTATATTTGTGTTGAAGCATGGTTAGCATGGATATACAAAGGTAGCAGAGGTTGGTAGTGAACATTTGCCTCAGTTTGGGAAGGGTGGCAATACTGGGGTAGCCACTGCATTGATATTTTCACACAAGAAGAGCTAAATTTCTGGGGTTTTTTTTGTTTAAATCTAGCTTGCATTTAGGTAATGCACCCTTCAGTTACTGTAAGGAAATGAGTCATGTTTGATTTGACTAAAAATGTGAGCAGCAGCAGCTATCCCCCACCCCACCCCAACCAGTAGCAGTGTCCATCTGTTCCTGCTGTGTATAGACAAATTCTAGAAATTAGTAGCCAGTGGAAAGGTCTTTGCTTACTCCAAGTACTGCAGGAGTGACATTTGTTGTACCTTTTGCCAAATATGATATGCAGCACAATTGCAGAAGATAAAACTCATCAGCATTATCTGACCTTTAGGCTGCTGGGCAACCCCTCCTCCAGCCTTCCATTCTGTTCTGAATTATTTTGGAGACTACAGCAGCCTGAAGGTTAATACGAATTTGATCAAGGTGCACAGCACAGTGTGTATATATGTGTGTGTGTTTGTGTGTGTGTGTGTGATACCACAATACATGTACATAAAACATAAGTTTATGGAATCAAGATGTGTTGATAAAGAGGATTGTATGTGTATATTGTGTCTGGCATTCTATCCAGCTGCCAGGTAGTCTTTGGTCAGACATTAAACAGGCATTGGTGGCATTGGTAGGAGAAGTGTAACTTGTTCCTGAGCTTAACATGTTTTCATTGTTTTCAGGAGTAAATGGCTGTGCATTAGTATGTTGGTATGTGAAGCAGTCTGTTTCATGTCTACAGGCCCTGCGATCTATTGCCTGGCATCATGAGGGCAAGCAGTTTATGTGTAGCCACTCTGATGGGAGCTTAACCACATGGAATGCAAAAGCACCACATAAAGCTGTCAGCATCTTGATGCCTCACGGTCAGTCCTTTAATAAATAACGCGTAAATGTCAATGCAATCTTGAGTGCATCCATTCACGAGTTAGAAATGCTTTAATGAGTACCTCAGTGTTGTTGTCTTGAAAACATCTGTGGTAAAATGAGATTAGTTCAGTCACATACTTCTTTAATGCATGATAGCATACTTTCAGTGAGCTGTGTGCTTTTTGTATGTAAACTGATGCTGCTACTTGCTTAAATATTTACTATAAATTATAATGGATCCTCCAGAAAAGCTTGCATGGTGAAGTAGGTAGATGCTTTTGTAACTACTAATATATTTTTGGTTGAATTATTTATTCTGCAGCAAAAATTGGTGCCGATGGAAAGCCAGATCCATGCAAACCCATCACAAAAGTTGCATGGAAGTCTGTGCGCAATGGGTAGGTTACATCTCAGTTTTAGTATGGGGCATTTTTATAGAACAAGCTAACTGAGTTACATGAGATTTTGCTAGAAAGCACCTAAGTATGCAAATCGACTCACGCCACAGTTGCTCAATGTGCATAAGCGCTTATTATTTTAGTGAAGACAAAAAAATTTGTAACACAGGTTTGGAGACAGAAAATGACATAATTGTATGATGAGGAAAGGCACAACTTTGGGTTAGATTTTTGAGAACAGACAAGACCAGTGATGTGCTGACCGTTTTTTTTATCTTCTGTGATGTGTGATAGGGAAGACATGGTCATCTTCTCAGGAGGAATGTCGTATGACCGTGCTGGTCGCACTCCGAGCATCACCGTCATGACTGGCAAGAGTACAACGGTGCTGGAAATGGAGCACAGTGTTGTCGATTTTGTGACATTGTGTGAGACACCTTGGTGCAGTGGTCAGTATCTTAAAATGCAGGGATGTGCTTCAGTTCCTTATTCCAACATAATTGTTTGAAGCTTTGTAGAGTTTCTTCTTTTGACATTCATCAGCTATCACTTTCTACTACTGTACGGTGAATAACATTTTTGATACACATGGTCAGGTTTGATAATTTGAGAATCGTGCAGTTAGGGGTTTTTCTGATTTCAGATTTCCAGGACCCATATGCAATTGTTGTACTGCTTCAAAATGACTTGGTTGTTGTTGATCTCACAACATCTGGGTGAGTGGTTGATGAAATAGTTTGGTATTCAGCATCACGGTGTGGAACTGCGTTTAGGCTGTGTTAATAACAGGTTTTCTTCTGTAAATCCATGTCTGAAATTGAAGATAAAGCAATTTTTCTGGCTTTATACATGTACGTCTTAGATCCATTTGTTACTGGTTCAGAAAGTGTGTTCTTCCATTACTTTGCTTATTCTTTAACATCCACTTTTTATGATAATTGCAGGTACCCCTGCTTTGAGAATCCATATCCTATGGATCTTCATGAATCTCCTGTAACAGCCTGTCAGTATTACGCCAACTGTCCCACAGATCTCATCCCAGCTTTCTATTCTGTTGGCTCAAGGCAAAAGAAAACAGGATTCAGTGAAAAGGTGAATACTTGATGACATATTGAGTGATATATATTTGCTAGAAATATAGACTATGAATATGAATCTGTGAAAGATAATGTGGCCAGATGTCTTTAGGATGTGGCCAGATGTCTTTAGGATGTTTGCCATTGTCGTGGGTTACATTTTTAATGAAAGCCCTTTCTTCCTCATCTTCCAGACATGGCCTATAAATGGTGGTCAGTGGGGAACATCAACAGTCAGCTACCCTGAGATTATGATCACTGGGTATGGCACAATAGCAGCTAGTGGTGACATCATACAGTATTCATCCCACTCACCCTTTTAACATAGTTGTGGGTCTGTCCTAAATTTTGAATCTCTTTGGAATTAGGCAAATCATCCATAATTACAGGCTCCAGAAATCTAGAAGTTTTGTGGTACATGAATGCTAATGTATCAAGTGGCCAGGATTGAAAAACAGATACGAGGTCTGATCAAAAAAGTGTCATGACTGATGCTAAAGTAACAGAGCTAAAGTGTGCAGAGTGAAATCACTTGGCACAGATTGACGTTGAACTGCTGTGCATGCACATGTATAACGTTCTAGCTTGCATCCATTGCTTATACCAGTGTTTGGAAGGAAAGTGTGTAGAGTGCAGTTGTCACATTGACCATGGCAGAGAACACTGAGCATAGAATCTGCATCAAATTTTGTTTTCGGTTGACCAGAAAGAAAATTGGGTTTCGCAGCAAAGAATCTCCTAGGTTGTGTCGAGGAATATGAAAGTTTTTGAAAATGGTCGTAACAGGTGACAAAATATGGGTCTATGGCCATGACCCCAAAACCAAGGCCCAGTCTTCGCAGTGGAAGATCCCAACTGAAAAAGCACAAATGAATCGAAGCAATGTGAAGACTCTGTTGACAGTTTTCTTTGACTACAAGGGTGTTGTTCATCATGAGTATGAACATGAGTATGAGTTTGCCTGGTTAGACAGTAAACAAGGACTTATTTCATCGTTTGTGGGATGTTGTTCGTCGGAAAAGGCAGAATTGCTATGTGTTGTAGTTTTCTTTGTATAGCACCAGTCCCGATACTTTTTGATCAGACCTTGTAATAAAATTGGTATATACTTCATCTTTTAATGTACTAATTTTTGTAGAGTTTTAAATTTATGTTAAATATATACAGTGGATCCTGGCAGTAACAAATTTTAGCAGCCCATCTGTGAAATCTTGTCACTCTCAAAGTACAGAATTTTTTTTACTGTAAATTTTAACACACTGCAAAAAAAATGGTGAGATCTTACACCTTCAAAAGTGAAAACAGTTTTTTTGATCCAGTTTTCTTATGACCTAAGGTTGTGAGGACTGCCTAAAGCACAAGCGTCCCAATATCGTTCCATCGCACATGTTTCTTTATGTAATAAACTCGAAACACAAAGAGCACTCAAGGATTAAGACCAGAATATGACTGGGTCATAAATGGGTTTTCTGATGTATAAATTTCTTTCAATGCCCATGATTGGGGACTCCATTTGGGAAGAGATTCTTTCAAATAGGCAAAGGATGTCATTCCATTTTTGTTTAGTTGAGCATGCATAAAATAAACCTGATGAGTTCACTTACTGCAGATTATCAGTTAAATTTGTTGATGGCAGTGCAATTAAAACAGAAAATAAACATTACATATTGCACAGTATTGTCATTTCCACAGTCATTTGGAGTGAGAAAGTTTTGAGTCTTTCTAGGTGTTACTTTTAGGGGCCCCTGCAAATATAGACAGTGCTTCCCTGTGGGTTTTTGCTATTCACAGGATCCACTATATTCTAGCAGTTTCTGTTGTTGGTTAAAGAAGCTGAGCGATGAAGTGTGCTATATTTACCCTATATTTTGCTTGGCAAGATCAGCATTGCATCCACACGTGAATGCTAGATCAAAGCTGAATTCATATTGGCATTTGATGTGGGTAAAATCCATGTCTACATGCTTTTCCCTTTTTGCAGCCATGCTGATGGCTCACTCAAATTTTGGGATGCATCATCAGGTGCGTACTTTTTAACATCCATTGCATGTTTTTTTTAAAATTGCAAAATGGAGGCTAATGCACCTTTCCTTCCACCATTTAATACGTGTCTACATCTGGATTTGAAATGTGTAGTCCTGATAAGTGCTAAAATAAGCAGTGCTATATAACCATTGTGGAGTAAGGCAAGTGCAGATGAAAGTAATCTACAAAATCTTTGAAACAAAATTATCACAAATTTTGATGTGTCAGATTTACCATTTTGGGAGATTAAAATTGAAAGGTGATCAGCAGAGCTGCAAGGCAACAGATGAGGTTCCTTGGTATGTGAAGTATGTTGAATAGGTATGTGACTAAGGGAACCACAGAAGGGTAGGTGGGCAGCAGTTGTAAAAAAAAAAAGTTCAAGATTATCTGGTAGACTGGATACTGTGCTTGAGATAGCCGCATCAGAATTCTTGGAAGAAACGCCATGGCTGTAATGTTTGGCTTTTCAGTGTCATTACAGATTTTATACAAACTAAAAACTGCCAAAATATTTGAGAAACCAAAACGAGGAGCAGATGCACCAGATGATGATCCATTTGCTATTCAGATCATCTATTTGTGTCCGGAGTCTCGCATTCTTTGTGTGGCTGGAGCTACACACATCATGCTTTTCCGCTTCTCTCGCCAAGAGACCACGCTGGAAGTCACTGTAGGTACCAGGTGCTATTTTCTACAGCCTGTGCAGATTTCATTAAGGTTGTCACCACTTTGTAAAACACATGGTTGCCAAAAATTCCAGTTGCTATTGTCAGAATATATGTCCTCTTAACTGCCAACAGATAAGTTGTCAGATTCTAGCATTTTGACTTTTCCAGGTGTGGTTAGAAGACGGGAGGGGTATGAAGAGCAGATGAGTTGTTTTCTTGGGCCTATGTGCATTCAGAATACAGGGATTTTTTGTTTGTGTTCTTTTTTCCCCCCTCCACAAATTGGATTCTTAAATTGCATGTAAAGAATAAGTGACATTTAAATACATGTAACGGTAATTTGTGTGTATGTTCATTTATGTGTATGTGTTTATGTGTGTGTGTGTGTGCAGAGTTTAGAGTTTTCCATTGTGTATGAGATATTTGATGAGTTGGACTCACCTGAATTTGAGTACCCATGTTTACCCAATCCCAGCCTTGGGGTGACAGCACAACACAGCAGTAGCATGGGATCATACTCTTCAAACACATCAGACAGTGCAAAGGTGCTGTACCTGGTTTTGTAGAGTGCTCCTTTCTTCTCTCCCACCTTCACTTCTTTCCTGCTTTATTCTCCCATCTTTGTGTGTTTGTATGGGTGCATGTGTGGGCATGTGTAAGCATGTGTGTGTGTGTGTGCATGCGCATGTGTGTGTGTAATGTGTAAATATTTATATATTTAATAGCTATAATAATGAGCTCAGTGTCTTGTTTCTATCTCATCATGTCCATCAGTATGTTACCCCAATGTTGACGTTACAGTGTGAAACGTTTCATCTTTATGCAGTAATTTCTCTTGCACCTCAAATGTATATAAATGGTATTGGACAAGCACAGATGTTCACTGTGCCGACACAGGTTTTTTTTTTTATCCCATAGTGTCTCATCTCCATGGCCTCATTTCCCTGATTGTTTAAGTTGTGGCTTTTACTCCAAGTTCTTGCAGACATTCAGCATTATTCTGGTTTGACATACTCATAATTTCATGCTCTCATTTCCCTGGTGGTTTAGGTGGTGCTTTTACTACTGTATAAAAATAGTTCTTGCATACGTTCAACATGGTTCTGGTTTGATATCCTCACAGGGTTTTTTGTTTTGCTTTTTTTGACGAGTTAAGATTAGTTGTTAGATGTGCAAGTATTCCAAAGAAGGCAACATTTAAAAACATTTCAAACACAAAAATGGAATATAACAAATTGATAATAGTTGCTGTGAAAAGAGACAGTATCGAAGGTATCCGTGTGGGAGTGCAGGCAGTTATGTGTCTTCAAGATTCAAAACTGCAAGGCTGCACCATGAATTACCTAATGTGGATTAACAGTGTCGCAGTCTGTTACAGGTGGAACAGCATACCCTAGTAAAGGTGCGGCCTGGACCTCGCAAGTGGGCTGCAGGCTACCAGGCAGACCTAGTGTGTGTGCTGTGCTTTGTGGAGGGGGAGCCACCAGGAAGCATAACTGTCATGTCCCTCAACTCATCTTACGGCCTGTGAGTACTCTCAGCCTTATAACAAGGGTGGAGGGAGAAATGTGCATGCAAGCTAGCCCTTCTTTAGCTTTCCGGAGCTGGAAAACATTGCTATGGTTCAAATTAGTGATAAAATTAGTGATATTTAAAATCTTGTTCATCATCTGTTCAGCACTTGAAGGAAGAGTATTTCCTGAAGAAATTAAATCTTTGCACTCACACGGCATAGATCTAGTTTAACTCTTTGGCGACACCGCAGGCGGATTTCAACCGACGGCTGACTGACAGTAGAGGCTGCGCAGGTTGAAACCATCCGACAGATTCAAAAACTTGCAGCGACGCATTTAACTGTATAAGGGAAGTAAACTTTGTATCTTTGTAAAGCTCTATCATCGGTTGTTTCCCCTGCACTGTCTAAATGAGTTTCGGAAACAGTTTCGGCTTGCCAGACGAGGTTTAGTGTAGCGGCTGGCCAGTTTACTTCCGTCGTTCACACTGGCTACACATGTTTGGTTTCTTGTGTGTGCAAAGAGTGACTGTATTCGGCACCAAATAGTAAGTAGTATTTAATATTTTTAACTAAAAGTATTGTTTCCATTGTGATGCCGAAGAATAGATCTTTCTAAATATGTAAAATATATTGCTGTGAGTGTGGTAGTTTTTAAGCGGTATCTTTTTTAAAACGTGTAAATCTGTCCGGCCTTTATGCGGCCTCTGGGGTATCTTAGCCTGCGGGTCCCTGTGGGGTCAAAGAGTTAAGATGTTGACGGGGCACAGATATTGGCATGTTTAAAAACTATTGCTAATAAACTAAGACTCTTTCAAAAATATACTTTATTTATTTGAAAGATGAATTCTTGGACTTATAAAACCTTCTTAAAGATTTGTTGATGGAAATGTTTAAATATCGTTTACCGCTTGTTGTCAAATGTGGTTACTGTATGCACGAATTTAAAAAGTCTAATAAATTCCAGGTGTCACTGCTTGTCCGGTCTGAACTATCCCACTCTGAGCTGTATATTATTATCATCACTTTCTGACTTTGAATAAAATCCAAGATTTAGTAAATTCTCTGGCCTAAATTATATTTTAAGTATCTGTTGCTACCAAACTTGTGAGCAACTTGTTGCCATTTCTGATGTGGCCCAGAAGTTGAAGGCAATCATCAGCAAAACATGCAGCCCAGTCCTTTAATTCTTGACTGTTTCTTTGGTTTGGTTTTCTTCTGTTACTCGAGCTCAGAATGAGTTTGGGTTACATTTTGTTTTGTTTAAGCACTATTGTTCTTAGCTGATCTGAAAGCACTAAATGGTGGAACTAGTGGATGTAAATGACAGTTATTGTGTCAGAGCCTGTTTCAACTATTTCACTTTGTAATGTGATCATAGATTTGTGCCACTTATTTTTTTCTTGTGGCGGACTTTAGTTTGCATTGATTATGTTTTTAAGGAGCAGCAAACTGAGAAACTAAATGAGATCATTTGGGAAAGGGCAGTCATATTCTTGTAAAAATTTTTTATTTTAAATAGTGTGCAAGTGAGGTTGTTGTTACTGTTAATTTTTTTAAAATCTCAAATCCTGTAACAAAATGAATCCATTCTATATATCTTGACTGGGCTAATATGTACATTTTGCTCCGTGCAGGATGGCCTTTGGCAATGAATCTGGTCTTGCCATTGTTGACTTTGTGCAAAAGACATGCTTGCTGAATCTTGGCACGCCTGATTTGTACGGTAGGAGGTGCTTTATACTTGCATTCTTGTCATGAGTATGTCATTTGTGGTATTATAAATGAGTAAATGTAGTGGCATACCTGTGCACAGTTGGAGATGTGGACATGCAGCAAATCTTGATGGTGTTGTTGAAACTATGTTGAAAATAATATACCACAATCACTAGTTTATTCACATAGAAAGCATCATTCAAGAGCATTTGGGCATTGCTATGGTGATGTGGTTTTTATTGCTTTCCCAAAGACAGTGAAAATTGTGGTTCTCGAGCTTGTCTTGTCTCCAACATATATATTTTCTTTTTTTATGTCCTGCCTGTTTACAGGACTGAGTGTGGCTTTACTGCAGTAAAACCTCCCATATAAGACTTTAAAAGCAACCCAAATCGGGTCTTATAATGGAGGGATCTTATAAGAGAGGATTGGTGATGCTAAACCTTTATTGTAACATGTATATTAATGAACTGTGATGGATGGGGTGAGAAATAAACACGTCTGCATGTACGTTATCATGGCAGCCGATTGCAACATGTACTTTAAAGTTTTGTTTTGTCACTGAACTACAAGTTTAAAAAGTTTTTTTCACATCTCACTTACATGAACTGTAATACATGAATGTGTAGTTTTATCACACATTAAATTTATTTTATCTCATCATTATAATTTCATCCCCCCATACATCATTAACTCGATCGCATCGTAGAGCTACAGTGCATAACGGTTGCTTGAATCGGAGCATTTTTGACAGTTTAGGTCCATTTTTGAAAAATAAAAAAAAACCATAATTCCAACACAGTTTTAAAGAACAATTTAAGGAAAAAATATATTTCTTACCTGAGATCCGTCTGTTGCTGATTGTGGAAGACTGTGTTGACTAACATAACCAGCTGAATGTAAACAGCATCTTGAAATTTTTCGGTGACACCAAATACTCGGCTATTATAGCCATTTGCAGCACTTGTAATCCATAACACCTGGTGGAAATTATCCATAGATGTCAGGAGTTTATCCAGGGTGAAAGCCACCAACAAACATGCAAAGATGAAAGTACTTTTAGGAATGAATTCTAACAAAATCTGTGATATAAACTGTTTGTCCTACTGTGAATTTCAAAAAGACACAAGTTGTTTATTGTGCAAAATCAGTGACTTCCATCAGTCCATTAGGCGTAAAGTCATAAATGGATGTCCGATTCTGACTTTGCTTTGTTGCTTCTTTTGTTATGAGCACTTTGTCTCTTTTCTAGATTTTAAACTGTTCTTTTGAGATTCTCAGTGATCTTTAGTCAAGATTTCACATTTCTTAGTGAACATCTTTGCAAAAAGAAGTCTTCTAACCTTTTCCTTCTGAAGAAGAAAAGTTGCATACATCACAAAACTGGCCACTTTCATCAGTCGGTGGTCGGGTTAAGGAGGGAGCTGTAAATGGGAGGTCGTTAATGTAGTAAATGGTCTCTGTCAAAAATGTTTGGGTCGTATGGTGATGGAAGTCATATATAGGAAGGTCTTGTATGGGACGTTTTACTGTATTACTGATTCAGCGTAAACCATCAGACCTACAAAGTAGATTAGCTATGGCAGAAACTAACATCTGAGAAACTGCTTCAGCTTTTCTGACTAGCATTGACTAGGTTTGGTAGGCCTTTTAAACTCCCCAATGTCAGCAAAGAGAAGAGAGGCGATGAACCTCAGAGAGCACAGAAGGACACAACCAAAGGCATTGTTTATCAAAATATTGCAATAGGTGCCAGTCCTGTTTGTCGTGAATTTATAACAAAAAGATTCTGTTCTTTATTCAGGCTCCATGGACCCCTATCAGCGGGCACCACGATCACCACGTAGCAAGAAGCCCTCAGGGGAAGGGGTCAGCCAAGGTTCTGAGGAGGGAAAATCTCCCACAACAGATCAGGTGAGTCACAGGTGCACAGTGCTTTAACGTGACTTTTGTGCTAACCTCAGTCATGGTGTGCGGACAGAGCTGAGCTATTAGTCTTGTAACACCAGTAGAAATACAGCTGCAGCATAACACATTGCAGTTATTGAACTTCTCTGCCAGAAATAATACTTTTTTCCTCTCTAAATATTTGTTTGCATTTTGTGGATGAAATTTGTGACAGGCTGCCATCTCACGCATCTGTCACTGTCAACTAAGCAGTCATTCTGGTTATCAGTATGTGCGTTATAGTTGTAGTTGTAAACATAGAGATCTGGTAACTAGTGAAGGTTAAACCTGGAGAGAGTAAAAATAGTCCAGAGGAATATCAGATTGACTGAAGCTGCAAGATGTGAGCAGCGCCTTATGGGTAGAGGTGCCAGGAACTGCACAGGGCAGTTGTCTGTGAAGTTAGGGTATTTGTGTTGTGTTTCCTGTTTACTATTGGCAGTGTAGTTGAAATAGTTGACATTGTACCATCTTAGCTATAACAACAATGACTTGCTTCAAACTTGCAGCTGCCTGTGGGTGTCATTTCTTTAAAAAAGATCCTAAATCATTGTAGTCATACACTCTGATATGGTAGATTAAAACACTCCAGAAAAGTGCTTTTATTTATCAGGGGGTGGTAGGCTTATTATGGCCACTTTAGGAAAAGTGTGTAAGTGCAGTCAAATTTGGGTTTACCATCATGAATGACCTTACAGCCTCTTTGGGAATGCTAAGAGAAACAACTAGCTAGATGGCGCTAGTGGCTAGGAAGACAAAAGTATGCATTTGCTTATGTCTTTCCTCTGTCTTACACTGCCTATTTAGTTTCCTCAGTTGATTGTTTATGGCGTTATCTTACTTTCATGCACATTATATTCTGGTGTGTTTTTGGACCTTTTAACTGCTAAAAGAAAAGATGCTGAATTTTGACAGACTTTTGATCAATATAGCTACCAACACCTGTCTAGTGGACTGAGATTTTAGTCCCAGTTTCCTGAAAGAAAGCAGGTGCCTGTCAGTATTCAAGTAAAATAAAAAAGTTCAGAGACATTCCCAATATTCGCACACATGAGCAGGATTTAACCAGTCACAAAAGTTGCAGACATCCTTGATATCCAGATGATCATTACAGATCTCATTCTAAGATCCTACATGGAACATAAAAGCTGTCATCAAGTGTACTGATACATAAAGATGTCATTTTCCTGTTTGCTGTTTTCCTTGCCTACAGGCAGCTGTCGTTTCTAATCCAATGCATTGTATTAGAATCTTTCCTGTAAAATAAATTATATAATCTGGTGTGCTTACGCAAAGATAGATGTGGGTTAGGCCTCTTAGTCCTCAGTGCTACCTACTGGATTAGTTCATCGGATTGCACGCACAGAAATGACTATTGTCCTTGACAAACAAGTATTTAGTAGATGTTGATTAGTATACTGACTAATATTGTATTTTTTTCTAAGATACTTTTGCGCTTCATTTAAGTATGTTCCAATGTTCCAGCACATTTTACGAACATATCTCTGTAATTTTTGTTGTATTTTTGTTGGAAATTTTGAGAGACATTAATTTTTTCCCCTTCTTCCTTTATGATTGAAAAAAGAGTGTTCCTGCTGCAATCTTTCTCACATGATTGCAATGAAGACCATAGCGTGCCACAATGTTATTCAGGAACTTATACTCCGCCTACCAATCCAGTCTGTGACAGTGTGATTTAAGTGGATATATCTTGAGTTGACTGTCAGTATTCATTGATAGCATGACACTGGGCCACTAACTCTTTGCGCTCGGATAAAGTGTCTCCTACATTCCTTTGATGCTGGAAACCATACACATATGCTGTTGATAAAGACAATACTGCATGTGAGCTAAAATGGAAAAAGAGAAGTAACAAGTGACAAACTGGACACTATATTCTGCAAGAGCTAGTGTGCGTGCTTTTTTTGCAACCTAGACAAGGTCTGTACAGGGTTATGGAATCGTGCAGAAGTCATGGAATTTAAAAAAGTGCTGTTGTAGCCCTGCTTGGTTGTGGAAGGATATAGAGTTTGAGTTGGGGCAATATAAAAACTTATTTGGCTTGGTCCGAGAACCCAATTTGAAATGGCATCCAGTTGAGGGACTACAGGGTTTGTGGGGAAATGGGCATGCCAGCAGCAGTTTTCTGCTCTAGTGATGTTTGTTTTGTCTGGGAACTAATATAACACTTTCAGTGATTTGTGATTTATTCCTGCATTGCTTGTGAATCCTGCCAGTCAGTGTCATGTTTGCCGATTGTGTGCTCTCAGTCAGTTTTCATCTTCAACTTTTGAGTTTTACCATATGCAGTGGCTGGAAAGTGCCATCATAAAAAATGGTATACATACAGTGAATGCCAAAACTTAATTGCCAAACACTGACTTCAGAAGGCAGCAGTCTGCACTGCTTGTGAGAAAGAGATGGATGTTGCCAGCATGGGTGAAGCAGCTATGAAAAGTCATATAAAAACTGCTTCAACCAAAAAGACAGAACAGTCAGATTTCTGATTTTCTTAGCCCCACTGCCTGTCTGAAAACTACCAGGCATGATCTTGGGAAAGTGCTTATCCTGTTGCAGTGCTGTAGCAGCATTGCAACAGTGTGATCTACTGATGTTCTTGCATTATTCATTGTGAAGGACACTGTGATGCCAGCAAAAATCATGTGTACACTCAAAGTTGTTACATTAATCATTTACAAGCACATCAGGTTTGCCTTGGCTGTTCAATTAGAAAACCTAAAGATAAAATTTTGCAATAAAGAACCTGTATGGACCCTTCCGGTAGTTGTCTAAGCTGGAGTTTGGGGGATCTAAACTACGGGATCATATTTTCGTAATCTTGGTGGAAGTTTAAGAGCTAATGTATTTGAAATGTTAGATATGCTGTTAGATGATTTGGATACAGTGATTGCTGATGAAAGTATGTTCCTCATCCTTCAAATGATGTAAATAACTCAGATTGTGAATGTTGAGGAGATAAAAAAAAATTGCTGAAAAATTTGGATTATGAGCCAATGCATAATGATCCTATTCTCCAGATGCAAAGTGTCGAGTGTTGAGATGCTGGGACAAGATCATGCATCACAGTAGTGCTGAGTGCAAAGAGCTAAAGTACTTAAAATGGTAGCAAATCAATCCAAATACATTTTTTGTGCCATTTACTGTATATTTTGTCATTCTAGCAAAGAGTGATTGTTAGAGATGTTATTAGTTACGAAAGCTAAACAGGATGTAGCAGATGGTCTTGATTTCCTCCCTGGGATATTGCCTGTGTGTGATCAGGAAGAAACAGAGGTTTTAATGCCACATCTGTACTTTTTTTTTTTAAAGCCCTTAACTTTCCAGTAGAAGTGCCTGTCCCTAGTTATCCTCCTCTCCTGTAAACAGTTAGGTTCATGTCCTGTAAGCAGTTATCTTCCTGTCCTGTCAGTAGTTGTCTTCCTATTGGTCCTATTGGTTACCTGTTATGCTGTGAGTGAGATGTTCATTCTGATTCCCCCCACCCACCCACCCCCACACACAGAGTACTGCAGGTATTCAGCTTGTTTGTACTATTACTGCCAACATTTGTACAGTAGCCATAGCTTGAACTGCAGTACTGTGGGTACTCTTGGCTTCTTTTGAACAAATCTCATGAAAAATTCAAAGGAAATGTAAACTTAATTACATCGGATTTTAAATTAATTTGACAGTTTGACAGTGTCTAGAATCACAGGAAAGAATTGCTTCCAGCATGGCCTCTTTCTCTGAGTGAGTGAGTGGGTGAGAGAATGGTGGGGAGGAAAAGAGAGATTTGTATGCAGTTGAATGTGTATTCATGCACCAATATGCACACATGTATGTGCACACACATGTATTAGGATTACATACATGGATGAATACACATGCAGTCAGATGAGGGACCAGTTCACGACTATGTTTGATATCATGATAACTAAGGTTGGTGATAAAGTGTAAAATTATTAAAGTGTTGGTGGCTCTTTTGGCAGTAATCTGTCAAAACATCCAACTTGTGTTCTTAAATTATTTCCCCTATTGACTGCATACAGATTATTTTCTTTGGTTTTGCTTTAACGTTTCTGTTAGGCTTTTGTTTTTATTTGCATGTGAATTTAACATCCTTAACACCCCAGTTGCTTGTGATTTTTTTTTATATTTAGTTTATGCTGCACAGCAGTTGAGACATGACAGCAGTTCGGTTTGTTCTGTGTGCTGAACCTGGCTTGTGTTTCTGCTTTCTGGATGTTTTCAGTTACCCTGTGTTCAAAGTCCTGTGTCAAAGGTCCCTCCTCCCCAAATCCCTCCACGGGCAAAACGTAAACGTGCCAAAGAGCTGTCAGTGGAGATGAGCCACCCCACAGACACTTCCGTCCGGCTGAGTCTGACATCACCCACTGCCTTGTCTCCTGGTCAGGACCATGATGATAGTGTCTTTGTCCCCATCAAAAGTCATGGCCACACAGCAGCAGAAGGAGATGCAAACAATAATCCCACTTCGGTTATGCCTGCTGTGGGCTTGCTTGTCGACACATCTGCAGAGCGTGCCCCTAGTCCATTCAGTCTGTCTGTGCAAAATGCTGCACATGCTGTTCAGAAAAGCAGTAGTACTGGCAGTGTCAGTTCAGATGCAGTGGATGCTAGCCTAGACACTTCAGTTACATTGAGAGCTAAGCCTAGGCATAAAAAAAATGCCAACATGCGACGGTCTTCTTCGGATCCAGACGTGACTCACCAGTGCAAACAGTCCATCACCTTACATGATCAGAAGAAATCCAGGCAGGCTAAAGAATGTGAGAGCATCAGCCACAACAGGCAGCCAAATGAACAGCCAGCAGAGAGAGCAGCAGAAATTGGCCAGCTCAGCCCAGGTCACAGGTCAGCAGAAGATGGACAAAGGTCAGGGCCAACTAGTCCCAAGCGTACAGAGCCTGTAGACTCTGAATTACAGACAGAGTGCTGCAAACAAGTGGATGAGATGAATGTTAATGCCGCTGCTGATGAAGTAGATGTACTGACATACAGAAAGGTCAGGCCTGCTGAACAAACTGATGGCCAGCATAACAGAAGTTTTTTACAAAGATTTAGTGGCAAGATCCGGTCGTCCTTGGGTGGAAAATCTAAAGGTCATGAAGGTGAGGAGGATGCTGAAGCAAGAGCAATGAGAGAAAAAGCAAAAATGATGAAAGAGAAGACAATCAAGGTGATAGATCTTAGCGAAGAGAACCAGGCAAAACCCACTGTGCGAAGAATGAGTGTGGTCGAGATGTGCCAAATGAGGAAAGGGGGTATGTATATAGAACACAGCTTGCAGCCACACTTCTTTTGTTTCCCTGTGTGCTGTTTTGTTCCTTGTTTGTTGGAATGATGTCATTTCTACTACTCCTTGGTGCACTGATTTTCAGATTCATAAAATACCTTACTATACACGTGCATGATGACAGACCAGTTTATATGTTAACAACTTCATCTCTTTCAGGGTGAGCTGCACATGCACTAAAACTTATGCAATCTGAACGGCGTGAGAATTTTTAAAAATCTCTGATGCCATGACTTGCTGGAGGGATAGGACATTGTTTTCTTTTAGTTTGATGGAAAGAGTTGTCAGGAATTGTTTTGGGATGGTTTTTGGTTTTTATCAGATTCTTCTTCCGCATTTTCCCCCAAGTTTTTGGTTAACTGACCTAAGAACACACTGCAGTTCTTTTGTGAAATAGGCTTTTGCTGTTGTAAGTGAGAAAATGGTGGAAAACAATATTTGAAGTCCCTTAACCAAGTCATTGGTATCCTTGATTTTGTCAACACTTTTTTGTCCCACCTCCCCTTTTTTCGAAAAAAGGACAGTGGTGTTAAAAGCATACAGTTTTTTTAAGTAGCAGATTTTTATTTCAACTGGTGTATACTCCTGTGCCCTTTCCACAGTTCGTTTAGGTGTCAGTGGTGTAGGGTAGTCATTTTCCTTGCTATAGTTATTTTGCATATTGAAGCAAAGTCATTTCTTTTCAGTTCCTTGCATTGGCTGGAGCAGGGCTTAGTTTATGGGTTTTACAGGATTAGTTAAATCCCATATCTTTAGTTTTCACCCTTGATTTTTGTTTAGATAAACGGTCTGTGTTTGAGTCCAACAAGCTTAAAGCAAAAGAAACAACATGCTCCAGAATTGAAATGGACAAAGTCGCAAGGTACCACTGGCAAAATGCGCAAGGTCCAGAGCTTGGCTTCTGTGGACAAATGGAATGGTGGAGGTGCAGAGGAAGGCCTGTCTTCTTTCTGTTATCTGTCTCGTCATTGTTTTTCTTTCCCTGAGCCTTTCTGCATCTGTACCTCAGTACACTCCTGTTGGCTCTCCCTCCATACTTGACAGTCTGTGATCCCAAGTCTGAAGTTTCTGTGGCTGGCCCACACACTGTTTGTCCTGCTATTGTTTATAATGCAGCTTTGGTGTTGTACCTGTGCATTCCATTCTTTAACAGAAACGGGCTAGTCCACTGTCTCAATATAGGAAGTAGACTGCATTCAACATTTCAAGAAATATTAATGTAGGGCGGTGTACTTCGAGGCATTTGTCACCATTATGTAACCTACATTAGTTGAAGACTCCATAATGTCCCACGGTAGAGCCCTCGTATTTCATTGAATGAACAGAAGTGTATAATTAGAAAGTTGCTGGTTGTTTATTATGTTCATGATAAAGCATAAAACAGGATGTTTCATTAAAAAAAACTGTTAGTTAAACTGTCATTAAAATTGAATCACAGTTACCTTTATGGAAGATATTATGTTAGATGCAATCACAGTGTCAGACTGTTAGGCTTACCTGCATTGTTTTATAGGAAATTCAGTGTCAGGGCCGTATGATTCTATGTGGGAAATTTCTGTACTGAAACGTGAAAGAAAAATTAGTTTATATAGCTAAATGAAATTTCCCTTCCAACTTTTTTCAGATATGAACATCAAAACACTTAGCAGTTGAAAAATCAGACTGCATGTTCAGCATCCAAAAACAGTTAAAAACTGTGTTAGAAGTTGTTTTAAGTGAAAACAAAAACGCCCCAGCTTTAAAAATTGTTTCATCGTGTAAATGTGAGGTTTTTTTCCTTTGCGTTTGACCCATTTATGTGATGTTAGGATATATGGGTAATACAGATGTTTTCATGGAATACGCTTAAAAGATGTTGAAAAGGTGTGTAAGTAGAAATTTAATAAAAAAACGTAGTACACTTATAACCATAAACAATGTGTACAGAAAAGTCTAAATTTTTTTAAATGTGAACTTTGTGACATAATTTATAGTAAATTGATAACACCAAATACAAATCTCCCAATTGGAAGTATATGGAGACAGATAAAGTAAAACATCACTACCAATAACCCAAAACCCCTTGTATACACTAGGAGCAGTTTGTGACATAGTGGTAGCACATGTTTCTCCCCAGTACAGAAAGTCATGGGCTTGAGCATATGCATGTGGCACCTTTTGACAGGGCTAGATGTCAGGATTTTTCTGGGTACATGAACTCCCCTCATTCTTTTTGCCCAGCACTCTTTATCACCCTCTCCTTATCTAACCCCATCATGAGATAGTCTTACACCTTACCCTGACAGTACACTTTTCCTGGTTTACTTTCTGTGAAAACCCATATTTATGGGTGAGATGCAGCTTTAAAAAAGGACCATTTTGCTGGATGCAGTTTTGTGTTATCCTCCCCTCATCTGCAGCCTGTCTGCATCCACACCATATCCCGTCACTCAAGCACAAAGCAGAGGAATAGTGAAATAAGTGTTCAAATCATCAGCTGCCTGTGTTCCTTGCCAGAGATACTATGGAGTCTTTGTTAGGGTTCTGTCCAGTAGAGCTCTAAGCCATTCATTTTTATTTATGTATTTGTATATTTATTTATGCTGTTTTTTTTTCTCTTGGGTGTCTCTGTTCCTGATGGTTTTCAAGCTATATCAAATATTGGTGGTTCCTATTTGCCCTGCTCGCTTGGCCCTGGAAGCTATGTACATTAGTAATATTTAACTATTGTTAGAAAATGAGCGATCACCAAAGTGTCTGTTGTAGCCAGTTGTATGCAATCTGATATGTAATGGTAGTCATTGAGCAGAAGTAGAATTGAGGATAACTACATTGTAAGGTTGCATCATTCAGTTTATTTGAGGTTGCAGCCATCTAACTGATTTAGTTTGCAAATAAAACTCAGCTGAAAACTCCTAAACTAATATTTAAGATGCTTGTCATCTCAGTTAAAATAATTTGGCGTCAATGACTATGCCTATTAGATGATGGCTGCATCTAGCAGAACCTTGAAATGTAATTGTCTTAATATTATTGATGCTATTATGTGTCAACGTCAGGTCCATTGTGTAGGTACCTGTAATAGGCATGCTTACTGAATAATTCATTTTGAGCTTTGACCATTGTGTTCTTTCTTAATTTAGTGCATGGGTACAGATATAAGATGGCATTTGGATATGATTATCGACTAGGAATTCGGAAGAGTGTGTGTGTCCACCTCTGTGTGTGTGTGTGCACGCGTGTGCATGTGCCTGCATATGTGCATGCATGCACCTGCATGTTTGCATATGATTTTGTATGAGAGTGTATGTGACTGTGCATTAGCGCATGCAGTAAGAATGTGCCTCTCCATATGTGAGTGCCTTTCTGTAATGGTGCAGATGGCTTTGTGTTTAACCATGCATGTCCGCCTGCCTACCTCACTTGCTTCTGTTACTGTGTTCCTTCAAGTGAAAGGGTCTATGTTCGCATGCATGCACAATGTGTGTGTGTGTGTATGTCTGTGTGTGAGTGGGGTGGGGTGGGGTGGGGTGGGGTAAGGCTGAGAGAGGTGTAGTGTGGGTGGGGGGAAAACAATACATCACCTCTCATGTGCTCTGCCAGTTCCTTTGACCATGGTTGTCTATAGTTTTTCTTGTCGCATACTGTACCGTGACCCAAAGTGCTAAATTCTCAAGTTAGCGATCCCTAACCACT
This sequence comes from Lanistes nyassanus, assembly GCA_004794575.1. Classification (NCBI taxonomy): domain Eukaryota; kingdom Metazoa; phylum Mollusca; class Gastropoda; order Architaenioglossa; family Ampullariidae; genus Lanistes; species Lanistes nyassanus. Next base: position 61,672 of record SMGT01005570.1, read on the forward strand.
CCTTCCGAACAAAGTTTGTAGACATAACCCTGGTAGGGGCCCTCTGCACATGCACACCACCCATGCATCTACCATGCGCACTGCTCATTGACAATTCATGCTATTTCTCAAGTGCCTTTGTCTGAGTGTGACATCGCGCTCGTTTCGCATCGTGGGTTTTGCCTTAGCATTCCTGCCTGCATTCAGTGCTGCTCTGCACTTTGGTTAAAGGACAGTGAGACGGTTTTTTTTCCTCTTATTTCTGCCTGTCTGTCCGCTGTTGTCAGTAGTGTGCAGTGCGTTGCGACTTTCATTTCTTTCTTGGCCTGTTTCCTGTATGTGTGGTCGTGCTGTGTCTCCATGTGTGATTCATACATGACTTGTGTGCCCGTGCTCACATGTGTGTTTGCTTAGTGCTGTTTGCACTTGTTTGCTTGTTTGCTTTTGGCTGTTGTGGTGTTTATATTTTTCCTCTGTGATGCTGAAAGACTGTACCCTTGAGTCGTCTGTACGGATGGGATCGAGCATTTGTCAGAGCTATGTTTCCCGTTGTGTTGCCAAAGAGAACTGCAAATCTGCTGGTAAGAGGCTATTGTAACGTGGGTGGACGTGCTGGTCTCTGCGATGCTGGTTTCTGGAATTATTGCGGCTCAGTTAGATTGATCCGGTTCCGCTCTGAGTGCCCGAGGGAGCACTACTGCAGCTGCGTTCCAGCATCCCCCATCCCAGCCCAGTGTCTCCATCTGCATGCTTGGGTCTTGTAACCGAGCATGCCCACCGATATGCTGCTTCTGCCGCCACCCGCGCATTGTTGGACTCACCTCGACACCCTTCAGTGAATCGTGATATGTCGCACACTCGAGACAATGGGTGGGATGGAACTGTGACCATTGGCTGGACCCTACCAGGCCATGGGTGATGGATTTGGCCAGTCATCTCTCGTATTTGGTTGATTCCATAGATGTCTGTCTGTTGATTCTGTGTGGGTTCGAGTCAATTCGATTCAATTTCTTTATTGTCATAAGACCACTGTCCTTTAACAAGGGGAAGATAACTAGAGAAATTTACATATTCACATTGCATACGCATCCATTCTGTGTGGGTGGGTCAGGCTGTTGTCCTCTCCACCCTGCGGCAGCTTGGTGTTTCCTTGTGGGGCAACCAGATGAACGGGACAATTCATCCAATCCCAACCCGTTTAATTGTCCGGTTCATGTGTTACCTGAGCACAGGCGCCACACTCACTCATTATGGAGTTCTACTCGGAGACGGCTGTTCCACCCTCAGCAGGCTGGCAGACAACAAGAAATATTGAAAGCTAGAATCTTGCCCTGGATTATTACTGTTATCCAGCAGGGTTAAGCTGTGGTGGAAGGGGGTGTGCAGTCCCTCCCTCGCCTTGGCTGCAGTGTGAGCACATGAGACGAGGGCATGGGCTGCAACATTTGCAGAGTCACAATCAGCATTGCATTACATCCTCGCAGGGGTTTGCTAGCGGTTGGAGGACCCATTTATAAATTTTTATTTATGGGATCTCTCCGACCGCCTGGAGGATGGCTGTTTGGGTGTGGCCACTGCAGTTGTGGTCCAACATCTATGGTGCTGTCCATCCTCCTAACCTTGTTTTTCTGTGTGATATCACCCACTGCCTCTTTGTGCTACTCAGCGCTTTGCCTCATGGTACAGTATTGTGAAAAGAAAATGCAAATTTATGAGCTAAATTTGTATTTCTATAACAATACTTGCCATGACCCATTATACGTCCACCCACCTCCCACCTGATAATTGTGGATTTTGAAAAATCGGCATGAATTGTCAGTGAGTAGTGTGCGTGGAAGATGCACAGGGGGTGCACATGTGCAGAGAGGTCTTATTAGGGTTATGTTTCCAAACTTTTTGTTTGGAAGGTGCAGTTAGGGATCGCTAAACTGAGAATTTAGCACTTTGGGTCATGGCAAATATTGTTAAAGAAACACAAATTTACCTAAGACAAATTTCCCTAAGAAATTTGGATTTTTGTCAGCTTTGGAACTGGTCAAATGGCAAATGTTAAATGTTTTTAACATGACATTAGTATGTTTATGCTGAAAGTTTGTCATTTATATGGCGCTTAGTTAGAATAAGATCATATCATATCAAATTGCTGATTTCTGCATAGAGAATTTTATAAAAATATTGGAATCTGTTTTTGGGTGAGGCACCATAGTTAAGATCTGGCAAGGCTAAGTGTTTGTGTGCATCATGGGATTTGTTATGTTATTTTGATATTAAAAGGGATTTTGATGCATATTACGGGGTGCATGGACAAACTTATTTTTACTGTGGCTTACAAAATATGCATTAGTCAGAAAATATTTTTGGCGAGACTGTGAGACCAAGAAATCTACTCGCATAGCCTAAAACTACTAGCATTGGTTTTTGACAACTGCATGGCGTTTTGGAGAATCTGGCTTGTATCCAAGATGCCTCAGACAGGATAGGCAATGCCATTTACTAGGTGTAGACATCACAAACCTTGCAAATATTGTTCTGTAGTTCTGCTTAGGCGGCTACTTCAAATGTAAGAAAATGCAAAGTCATAATTTATTAAGTCAGGCACATTTTACTTAAGCATTGTTTACATGGATACATGTGCACACACATTCTAAGAATAATTAGGTAATTTGTTTATCATAACCAAGAAAATGTGGGTTTTTTTTTTTAAAAGATTGCAGCATGTTTCTGCATGGATAGCTATGTGTCTGAGTATCTTTAAGTAGGATAGCAAAATACTATTACTGCTTTATTGCTGCACATTTCTGCTACATGTATTCAGTGCAGTTTTGGGAAATGGATTTTTTTGCGCTGAGTTGATCAGAGATTGCAACTTTCCTTTTGGTGGATTGGGGCTCATTTTTGTTAGGTGATAAAAGATATGAATTAGGATGAACAAACTGTTACCTAAATGCTTGCTGACATGTTTTCTTCCCCTTGCTTTGCCTGCATGGAGCAGATAAAAATGACGGGTCATCATTCTCTCGCTCGCGCAGTTCAAGCATAAATAGTCTTGATAATGTTACAAGAGAAGCCATCCAGTGCCTGGTGTTTGCTGACTCGTACACTCGGAAAACAGGTGGGAGTCTTTCTGTTTACTTGTTGCAGCTAGAATACCGGAGAAAACAGAAAGTGAAATACCTAAGTGATCAAAATGTGTGTCTGCAGCTGTAACTTGTGTCAGTGTAGGTGGAAACAAAATGTCTGTCCTCAGTAACTTGTGAAATAGAACAAAATGTGTCCCCACAGTAGAGTGTATCATGTAGATGGAAATAGACTAAAATGTGTCGCGCTGGTGTTAATGTAGATGGAAATAGCTATTGTGCAACAAATTGTGTCGGCAAAAATTTGTGCCTGTGTGGGTGGAATAGCTAAGGCAGCAACCCTACGAAATGCTTTGACAGTAAAAGTTTTATATGCATGATATTAATGCCAGCCACCACTATGCCTTTTCAGACAATCTGACATGCCCGTGCTTGTGGGTTGGGACCAGTCTGGGTTCAGTGATTGTTATCAATCTGAACCTCCCAGGTTTGAATGGTGATCAACGACTGCAGCAACCTGTAATTGTGTCTCCCAGTGGTAAGGCTGAAATTTCCCTGTAAACTTCACAGTGTTAAAACGTCTCTCCACCCCCCCCACCCCCCAACCCCGAAAAAACAGAAGAAAAATATAGAAATCAAAAGTAATTCTTTTTGTGTTTAAGTTTTGCAGAATGTGACTATGAAAGGACGAAGAGTATTGAATGCAGTGCCAAAATGGCCTTTGTTTCTAGAGCTGTTTATAGTAATATTTCATCTTTGTCAGAGCTGCATAATTGATGCTGACGAAGGTTTGTAAAGTATTTTTGATTACTGTTTCAGGGACAATATTTCGTTTGAAAGGTTCTATTGTTGGCATGTCATTTCTTGACTGTAATGGAATTCTGATTCCCACAATGTTTGACTCTTGGCGGGATGGGAGCAGTGGGGTTGGAAGCAGCATGTCTGGAGTAGGGACATATGGTCGTGAAAAAGATAAATTTGATGCAAGAGATCTCCGCGATGACAAATCACTGAAGACACCAAGTAAGTAAAATAAAATGATAGGTTTATTTTGCTAGTAACATATTTCTGAGTATAGTGCTTTTATTACACATGACTAGATATTTCACGAAGATTTCAATGCCAGAGTTGTGGAAATGGGGTGGGGGGAAGGGGGCGAATGAATAGACAGTGACAACTGATTGTGAAAGTTTGTATTGTGATAGCAACTAATACAAAGATCAGAGTGATGCTTGTCTGTAATGTCTGGTGGCCATTGTGACATTCTGTAGCTTGTGGCTGAAATGTTTTGGCTTTAGCATGCCACTTATTTTCATCTAAAGAAATTCTTCTCAGTGTGCAAACATGCACATGCATACATGCATGCGCATGCACACATACACATAGACACAAATGGTTGCTGGGGTGAAGATCTTATGTAGAGAAGAAATGACCTAACACTAACAGGGATTGGGAGTTAGATAAAAAAAAAGAGAAAAATGGGGTGGGGGAATAGAATACAAAAGCATGGATTAAAAAGAATAGTCTCTTGCCTTCAGTTTTAAAGTATTTATTTACAGCATAGAAGCATTTACATGTGCTTGTTCTACATCAAAGAAACAACAAAACACTATCCACAGTGAGAAGTTTTTCATGGGCCATTGTGCACTGTAATCCAATAGTTTGTCTGGTGGTTTAAATTTGAATATTGGGGAACTCTCAGAGCTGTTTACCCATACAATTTCATCATATTTTATGCATGGGTTTTGCCAAAAAAAAGAGGTAGTACAATGTAAGAAATATAACTAAAGTATTTTGAAGATCTATTTTGTGTCAGATTTGGTGTTGTGGTTCAGATCACATGGTTTTGTGATCTTGGTTGTCCAACGAATGCACATCATTATGTCATTCTCAGAGACAGCGAGTTGTTGTTTGGTTAAGACTTGAAGATGCAGCATGATAACGAAGTGACATCATGGTGTTACTCCCAAACTGTTATCCTTGCTGAGGTCAGGGTTCCTAGCAATAGTCAGCGTTACTGACAAGGTCAGTTCAGGGCTGAGGTCAGCATTCGGGGTCGACCATGCTATAAGCTAATAGACTTAACTAAACTCAGTGTTTGGGTGGATCCTAAAGCCAGAGAAGCACCATGCAGGGTTTGCAGGGCTTGCAGGGCTTGCAGGTCTCCAGAGCTAAAGCTGCAGCCTTGTGCCTCGTCTTGTTTCATGCATTAGACTTACAGATCTTGTTTGGTACCCGGTAGTCACAAACTATGGGCACAGGTGGCCATGATGCCAGTACTCTTTGTGTGTTACTGTTAGGCCTGTAAAGGCAAAAGTGTAGACTGTCTTTTAGGATGTGTATCATGAAATTGCTGAAATCATTTAACTTTATAACTCAGTCCAAAAAGCTTTACATCTTATTTAGATACATTCAGATTGTTTTTAAATAGTACTTTTGATAGACCATAGACTTATAGTCCGATAGCCGCTGCAGCAATCCATGACGGTGTCTTTTAGCAATGTCTTGTTTTACAGGACAACTGTCAGTCTCAACTAAACCCAAGATCTCACCAACATCATCAACAGAAGTTGCTGACAGACAGTTTGTTATCATATGCTCTGAGAAGCAGGCTCGGGTAAGTCTTCCTGTCATTGGAATCTTGTGTCTTGTGTCAATTTGATGGGAGGGTCCATATCACTTTGGCCGGCTGTAATCACTTCCTCCCCAAGGACTGTTCTGTAGTCAGAACAGTAGTTTTCACCAGCAGCTGCTGCCATCAGTGAGAATTCATTATCATATGCTATGGTCTGTCATTCACAATAATATAGTCATGTTAATTATTATATGCTACAGTCATTTGGAATAGTCAGAATACAATGATTGAGAATACATATATATTCATGTTCATTATTATTTGCTAAGTTAATCCAGAATATTTGTGTTTATTGGTTTTTGAAATATGTGTACTTATTTTTATCATATTCAAAATGCAGAAAGTGAGATACAGGTGACCTGATTTAAAAAGAATGGCAGAGAATGCATATGTGAAGCATTTTTATGTGATGCCACAATCATCGGGAAGTTCATATAATTTGTTTCACCTGAATGGGGTGACAATGCTGTCAAGCTACTGGCTGGCACAGTTCATGTCTAGAGATAGTGAATGCTGCACTTCTGTTTGCAGGTGATGTCTCTGCCCTCTCAGACATGTGCATACAAAGTAAAGATCACTGAGACTTCATTTGTGGTGCGAGCAGAGATTGTGGCTTTGAAAGGTGACGGGGGTCAATTTGCTAACATTAAAACTACTTATATCAGAGCTTCTGATAACACGCAATTCGGGGTAATTCACACACAAAATGTCAGGAATGATGCAGAGATTTTAACGACATTCCTCATTGTGATGTGCAAGAGGTTGGGGGGGGGGGAAGGGGTGTGTTTAAGGGTTGTTCCTTAACACTGGGCCAATTTTGTTGGGGCTGGGCCCTGCTTTATACAAAATCATCCTCAGATATCAGGGTGTTGGGTCATTTTGACCCTTGATTAAAAAAAAATCTTGACACAGCTGCAGTGTTACAATCTAAACTCCAACATTACAGTAAAGCTATGAGTTTTACAGGGTACTGTCTAACATTGCAGATGTTTTTACAGTCTTCACACCAACATTATGGCTGTCACTTTTAGTTTTCACCCTAACATTGCACAACAGTCATCAGATTATAGATACCAGTTGTTCCATCTACACTTCAACATTGTACTTTTGTAGATACCAGTGTGTACACTGTTCACCGAACTCTTCCACTTGATGGCTGAAAGGCCATCTTTACAAAGTCTGGGCTGACAGAACTTGTCTTTCAGATTGTAAATTTTGTTTTGAAAATCTGTCAATTGGTAATAGTCATATTGTACTCGGTGCTGTTGCAGCAAGCATTAAAAATGGTTTGTTTTGTTTTGAGGATTCGGGGGGTGGAGGGCGGGGTGCAGCAGATTGTGCACCTCGTGGCCAAAGACAAAGTTTTTCAGTGCCTTGGTTCTTCATCCCACCCCAGCCTACCAAACCCAGTTTTGGTCTTTTTAAGTTTGAAAAGTTGTTTCTATGCTAATACTGGTAAACAGACACTGTTCCTCTGGCAGCAGTAGTCCAGTCCTTTGTCCAGTGATGCTTGTCTGATTGACAGGCAAGTGATGTTGTTCTGTGCCTTGCTGTGTCTATGTGTGCAGACAGTGTGTGCCTGATGTGCTATGTTGCCAATGGCCGTATAATGGCCTTCAGCCTGCCCAGTCTCAAGCCCTTGTTTGATGAGGACTTTCTTCCTCTTACTGATTACAGGTAAATTAAGGCTAAATTGGCCTGCCAATTTACTAGCATGCACAGCTGAGGAAAGTTTTTTTTGAGCACACTGAGATGTGGTAAATTAAGGCTAATGGATTATGAAGAGCTCTACACAAAATGCCAACACAGGAATCCGCTAGTCCTTCACTAAAATTCTGGAGGACCTAGACTTTGCAGATGACGTCAGCCTCCTGTCGCACAGACAACAAGATGCACAGCAGAAACTCACACGTCTGTCGGAGGCAGCAGCAAAAACTGGCCTCAAGATCAACACCAATAAAACAGAAACCATGAGGCAGACCTGTTTACACTACACATTATGCGTAGTAAACTACGAATTTGACCAATATACTACGCAACTACGCAAGTACATTGTTATATACGCAAGCGGTATTGTTTCAGCTACGCATTTCAAGATCCGAAATTTTCTTCATCTCTCTTGACCGATCCATAATTCCGATCCACATTTTTAACCAGCAGTCGTTTGCTGCGTGCAAAAGGAAAGCGCCCGCGAGTGTTGCGTTGTA
>SMGT01005570.1:69853-96451 GCA_004794575.1 Lanistes nyassanus
GAGGAGTGTCGTTGAGGCCCTATGTTCCCCGGTGGAGCAAACGGATTAAAGAAGAAAATTAAGGCTAAACTGGCTTGCCAATTTAATAACATGCACAGCTGAGGAAAGTTTTGTTTTAGCACATTGAGATGTGGAACGTATGACTAACTCTTCTTGTCTTTCAGTTTCACAAGCCTGTTGATGCATGGGTTAAGAATTGTTGCTTTCAGTTTTCTGTATAATTGAGATACAAAACTGATATGATTATACATGGCATCGGAAAAAGAGTCAAGAGCTCCATCTGGCCTCGTAAACTCTGCTCATTGAAAGTCATTTAAGTGGATTTTTTGTTTTTTGGTGGCGGTGGTGTGTGTGTGTGTGGGTGGGGGGGGGGGTGGTCACTGGGATTCTGATATTTCATAATTTCTTATAGATATGTTGATCACCATAAAGTTGATTTTCACCTGTTAACATAGTTCATTTTTTTCTCCATCAGAGTGGCCCGCACATTCTGCTTCAGCAACAATGGCCATGCGCTTTACTTATGTTCCCCAACAGAAGTACAGAAAATTACTTATTCTGCAGAAATAGCGTAAGCCCTTTTGCTCTTATTTTATTATTTTTTTGTTTGAAATAAAATGCAGTGATCTCTTGACATAGTTACGTAGCTGTCCTGGATTACAACTGAAATGTTAATCTAGTTGTTGATAGTTTAGTCCATAAATCTTGAAAAGATTTGGATGTAGGATGATCGATGTTATCATCTAGCAGATCAGGTAATATCTGTTGCATGCAGAAGATTTGTTGTCAGAGAGATGCAGCAAAACTGAACTTTTTAAAACTAAAAAGCCATGTTAGAATTCTTTTGTTTTGCTACACTTACAGTACTTGAGCACACTTTCTTTCAAGCCCCTGGAGTTGTGACTAGCAAGAAAAATCCTATTTGTTTTGGAATCCATGGCAGCATGTTTGTAATGCGTAGAGCCTGTTGCTGAGACTAGCATGTGGACTGCTGCAGGGACAGTCTGAGTGAGATGCTTGGTGACCTCTTTCTGCCGTGCGACACCCCAGAAGCGCCCAAACAAGGCTTCTTCAAGAATCTCTTTGGTGGTGGGCAGTCTGGGCTGGACCGTGAAGAACTATGTGAGTTTGTCAGGACTTACGGCCGAATGGTACTGAGTGTGCATGTGTGACCCTCAGATGTTCTCTCGGTCAGGTTGTGAATAGATATTGATAAAGTGGGTACAGAATTTTCATGGATGCACATTGCCATGGGTTTGTGAACATATAAACAGGTATGTTCCAGTCGAATGTTCTTTTTTCCAGACAGTGCAAAATTCCTGTGATGATGAATATGTGTATCTGTTACCCTGAAGGGTACACATGTAATCCCAGGGCTGCTGCCCTTGTGTTTGGGGGACAATTTTTTTTTAGCAAAATGAAATTTCAGGGTTTTTTTTAAAAGTTTTTTTTTAGTGATTTGTAGTTGGCTACTTCAGCACTGTGACAGTCTAAAGCAGCTGTGGAATGTTTCTGTGTAACATTGTTTTTACCATGGAATCCTGATGCACAAAGTTGAAACTCTGATCTGTTGTGTTTGTTGTGACTTCTGACAACTGTATCACTTCGTGTTACTGGCTTCATAAGTGTTGCTCATAGAGAAGACAGATGAGTAGTGAATTCTGGTGATTCTATTGTGACTGCAGTTGGTGAAGCCAGTGGCAAGGCATCCAAGGGGCTTGCCAAGATCATCCCAGGGGCTGGGGGAATGCAGCATCTTCATCAGCAGGCAGGGGCAGTGGGCGGAGATTTTGCCCGGACACGCATGGTCAGTACCAGTGTTTATATGTATTCTCAACGTTTGAGCTTGTTATCATGTTTATTTCTACATACCCGTGGATGGACTGATTTAAAATATCTGTGTTGCATTATGATCTCATTATTGTTTCATCTGGGCTTAGCGTGATTCAGCTTCTCAGGTGCCAACATCAACTTTTCCTTCCACTTGTCCGGTCAGGCAAGGTGTCAAAAAATCTACTTGCCTGGCAGACTAAACCACCTGCCCAGGAGGTTGACAAATGACCAACATGACTGAGACAATACATCTCAAAAGCAAAGGGACACACACAGTTGAAATTATTCACAATAAGAGCACATTATTTTTAGTTAAGTTGTGATTATTTTAATTCAGACCTTACTTGAAACATCTAATGCTTTTCTTGCTTGAACAGTTGATTGTGTCATTTGATGCCGGACAGTGGGGGGAGTAGAACTAAGTGATACGCTGTGCCATACATAGCTGACTGCTTGTGAAACCGTTTTCCTTTGACCTTCTTTTGGGGTAAATTATCTAAGAAGTTTAATAGTCATAATTTTTACTGAAATTTTGTAAAATGTCTATAGTTTCATCCTGTAAAAATTGTTTTTGAACTTCGGCGTAGTTAAAACGCAGCAAAGACGTTACCCACAACAGCCTCAAATCTGTTGCAAACGCAAAAGCAATCACACATACTGTCACTGGTTTTAAATTTTCTCACATTTTCACTGTTGCATTAAATTTTCTTTTGCATAGAAATATATAGGAAACATTTATCTTTGAAGCGATGAATAGCATGTTGATTTTATTTTCCATTTACTTGAAAATCGTTGATGCGAAAGTTGTTAACTCATTAGCCCATTTGAATTAGGGAGGGTGGGGGGCATGGAACTGACCTAACTGTGCTCAAACGAGTTACCAAGATGCCTGCTCTAAGCTTGTCGCCTAGTTGCGTCTATAAATTCAGTGGAAATAAATGATGCTTTCAAACATATCCTGTAATCTAGGAAAGTTGATTTTCATATATAAGACATTGAAATTAACTACATTTTTAACAAAGATAACTCCAACAAAGATACTGGCAGCGCTCACACAAGCCATATGCAGACGCCTGTGCCCAAGGGAGCTTACCGTACCCAAACACTTAGCAAAGAGAGGGCCGAAAGAAAGGAACTTGGCAGGACCTTAAAAAAGATCTGCCATCCCTTTCTTTATAACGGCGCTATTCTTCACACAGCTAACCCTTGGTGCACAACGTGTGCATACAGAGAATCCATGTTAATGAAGTCAGCCCGCTCACTAAGCATGTGTTGACAACTAGGATTCAACGACGAACACAACATAGGACAAATACATGAAATCCTCAAGGTGCAAATTATAATTAATCTTTTTAAGGATCTGCCAAGTTCCTTTCTTTCGGCCCTCTCTTTGCTGCGTGTTTGGGTACGGTAAGCTCCCTTGGGCACAGGCGTCTGCATACGGCTTGTGTGAGCGCTGCCAGTATCTTTGTTGGAGTTATCTTTCAATAATTTAAGCGCTCTGTCCTCATTTGTTCTTTATACATTTTTAACAGTTTATTTTCAAGAAAGCCTTGAATTCATCAGCACAAAAGATACAAAAATGTTTTCTAGCTGCTTCAGTTAAGTATACCATAGTCAAGCCTACCCCCCCTAGAAAAATGCTCTGAAAGTGATTTTTCCCACATTCAACAACCGTACAGCATAAATTGCATTACAGTGTCTGAAAATCATCAGAATATACTGCTGAAGGGTCAGTACTTTTCACAGGAGGGGGGAGTTGGTGCTCTTGGAATTGTGTTTAGGAATTGTTAATAGTATGAATCAGGTACTGGAAACAGAGTGGAACTTCCCTGCAGCAAAACCTATGAATGCCTAAAAGCACTCATGAAAATTCACAACTGATATGGAAGATTTGTCTTCTTTTGTTTCAAGTCATTCTGCACAACTAGGATTCAACGACGAACACAACATAGGACAAATACATGAAATCCTCAAGGTGCAATAACAGTAGGGTTGGATGTCCTGTTAGCGAGGAACGCAAAAATACAGGGTCTGATATAGAGTAAGATATCAGAGATGCCACTGTGTGTACGCACATTTACATTGAAACAATATTTACAAGTCTACAGCAGTGTGACCAAGTTACAATACTGTCCAGGCAAGGCTAAGCCTTTCCTTTATCATATGTACATAATTTGTGATTGGCTATAACTAAAAATAGCACCCAGTGATAGGCTGCTTGTTTTGCAAGAAGCTTCTTCCACTGGCCCATTTGTGCTTGGTTGACTACATTTTATCTGTCAACTAAGCATTGGTACGTGGTGTTAAAGTGACCAGAAAAAAAATGACAGACCTGCCTGGTCAGCCAACACAGACTTAAAGATGACGTGGCCAAGGTGATGGTCTGGTTACCACAGGCAGTTGGCAGTCCTTAATGTTGGTTCTTGCCTCTTTTTATTATTTATTATTTTATTTTTCATTTCCTTGGTGACTCAAAAACCTTATTTCTCAATTACTCATGATTAATGATTACGCTATACTGACTTCATTCTAAATTTTCACAGCTCAAAAGTCCCTTTTTTGTTTTATTTCATTAGTCGAGCTGAAAGAGCTAATTGTGTAGCGTGGGGAGAAAATTAAGAGATATCAAACACAAAGTGATGTTAATCTTGGCCTTATGTTCCAGTTGGTGACAGAACGTGGAGAAAAGCTTGGAGACTTGGATGAACGGTCAGCACAGATGATGAACCAAGCAGAAAACTTTGCCCAGGTAGCCCACCAAATAATGCTCAAGTATAAAGACAAGAAGTGGTATCAATTCTAGTCCCTTGGCCACCGGAATCATGAGGTGGGACAAAGTCAACAGTCATATATCTGCAAGCCTCCACCTGACCCAACCTGATTTTCACCCAGGAATCCTCTTGTTCAGGCAATTTCCCCTGCATCAGTGTGGGCCTGAGGCCATGATGTCCAGTTTGTTGGAAGATAGCCACCAGTGTGGGCTGAAGGCAGTGCTGTTCAGATTGTTGGAAGATTGGCATCAGTGTGGGCTTGAGCTGTGCTGTCCAGCTTGCTGACAGAGAGCCATCAGCATGAAGTATCCTGATTGCTGCACAAGGAAGATTAAAATTCGACATCTGTGTGTGGACGGGAGATAGAAAACCAGAGCTTGTCCTAAAGAGACACAGCTGAAGTAGCATTGGGACTGGTTCTGAGCTTCCTGCAGCTGGCTGTACAGAGCCAGGGATGTGAAAGTTGGTCCTGTGGAAAAAGTGATGTTTGTTTCAGAGGCAGGTACTTAACTACTTATTAAGGAAAGGCGCAGCTATTCCAGGGAGAACACAACTTATTGTTGATAGTAGAAAGTCAACAGCGCAGTACTAATGCTTTGTGAGCTCCACAGCTAGGTTGTCTTGTCAGCCTTGCCTTCCCTCAGGCTGCTAGCCCTAGGGGCGCCTGGAAGGCTGGAGTCTCCTGGATGGACTTGGTGCAGTCTGCAGGCAAATGGTGCCCTTCTTTCAGGCTACATCCTCTAACCTGGCTGAAGCTTTGTTGCAGGAGAAGAGGCTGAAACATACTGTGATGTTCTTTATTTCCATGCCTGTCGTTCTGCCATTGGAGCCACTCATATCACCTGCTACTGTAGACAACACTTATCCTTGTGGCTGTCACTGTGGCTTCGTAACCCAGTGTCACAACATTACAACCACTTTATTGCTTGCATGACCTGTCACGTTCCTTCTTACTAGACAAGGATTGTTGCAAGATCTTGTGTCCATTGTTCAAAATAATTGCATATGTATTCTTTTACTCTCACCTGCAGATCCCAATTAGCGATTGAAATGTGTGGGTGTGCAGTTGGAAGCGGTTGTCTGTTGCTGATGTGTGTAGAGCAGTGTTGGTGACAGTGTGTATGACAGCATATGATTGTTTTCCTCAGATTTTTACTCCCATTCCCACTTTTCAATCCCCTAAATTTTCACACATTTTTTTTTCTACGGCAACATAGGCTTTTTGATAGAGTTCGGCCTTCGTGTTTAAGAAAGTCTTAGCAGCTTGAGAGAGCACATTTGTGTCTTGACTATTTGCAACATGCTTCAGATTAAATTTATGTACTCTTTAACAGTGTTTGAATATGGTTGACAACAGGATTTGAAATTTCTGTGTTAATTTGAAAACTTCCTGCATAAGACTATATAGCCAATTGATATGGGGGCAGTTTACCATGAGTAAAAAACAAAAAGCCTTAGTTTTAACCCATTGCATATATGAAATCCTAGTTGAGTGCTTCCCTGGTGGTGATATGTTATTAAGTGACATCCTTGGTTTGTTCTCATTTTTTCCTTCATTCCTGCATGGAGCAAAAATGAAGATTTATTCTCAGAGAATCATGAAACAAAATTTAAAAAGAGATGATTATGTATCATAGAGAAGCTTTTTAAAAATTTGTTTGGGGTTTTATGGATAGAATTTTGCTTCAAAGCAAAGACAGCGTTGATCTGACTAAATGTGAGCTTAGTGTACTGGTCTCACTGAGACTGAGAACGTTTGTGGAGATGTTAGTAATGCTAGATGGTGGTAGGTGGGTGAGGACACTGTAGAGAGGAATACTTTTGTTTTAATGTTACGGTGTCAACAGAAGCATGGAAGATAACATTTAACATCTGTAAAGCAGAGGGACAGTGATAGCTGATGTTTTGAAAATAAAAGTGAAGATGTGTGAATTGAGATTTTTAATCTGTGTGGTAGTGGCAGTCACAGTGACGGTGTAGAGAGAGAATGGGGGTAGGTCAGCCAAGTTGTTTAAGCAGGAGGCCTGGGGGGGGGGGGAACCAGGAGGGAGGAGTGATGAATGTGAAGTAAACATAGCTATCCAGTGTAGACATCAGGCATGCTGATAATGCACATGACGTTTAAGTTATTGTTCTTTATACAAGTTTTCTTGCAAAATATAAACACAAGTCCTTTATTATATATTCCACATAATTTTTAATTATTTTGTGTATCGAATTACCCACCTTCTTTAAGCATTTTAAATTTAAGTTTGTATTTTTGAGTCTTCATCTTCCTCGGAAAAAAATATATTGCTATTTTGTCATGCAAAGTTTGTATGCTAGAGTGTTTTTTTTTCCTCGATAAAGCCCTAAAAATTCTCTAGCACTGGGGATGTCATGAAAGCTAAAATTCCTTGACATTGCATGGGTTAGTACAGTCATTTAAATATAACAATTTTGAAAGTCTCTAGACCATCAGAAATGGAGCTGATAGTGTGAACCTTTGGCAAGATTTTTCAAAGTAATCAATCTTTTTCTTTCTGGCTGTTGCTGCCTTATTGTTTTTGTGGTTTGTTTCAAACACTTTGCCTTTCTGTCCTCATTGCTGTCTCCACACCATCAGTACTCTTTTGATTATTAAATTTAAGCTGGCCTTGCACAACATTCCTCACTTGGACTGTAACAGCTTGCATGTAAGATCTGTATGTTGTACCAAAGGATGTTGGAAAAGTGTACTATCGGCTGAGTGAAAATGATTGAAACTGACTGTGTTTTATCTGTACATACATTCATCCTGTAAATAGTTTCATAGGTTTTGTCCCTGTAAGTTTTCCTTGGTCTCTACCTCTCTTCCTTTATCTCATTCTTTATACTTTCTTTTTGTGCTAGTTTTCAGAGTACAATAATGCAAATGTCAGCTTCAGGGCATGAGTGCAATGTCCCAGTGCACGTGTTCCTTTGTGGTGTGGAAATGGAGTGTCACTGATCTAGAAATGTTAGAAATGCTGTCTGCATTGCTACTTAACTCTGTGTTTGCTTCCCTTTCCCCTGTCTTGGTGTGTGGCAATATGTGTTCAAAAGGATATTACCTCACTTTCTGGATTCAGATAATTTCCTTTGTGGGGAACAGGACTTGGACTTAAGTTTCTGAACAGCCATACACATCTGTTATTGTGCTTTTCACCTTCTAAAAAACGCTCAAAGCATCAGCCAGCATGTCTTGAGAACATTTTTGTAAAATTATTTTATCCCTTTCATTTCAGAATTATGCGTAATGCTGTAATTTGAAAACAAGTATTGTAAATTTGCTCAAGGTTTTCTAACACTGTGCACACTGTGTGCAATTCCGTAGACATTACTTTGTGAAGGCTCGTGAAATGATTATGGCTTAACTCTGTGTTCCCATGACATCCATTGTTTCAGGTTTCTGTGACACCCTCTAAATCTGGCCTAGTTAGTGTTTGCAGTTATCAGTATTGTGGAACTTAGGGAACGTTTATATGCAGCCTAATTTAGCTGTGATGGATGTAATAGTTTCACAACACATTCCACTTGCAGAGCAAACAGTCTACTGAATGTGGGACTGAAAGACAGTACATTCTTGATACAGAAATCCATTTGTCACTGGACATTCCTACAGCCAGTGACGTACTTTTCGTTGAAGTGTGTGTCCAGCATCATTATCAGTTGATTTAGATGTTGCTCCTTTCAGTCTCAGGAAACAGAATATTACTGTCTCTCATATATGTCTCTGCTAACTTGCTAACCTGGGAGGTGTGTGGATGGATGGAGGCAGCTGGCTATAATTAGCTTAGCAGCTGCCTGCACCTATGTGCCAGTCCCAGTTGGACCCAGCTGGCTTGGCTTGCAGCTCTGTTTCACTATCTTTGGGCATAACATCCCAAAGACATCTGGTCCCAGCTAACTTGGCTAGGGTTCTGTTTACACTAACACTGCCCATAACATCCCAGAGACATCTGGTCCCAGCTAACTTGGCTAGGGGTTTTGTTTACACTAACACTGCCCATAACATCCCAGAGACATCTGCCAGAGACATCTGGTCCCAGCTAACTTGGCTAGGGGTTTTGTTTACACTAACACTGCCCATAACATCCCAGAGACATCTGGTCCCAGCTAACTTGGCTAGGGGTTCTGTTTACACTAACACTGCCCATAACATCCCAGAGACATCTGGTCCCAGCTAACTTGGCTAGGGGTTTTGTTTACACTAACACTGCCCATAACATCCCAGAGACATCTGGTCCCAGCTAACTTGGCTAGGGGTTTTGTTTACACTAACACTGCCCATAGCATCTTGAAGACATCTGGTCCTAGCTAACTTGGCTAGGGGTTTTGTTTACACTAACACTGCCCATAGCATCTTGAAGACATATGGTCCCAGCTAACTTGGCTAGGGGTTTTGCTTACACTAACATGGCCCATAACATCTTGAAGACATATCATCCCAGCTAACTTGGCTCGGGTTTTTTTTTACACTAACACTGCCCATAACATCCTGAAGACAATTGGTGCCAACTAGCTTAGCACCTGTCTGTGTTGTAACAACCTCAACACTCTGGTTGAGGACTGCAATGTTGGGTCCTATGCCACAGCGCTTACTGGAACAGTCACATAGAGGTGACACCTGTTTCTGTTGTGTCCAGTTTATGTCTACAAATGTTTTATTTCTTTATTTACTATTTCTTTTCTGGTGAGCACCTTTTAGTTTATACAAAGTATTTTTTATTTGAACAGCTGTATTTGATAGTTCAAAGGTGATAATGCAATGTGATCATGTTATATAGTTTTATTTTTATTTGAACAGATGTTATGCAATGCATGAAATCAGCTATGCTGAAACCATGATATATGGTGCACTCCACTTTATATAAACCCATTGGAAACACCATTTATATGCATGCCACAGTCTAGGTTTGAAAGCTATTTAGCTGGCTTGGAGCTTGCTCTTTATTCACAAAAACACAGGTTTCAGTTTATACATGCAGACAGAAGCCTTTACCAAATACTAAGCACTAACCCTACTCCTAACTCCCACCCCCCACCCTCACCCCCACCCTGAATAATTGGAAGCTATTATGGCTATTGAACCAACTGATTTAAACCATGAGAGACACTGTCTTTACCACTTGGCTGTTGAGCGTCACAGCTTGCTTTGTTCACTATAGCTCTAGGAAGTTGCGGTGTGATATCTCACAGTCAGTACACTTTTCCCCATTCACACACATATCAGTTTAAGCCATTTGAGGATACCCTTTTGGTGACAGCCTGGAACTTGTGCAGGGGAAAAAAATTTGCAGCCTGGGAACCACTGAGAGGAGGTGTCCAAAAATGAATGGCAGAATTTGTAAAAGCACATAAACCAACAATTTATGATACATATGGAAAACCCAGAATTTATGATTAGCAAAGAAACCAGCAGGATTTATAATAAGCAGGGAAAGAGGATTTGTAATAAGGAAACCAATAGGATTTATGATAACCAAGGGAACCAACAGGATTTATAACAAGCAAGAACCATACAGAATTTTTGATAGCCATGGAAGCTGACGGTTTTTGTAAACTGAGATCTTACAGTGCTTTCTGGTTGCAATAATTTTTGAACTGATGTATTGAATTCCAACAGGTTACTGTTTCCAGCACCACTGGTTACCTCGGAACATTCTGATTTTAGCAGCTTAGCAGTCTCAGAAAGTGCTAGCCTAAAATGTGACAACAGCTTAGGAATCTCTCCACTGTTGTCATAGTAAAGACAGAACTAACAGCCATGACACTGATAGCTTAGAAATACTGTAGTCATATAATATTTTTGATGTTAAATCTGAGATTTTTCTCTTCTTAAACCCATCTGTCTAATGCAAACTTTAAAAACTTATTTTATGCCATGACTTAAGCCCACATGATTAATTGCTAGTTACTACAGTTTATTTATTTGTTTATTTATTTTGGATAGAGCCAGTGCTGCAGCAAATGCATATTCATGAAATCTAGCAGAAATGGGCATCTGTCTGTCTTCTTCATGGGTCAGATGATAGTCTACTTGCAAAAGTTTTCCATTTAAGATATGAACAATGGACATTGTATAGTGTAACAACAGGGGAAGTGCATGGGAACCATCAGATTGTGATGGTCTCTGCTGACTGTGGCCCTGCATTTCTTTCTTGTTTACAACTTCCCATACATTTTTTAAAATATCTTGCTTGACCTGGTTTGGGACTTTCCTCCTCACATTTGCCTGATTGCACACTCACAGTTTGGCTCTGCCCTGACGATCTGGGGTTAAACTGGGAGTGGCAGGGCAAGACTCATTCTGCTTGCAAGCACAAGTCACCTTGTCCTCAGTGAGAGCGAATCATTTGTGGATTGTAGCTAGTGAGTAGAGGCTGTAGCCGTGTTGGTAGACTGACTTGAGTGTGTGTGATAGAACATGTGAACCTGTCATACTGCTGATCTCATGGAGTAGCGTCACACCTCCTGCCCTGGTCTGGCTGTACAGAGCATCTTGCTCCAACATGTCATATTGTTTAGCCTGCCCACACAGTTTTCTTTTTCTAATTTTATACTTGCGATGATGCATGATATCATCTGTACAGAGAGACAAATGTGATATGTTTCAAATTTGATTTTCTTTCTTTCTTATTGTCAATTTTGTATGTTATATGTATACATTGTCTGTTTATGATATTAACAGTAACAGTGAGTGTAAGTCAGGAATAGTCCTGTGATGTTAAAAGTTAGAATTTCTGCATATATTTTATTTAGGCAGACTGTAAGTACTTTGCCTGGCCACTCCTTTTACATAGTTTCTGCTGGTTTGCTTTATGACCTGCTTGGGTTGGAGAGGATGTCAGCACCTTTCCTTCATTCGTTCACCTGTAATTTTGCAGCTATCAAAGAACAGAGCAGACAAGAATTCTTGACGGGGTGAGATATCTCTTGCGTTTCACAGTGGCTCTTCATTGTAATTGCTTCTCTCCCTGCAGTTTGGTCAGATGTTGAACTTTGTGATGTGGAAGAGCCCAGGTTTGGAGCATAACTTTATTATGGTCCTGTTTCCTAAAACTAGTTCTTGTAGATTTTTTTTTTGAGATTCAGCACAATTTCAGGTGTAATTTATGCAGTGGCAGGCATCCAGAACTCTTATCCCTCAGAGTTGCCAGGTCAGTTCTGCACAATAAGAATATGTTTGAAAGATTTCAAGCATCTTCAAGAAGCTTTCATTTGCATTTCTTAAATGCTTTCTGTTCATTTTTTTTTTTTGTGGTTGCTTCTGATGATTACCTACTCCACCTTCACGTGAAACACAACATTGCTTTGCCTTCCCTGTATACAGCTGCTACAGGATGCAGCCAGTTGGTAAAAGATGGGCCATTGTCTGTCGCGGGTAATTGTGTGCATATTTGAGAAAATGCTGTTCATAGCTGGATCGTCTGGCCATCATGTCATCAACAGCACTACAATTCATGAAAACAGTTCTGGGAGTTTTCAGACATTTCTATTATTTTTGGTTATTTTATGTTATGATATCTCGTTCTCGAACTTCAGTTTATGATCTCATTGTCTGTTATGTTACTGTGTTCAAAGATTTTACATAATGGTAATTATTCTATTATTCAGGCTAGTGGCCTATGGAGAGCAATATGGCTGAGCTGGCTGCATTGCAGAGCAATACATGTAATGGAAAGATCTGGGTGACGAAAAGTGTCTATAAATAGTGACTAATGGGTTGGTAGTGTGGAAGGGAGGGGAAATGCCTTGGTGGGGGAGGTAATCACTGATGCAACAGTTGTTTCACTGAGCTCTGCTAGGGCATCTTTCACCTGTAGTTGTAGGCTAAAACCAAAAACAGAATACACAGGGAAGTCTGAGATGTGATAGAATAATGTGTCAGTTGACAGAAGTAACAGCATGTAGTCGCTGACTTAAGGGACCATGTTGGCATTGCCTGCAGTTTTTCACAAGAGCACGTCAAAGACATGTCCACGCAGCTTTTGGTTTTAGGCTTATGGGATGAGGTAGTCACAGCGACGGGTTCATCACACCAAGTGGTAGTGCTTTATGTTGAAACACACACAGGTTTGTTTATTTCATCTTGAGGCATTATCTATCTCATGCATGTTATCTTAGCTCACGGATAATGGGGCGATGTTTCTGATTGAAAACCTTCCTGGCCTGCCCATGATGATAGTGTTGGTATGATCGGAACAGGCAAGAAAAATGTAATCAGATTGTGATGCAATATCTTTTAATCTTATGTCAGAAAGTCTCAGTGGACCCCTTGCATCCTAGTCTTAAAAAATTTACATTTAAAACGTGAAGCCGAAGGAGGGAACAATATCTTACAGCTTCTTTGGTCTTCCTCCTTGTAAGGTTTGATCACAGACAGAAGGTAAAAGGAGGAAAAGTTGCTAGAAATGTCTGGGAGCCCGCCTAAAGTGTCCTTACAAGGGAGGAAGAGAGAGGAAGCTGCCATCAGTGACGTGTCACCGTCAGTTTAAGAAGGGTACATGCTGTAGAACTGGCCTGATGTCTGTTAATGTGCTAGCCCTAAACATACCCAGTCTGGGTTACAAAGTGACTGCAGAACTGACCCATAAACTGGTGAGTCTAGCCATTTTATAGACAGCATCTCTGGTGTTCTTGAAAACAGAGTGATGGATGCTGGCTTACTGGTTGTACTGCCCCTGATGCAGCTGTTGTAGCTGGTTTCTTGGCACTTATCAAACTGTTGTACACAGGTGTTTTTCAAACTGTGTGCAGTGCCATGTGTTCCTTGATAGAGCCAAAGATGTGTCGCTGGACTTGGATAGCAAAGTTAAATAACTCAAAGGCACTTACCTAATAAAATGTAATACTTTGCACATAATTTTTTTCTTTTTTGAGCATTTCTTACTTTGAAAATAATTATTGTAATCGAATTTCAGTATGCTCATTGTAGTGTACATTGCAAAACTAAATTTATATGGTTAATTATACCGGAATCCAGCATTAGGTATACAGGTGTGTCACAACAGAAAGTTGCATTGTGGAGTGTGCCACAGCTGGGATGTGTTTGAGAACCACTGCTGTAAACAGAAAGGAGAGGGTGGGAGTGTAGTGGATATATTTATATATATATAAACTGTCTACAACATCGGGTGTCATACTTGCTGATGCCACGCTGGTGTTTAGAAAACAAGGCAGACTCGTTGACTGTGAGCATAGACCGGCGTTAGCTTAAGGACTATGTCAAGATAATCATCGCTTTGCCGCCTCAGGTAACCCGTGTTGTCATCATCATCGTCATCATGGTTTTGCCGATGATGTAGGAAGCTGAGGGAGTGATACAAGGACCGCTGAGTGGCGAGCGGGTGGACCTGTGTGACTGCTGGCCGTTACTGTGTGGTGGCAGCAGCGGGACAGATGGCCGGAGACCCAACGCTCTGTCAGTAGGCGGACACAGTCGCGTGATCTGTGGCACGAAGGTCACAGACCGTTCCTGCCACTTGTGTATGACCTTGTTAAAGAACCTGTACCAGACATTTCCCTTCAATCTTTTAAGGGTGCCGCGGCCAGACGACACCGTCTCTGGCCTATCATAGCTTTTGCTATCAAGAAGACTCTCAGTTCAGTTCCTGTTAACTGTTTTTATTTACTGTTTTTGCAGTAACCTTTTTATTCTGGTCCTCGTTGTGTTTCATGTTTTGTGCAATAACTAGTTTTGGAGGTGGGCTTCACTACTTGTAGTCAGAGTAATCTTATTCCTAGCAAATGATGGTCTAGCCAAATGAGAAATATATTAATTTGTTTTACCAAATCAACGATTTGGTTATTTGTGTGTGTGTGTGTGTGTTTGTGGTGTGTGTGTATGGTCGGACCGTGTTCTCGTGTGGTTGCTGTCTCTCCTGCATCTTCTCTTTCCACTCTCCACTGTTGCAGTTTGGATGCGATTGCACACAGAGAGAAAGTCATGGACTTGTTTATGTACTAAAACCGAACAAGTCTGGGGTACCACTATGGAAGGAGTTATCAAAGTATAATTTGTAGTCTCGCTACAGAAGGAATTTGCCTTGGCTGGAGTCCTGTTACGGAAAGAAGTGTCTGTTATTTGGAGACCCATCACAGAAAGACTTAGACCAAGTCAGTCTTAGTCATTCGTGAATCCCACCACACACACAACTGAGCTGGAGTAGTCGGCAATAGCTGTTATAAAGAAATACAACACGTGATTGTGTAGGGTTTGACGACAAGAAAACGAAACTGACCTTGTGTGACACCTTTTGTTATTGAAGACCCAAGAACTCGCCAACAGAGCATTGACGTACATTTTACAGCTACGAAAACCTGGGGTGTGTTTTGAAGGTACAACTAGAAATACCCCACATCCAGTTTCCCTCACCCTTCTTACTTTTACAAGATCAGAAATAGACACGATTGATCAGAATAAAAACATCGCATCCTCTGCTTTTAATGGTTGGGCGTGAGTGAAACCATTTTGGCTTTTTCTTGATTCCACTTCAACGGATTTTACGAAGCTCAAACATGAAAAAGACATCAAAGTATATAATATAGATAAAAGGATATGACATTTTCGCGGAAGAACCATTAAGTTCTTTTGTGCTAGGTAGCTTAAGCACAGAGGCAGGTATCCACTCGATATCCACCTCGCTGTCATAAAAAATATTATGCTTCCAACAGAGGAAAACATGCTTAGGTTGTGTGTGATTTTTTTTATGTCTCCCCTATATTGATATGGTGTGTGTGTGTGTGTGGGGGGTCTTTTATACAAAAGAGCAAAACACCTTATCCTGAGTTACAATCGTAAAATTGCATATCTTTAAATTTTAGTAAACGCACTGACAACTTTGTCTAATTAATGTATGGTCATAATAGTTTCATAATAATTTGCGTGTCCACTCGGCCCTTTCTTTATTTTTTGGTGGGCCATCCATGACAAATGTGTTCTTGTTACAAAGAAATGGTGGATATTGTTCAGTGCGATGTGAGTACAATTTTTGAAAATGAGCGGCGCACTTGAATGCATGGGACTGCGCTCGCACGCGCGGATGCGTGAGAGAGAGAGAGGGGGGGGGGCGGGGTTGCTTAACGTCCAGTCGCAAACTAAGTGCATAGCAGGACGGTGTTGCTTAGACTAAGTTTACGTGCTGCCACACGTTACGAGTTACAGTCCCACCCAGTCACATTATACTGACACCGGGCCAACCAGTCCTAGTACTGTTCCTTGTAGTGCCATGCGTCTGGCAGGACAGCTACTAGATTGCCATGACTTGGCCGGGGTGCGAACCACCAGCCTCCCGCCTCGGAAGCGGTCGCCTTAACCACTAGACCACCGAGGCGGTCAAGAGAGCGAGAGAGATAGTGGAGGTGGACAGGCTGATTTTTGCGTCTTTTGGGCAGTACTGTGGGTTCATGCTTGTACAGATCTGAAAGCCATTTGGCCAGATCCATAACCATATGTTGTAATATTGTTTAATGTGAACGGAACGCCCGTGGTCGTGTTGTCAGACGTTAGTGTACACATCCGCCAACTCATGAGTTTCTTCTATTGAAAAAAAAGCCCAAATTTATCTTTAAAATTGGAATTTTTGGTGGTTGCCTTTTTTGCTTTGTTTTGTTTCGGATTTTTTTTTTTTTGCTTGCCAACAGTAGATTGAAACAGTTCACAAGAGGATGTGACCGGAACATTTATGTCAGTGATTCGAACAAAATCGTGGACAGAAAGTATTACTTCTGCCATCCTCTTACATATTGATCTTTCTCTTGCATGTGCTTCTGTCGTGCGGAAGGAGGTTAGAAAAATATTTATTGCGAAGCGTAGGAATAAATCACAGCGCTATACAGCTTCTGTGTGTCACATGTCACTCCTAGGTTGTCACCTGTCACTCCTAGGTAAGCCTGTTCCCCCTCCCTCTCTTCACACCTGGTAGGTGAATGGTACGTCATTGCCAGGCTAATAACTCCGCCCAACCTAGGCTGGCCAGAACTGGTTTGAACTAGAATAAGGTGGTTCCTGTGAACGCAGGGCGGGAGGGAACATAGTACTTAAGATGGGGAAAGCGTGAGTGGGCGGACACAGACACACTGAGGAGACACAAAAGGGACAGATAGATGAAGTAGGAAGACCAAGAGAAGCGGACACGTGTAGACCCACGGACCTCTGCCCCTCGCCATCTTAGCCAGGACGTTGGAAGAGTAGCTCCAGTTCTCAAGCTAAATACACTGGAAGTATTTCGCCGACACGTCAACGTAACAAACGAGTAAGTGACTGCTGGATGTGCCTTATAAATTAAGGACTGCTCTTGCCATAAACTATCTTAGAGTCTGGGACTCGGGTTGATTTAAGATAGGTGGTTTTATCCTGCCGGAGACAGGAGTCGTTAAGCTAGTGGCCGGGCGTATGCCAAAAGGGGAGGTAGAGGAAGTGCTGGTTGGGGCAGTGTCATAGCTTCATTTTTGGTCGTTGAATAGCTTTAGAATTGTGTATCGCAGTGACGAGAGTAGGAGCTCTGTCCTCGGTCGCTTACTGTATTTGTGTATAGAGCAGGATCATAGGCCGTTTTGCAGTTTGATTTCCCCTCTGGCTTTAGTTTGATTATCTTCTTTGTCTGATTCCTGGTGGTATGGCCTAATCAGGCAGCATCTTACCCTAGACACGAGCACGGTGACTCTCTGTAAATAATCTGTAGATATGTTTGATGTTGTCGAGTCAGTGTATGAAATATATGTTGAATAACGGTTCGCTGCAGTTGTGTCTTTTACGAGGGTGGGGGCTCTTGAGCTAGTAGTGTTTTGCCTGTGTGAGACTGAGCGAGCGTGTCAGAGAATCTTTTCCCTCGGTAGATTTATCTAGTTATTCTCATTATTTCATAGCGTCGTCACCCTCTGGTGTAGAAACCATTGACCTGAGGCAGTAAAGGTTTTGGTGACGATTGCTCAATTCAGTCTACATTTACGAGATCACCATAAAAGTTTGTTCAGTAATTCTGGAGAGGTCGAGTCCAGTAAGTTAAGGTACGGCCCGGCATGTCACACTGTGAAAACTGCTTCATGTTTCTAGTTGCGATATTCACTGATAGTAAGAAATCAGCAGTTAGAGCTAACTTTGTTAATTAAAACTTAAATACTTCACGTTCATATGACATTCACTTTGAATAGTTCTTGATGTATAACTTCTGGTGCGTAACAGGGAATGATCGACGTATTAAGGCCTGGTAAAGATTTGTTGAATATTTACACAGTATTTTTCGTATATTCTCGAACAGCTTTGCTATGATTACAATAAGTTGCTTTTTGCGTTTTCTGTTTCAAACATATAAATAGTGATTTTCAGGAATTTTAATTATGATCTGATCCCAGTACCCGCTGTCTCTGTAGTTGCCCCTATACCTATTGCGGTTAGTCTAAATTCCCCCCCTCTGAAAGGTTTGTTTCCTAACTGAACGAAGTACACAGATACATAGTTTGCTCATGGTAACAATTCCACTGTAGATTACACTTCTGATTCCGCTCTCAGTCGTTGCACTAACAAAGGACATGGTTTCTAACGAGTAGGAAAAACAAGTGAACATGTTTTGGGTCACACTATTAGTGACGTATATAATTTTATGCCATTGCTCTTACTCTGGTTATGAACTTGCTGTGTCTGGACTGCGAATGCACTAAATATAGTCGTTTCCTGAAAGTAAAGTAGTTAAAAATTGCAAAACTTGAATGGAAACCATAGTGTGAAAGTCTTTATTTTATTCCTGACCTGGTAGTTGAGTTCAATGACATTTTAATGCCACAAAGGGGGCGGGAGGACAGACCTGATCTTGTATTTGAGTTCAATGTCATTTAAATGCTACAAAGGGGGGACAGACCTGACCTTATATTTGAGTTCAATGTCATTTAAATGCTACAAAGGGGGGGACAGACCTGATCTTATATTTGAGTTCAATGTTATTTAAATGCTACAAAGGGGGGACGGACCTGATCTTATATTTGAGTTCAATGTTATTTAAATGCTACAAAGGGGGGACAGACCTGATCTTATATTTGAGTTCAATGTTATTTAAATGCTACAAAGGGGGGACAGACCTGACCTAATATTTGAGTTCAATGTTATTTAAATGCTACAAAGGGGGGACAGACCTGACCTTATATTTGAGTTCAGTGTTAAATGCTAGGAAGGGCGGACGAATAAACAATGGCAGGGATGCAATATATTCTAGCAGGAAAGGACGGAAATGAAGACAGGTGATCTCGCAGGTCATTAGGCTCCATGCATACTGAGAGTCATTCACGCTGTGCTGGCTGCTGCGCATGCCTGTGCCCTCAGCGACTGTGCCGATGGGGGTAGGGGGTAGGTGGATGAGTGGAGGAAGCATCAACCATGACCACCCAACCCAACATCGATGTCTGTCTTCAAACGCAGTGGCCAGCGGTTGACAAAGCGGACACGATCATGCAGACAACGACAGGCTTGCACAGTGCCTGCCGCCTGTAGTGCTCAGCCTTGCAGGGCCACCGCGATACGTTATATGCACAAACAAACAGTGCGTGTCGACTGCACCGACTCTGACTAATGAGAACAGGAGAAGTGAATAAGGTAAGACACATAAATACTGCGAGTAGAAAAAAACCAATGTAAGACAGGCACACTTTTTGTGTCAGAAACTGAAAGCGACAGGAAGTCTCTCGAGTCGGAAACAAAGCTCTTTCGTCACGAGGTCAGATGGCATAAAGAGGCCGCTTATCTCTTTGATCGTGGTACTTTAGGATTTGTCCACATTCTGATACTGGCTGCCCAGGTAAAGAAATAATGAAATAATTTCATTCACGTGCTGCAGGTTTGTATCGTTATGTGCCTTTCCGCGAATAGAAACATTCTGTTTTTCTTAACAATGGTTAGAGTAATGCTATCTCCCACAGGCAGTTGCATAACGTATACTTACAAATTATTGCGTTAACTTCACCCTACCCCGAGCACACAGCCTCTTCCGCATGTAACATTTCCCTTCTGTATTTGGAAGCGATTTTCCCCTCTCTCCCCCCTCTCTCTGAGTAGACGTTTATGTGTGTGCGATCGTGCGCAGTCCCATGATGCATCAAAGTTGTATTTTGAAATAGTCCATTTTCTCTCTGCTACAGCTGGCTCGTGTCACTTGTCATTCTCGCCGACTAACCGAAAAATTTACTTTCACGTTTTCATATTTCTGCACTTGGGACATTATATGCAACACCAAAGACAGCATTCGATAGTAACCCCTGTTCATGTTTACTATGTAAACCTTCTGTTGAAAATTTACTACGGGCAAATTTTAGTTCTAGAGATTGTTACTCTGGTCTTTGTCCCTGCCTCTTTTGGTCCAGCAAACATTGCACGCCCGACAGCACCGCTGACCACGAAGCGTGCAAAGCGCTATGCCTGATATCATAAAGATTATAAAGAAAGAAGATCAGAGATAATACTTTTTCACACTGTCTGCTTCCATCTTGTCAGGGGCGTGTGGGTGGACCACCATTCTGACTTTCGTGTGCTGCAGGCCGCAGGCTGGGACTGAAGGACACCCAGCCAGTGCTTGTCCTAAGTTCCTTTCGGCAAACAGCGGGGTCGCACGCCTAGCTGACGGGTCGCTGGGATCACCCAGCGCACAGCCTCCTCAAACGCATTCTAGGATCCCTCAGCAGACAACTACCGGATCTCAAGTGACAGCTGCTCATGGAATGCAGCCGACCCCGTCACGTGCAGTTGACATCCCTTGTTTGTGTGAAACACCTGCACCCACCTCTACCTGCTGACACGGCCAGAAGCACATTAAGCGACTTCAAGATTAGACCGGTGCAGTAGAATGGATGAAATAAGCTTTGCACATTCGCTACGTGATACTCATCAAGAAGACGAAACAGCTTCTAATGACAGGTGTCGCAATCGTCTCATTTCAGCGGCAGATTACTGCCTAGAAACCCCAGCTAGATATTCACAGGCATATGTAGGCAAATTGAGTTTTATTGACACCGACTATCTTTAGAATTCCTTGTCAAATGAACAGTCATAAACTTTAACATACATAGCCCAGTGGACAGCTATGAGATTTAGCCTGTGGTTGGTAACAGACTTTAGCATAATAGACTTCAGCATGCCTACCTAAGTAAACTAAAAAAAAAACTAAATAAACTTTACAATACCTGGGCATGCTGACTGGGTTAAAGTTAGCGTGCCAGCCGCTTGTTGGCTGGTACTGTATACAGTGTTAGCGTTTGTACAGCAGTTCTAAATCGAATTGCATCAAGATCAGCACCACGCCGATAGAACTTTGTTCAAGAGGGTCAAAGGGGAGCTGAATTGAGACAAGCGCGAAAAGATGGAGAGTGAAAACAACACAACTGATGTGTACCAGGAGATGGACAATGTCACGTGGCCCCTGACACCTGAGGAGGAGTGGTTGATCCTGGTGCGCAGGTACAACATTCGGCCGCTGTCCAGTGGAGGCTACATGGCTTGCGCTGTCTACCTGATCACCATAGGTAGGTGAATTATATGTACCAATAATAATAATAATTATTATTATTCTTTATCTCAATACTGCATGGAAAAAATGTTTGGCCGCCCCTGCGAAACGCCCGCGTGGCTCGGGATTCGAACTCTGAGCTTCTGGGCAACTGAGCTATCCCGCCCGCCCACCATAGGTAGATAAACTATGTGTATCTGGTGATGGACTTCGATTCCTAGGTATGACCACAGAAGGCTTCCAGCAATAACAACCTTATTTAATAATGTGGTTTATCTTATTGAAACAATGTGGTTTATCTTATTAAAACAATGTGGCTAATCTTATTGAAACAACATGGTTTATCTTATTGAAACAACGTGGTTTATCTTATTGAAACAATGTGGTTTATCTTATTGAAACAATATGGTTTCTCTTATTGAAACAATGTGGTTTACTCATATTAGTTCTCTTGAATGCCCTTTGCTTCCTCTGGGACTGACTGCCATATTTCCCTCTTCACATATCAGTTATCACCATCGGCGTCAGCCATCACACAGCTTGTCTAGTCAGATGAAGTGGTCACCAGCGTCAGACGTGACAAACGATTACGTTGTCCCGTACCAGCAGTGCACGTACAGGTGATGCCACAGACATCACAACAGCAAGATGCTATTATGATGGTGACGTAGCCAGCAACATGATGACTTCAGCAGACAAACCGTTACTGCTATAACACAATGAGAGCTGGCGCATGTAACACCAGCATCGTTTGCTTAGTTAATAAACCTGTGGGTGTCTCGTGGACCGGAGGGTAGCCTGCTCCGCACAAAAAAGGAAATGTGGTTCTCACACAGGGAACGACACATATACTGGGGGCGGGGTTAACCAACCTCCCCCGCCCAGGTGCCAATGACGAGAGTCTCATGAGAGAGACAGCGTGATGTCAGCCAAGCACGGCTGCATCAGCAACAAGCGGTCGGTGAACTCGGGAACTCGGGAACTCGGGAAACCCAAACATTGCAACTAGCGTCTGTCAACAGGTCATAAGTTGGATACCCACGCGATGCCGCCTGCGAGGGTGGGGGCAGGTGAGGGGGGATAGATCACGTGATGTAGAGGGTGCTGCAAGAGGGAGAAATAAAAAGGGGGAACTCGGAGTCCGGAGGAAAAAAGGGAAGAGAAGGAGGAGGAGAAACATATAGACCGCAGAGAAGTGAGACGCTTTATAATTGCTGGGATTCACACCCAGACCCTAGGGCTACGTGCTTGCTTGGCTGCCGGACTTCTTGAGTCCCGGCCGCTGAAAGCCGAGTAGCGATGTAGGAGATCAAAGACAGAGGGGCACAGCGGGGGGGGGGGGGAGCCACAGGGTTGCTTTCTACGTGCGCCTCTGATGCTGCTACTTCAGTGGAGTAGCCAGTAGACCGAATGACGTCAGTGGAGTAGCCAGTAGACCGGATGACAACACAGTACTCGGTACTAGGAACATGGATCCAGCAAGATGTTCGCATAAAATAATGTCAGTGGGCCACTGAATGATGCGGTCACCAGACGTCATAGATGAAGTAATTAGTTGCGTGGTTAAGCCGGCCACCACCTCCAACGGTCTTTAGACAACGAATAAAGGTTGAGACGTGCGCTCCTAGCTGGTCGTCTGTACGACTGTATGAGCTAGGGTGCATGACAGGGAGAGATGGTGACAGAAACGTCACACTGCTAAGCAAGACCAAGTTGTTGACACTATGCGAAATATTAAAACACATTTGAATGTTGTTTCCTATACCAACATTTGCTCGTCAACTGATTTTCTCCAACCGTTTATTCCAAACAGAGCGAGAAGGATCATATTTTGAAATGTACCACACAGGTCGGTTGATTTCTAAGGTTTACGCTTTTGTTTGTATGTTTGTCATTTGTACTAAACCAAACATACCATATATATATATATATGTGTGTGTGTGTGTGCAAGGTTAATGTATATTTATATATGTAGTACTGACAGATATAATTAATACCATCTGTTTCGTTCATGACTATAACTGTTGATTGCAGGTATCATAGCAACCACAGGTAACAGCACCACGCTGGTGATGTTCGTGCGAGACCGGAAGCTGCGGGTGAAGCCGCACAACATGCTGGTCATCAACCTGGCATTGTCCGACATCGGCATCTCTGTCTTCGGCTACCCGTTCACCACGGC
The DNA here is from genome assembly GCA_004794575.1 of Lanistes nyassanus. Taxonomy (NCBI): domain Eukaryota; kingdom Metazoa; phylum Mollusca; class Gastropoda; order Architaenioglossa; family Ampullariidae; genus Lanistes; species Lanistes nyassanus. Next base: position 93,133 of record SMGT01005570.1, read on the forward strand.
CTCGTGCCTGGCCGAGCGCTACCTGTGGGGCATGGTGGGCTGCAAGGTCCAGGGCTTCACCACCTTCTTTTTCGCCATGGCCGACATGTACACGCTGACCGTCATCAGCGTCTACCGCTGGGTGGCCGTCTGCCGCCCGCACCACAGTGCGTCTGGTGCATGGGCTCACAGCCCGCGGCCTTTCTTACCTGCACGGATGTGCGTCCTAGTTCGCCGAACGTAGGCATGCCTATTCATTTTGGCCAGCTAGGACGCACCTTCGTGAGGTTCAGAAAGGCCTTTATGGAGCAGCTTAGCACATTCACGATGATAGTCTTACCTGTAGGAAGTACATTGTTTGGTACGTGTATAACACCAATATTGTGCAGCCCAGTGTGGAAACTACACTGAGCAGCGACTTTCAGGTAGAAATATTGTGCGCCTGACATATGAACTACAGGTATATTGTGTGTTTGTGTTTATTCCAGTGCAGTAGCAGTATCAGCTACATAACGTTCAGTATATGGTGTGTTACTCCAATACAGAACCAATGTACGTTACCTAACACAGAAACCGTATCCCCAATTATTCACATATAATAGCAACGTCAGTTTCCGATGTATCTGGCATACAAACAGCAAATAGGAACTAGGGTCGTACCATTTACTGTGAGATTTAAAGGTCATGTTTTGGTTTATCCTTGAAATAGCGGCTTTTTGTCTCCGTTTGTCCTACAACGGAAATATTCTCGCCTCGCCATGCTTTTAGCTGGCTTTTCGTGTCTGCAAATGGCCGTTTTCTCTGTTTGGTTGCTGGCTGCACAGACCACCGGCTGAACATGTCGCTGACGCTGAAGGTGGTGGTCGGGGTGTGGGTGGCCGCCTTCATCACCACAGCGCCCCCTCTGGTGGGCATGAGCACCTACATCTTCGAGCCCTTCGGCACGTCGTGCACCATCGACTGGGACGACCCGTCGCCTGTCAGCGTCTTCTACATCTACGCTCTCGTCGTGGTGGCTTACATCGCGCCCGTAGTCATCATGAGTTACTGCTACTGGAAGGTTAGTTGGTCATCATGAGCTACTGCTACTGGAAGGTTAGTTGGTCATCGTGAGCTACTGGTACTGGAAGGTTAGTTGGTCATCGTGAGCTACTGGTACTGGAAGGTTAGTTGGTCATCATGAGTTACTGGTACTGGAAGGTTAGTTGGTCATCGTGAGCTACTGGTACTGGAAGGTTAGTTGGTCATCATGAGTTACTGCTACTGGAAGGTTAGTTGGTCATCGTGAGCTACTGGTACTGGAAGGCTATAGTTGGTCGTCGTGAGCTACTGGCACTTGACGGTTAGTTGGTCATCATGAGCTACTGGTACTGGAAGGTTAGCTGGTCATTATGAACTACTGGTACTGGAAGGTTAGTTGGTTATCTTAAGCTACTGCTACTGGAAGGTTAGTTGGTCGCTGTCCTCTCGCTGTCAGCTAGCTTGTTGTCATGGTTTCCCGCTGGTACGAGTACTGATGGCTGTAGTTTGAAGCTGCTTGTGAGGTCTCATGCCTGACAAACCTTTTAGTTTACAGTCTTATGAAGTCAATGAAGTGTACGAATAAAAATAATAATAATAAAGTTTAACAAACACACGCACACGCACACGCACACGCACACACACACTGGTACAAACACATGTACAAACATGAACACTCACACATAAGTATACACACACATTCACACACACAAACACACGGAGACACAGAGACGCTAAGGGCTGGTGCTGGGTGTAGGTGGTGGTGCGCTCCAAGAGTCTGCTGAAGACCGTCAAACAGTCCAAGTGCAAGACGCTGTCCCTGGGGGAGGCTGAGGAGGCCAACACCACGATGGCGGAGTGCAAGGTCACGTGGGTGAGTTCAAGACTAATTTCCATGACATGACGATACAAGTTACTGTATATCTGTAGCTGTTGAGCACTATAACACTCCTGGAACTCAAGGTGTGAAGCTGGTTAACACGAACATAGACTGGACCTATAGATGCTGAGCTGATGAGCACGAAAATAGAAATTCTGGGATTCGGACTTAATGCTTGAATCGTCTAACTCGACATGGAACTCAAAGGTGTGTAAAAGGTTAGCAGGAACATAGGTACCACCTACAGGTATTTATCTGGTTGAGACGGACGTAAGACATATAAATATATAAAATCGCTTAGCAACGTTACATTAGTAGACGACAAGAGAAAAGGGCAGCAGTATACAGGAAGATGGTTTGTCCTTTAATTTGATCGATTTCTCCCTCCTAAAATCTAAGATGCTGGCTAGTTATTTTCGAGAGCTCTTAATGCCATAATTGATTATCGACTCATTTCATCCTGTCAGGCACTTCAGAATTATCCTGTCCAGCTATGTCAGATAATGTCTACCCATGCCATAAATACTGAAATGCAACATTTATTCATTTATTTGTGCCTGGAAACGAGAAGAAAAGAACTTGGCAAATAGAATGCAAATTTCAAAATACGCTGAACGTAATTTAAAGTCCCCAGTACAAGCAGGACTGTTTGTACATTTCTATATCTACACTGACTGACGTTCCTTGCATTTACACCGACTGACGTTTCCTATATCGACTCTCATTGACCTTTACTGTATTTATATTTACATCGACTGACGTTTACACCGACTGACGTTTCCTATATTCACACTCATTGACTTTTCCTATATCTATATTTACACTGACTGACGTTTCCTATATCGACTCTCATTGACCTTTACTGTATTTATATTTACATCGACTGACGTTTACACCGACTGACGTTTCCTATATCCACACTCATTGACTTTTCCTATATCTATATTTACACTGACTGATGTTTCCTATATCTACGCCGACTTATGTTTTCTACAACTATACTGACAGACGTTTTTTGTGTAGAATAACCGATTTTTTTCTACACTGATCAACACTTCTTGTATCTACACTGACTGAAGTTTCTTATATCTACACTGACTGGCAGTAATTCCTATATTTACACTGACTGACATTTTTGGTATCTCCACTGACTGACTTTCTTATATCTACACTGCCAAGAGTTCCTATATCTACAATAATTGACATTTCTGCTATCTACGCTGACTGGCGTTTCCAGTATCTGCACTGAGTGTTTCATATATCTACGCTGACTGACTGTTTCATATATTTACACTGACTGTTTCATATATCTACGGTGACTGACTGTTTCATATATCTACACTGACTGACTGTTTCATATATCTACGCTGACTGACTGTTTCATATATCTACACTGACTGTTTCATATATCTACGCTGACTGACTGTTTCATATATCTAC
>SMGT01005571.1:6569-17179 GCA_004794575.1 Lanistes nyassanus
TTATTATTATTATAGAGGTGTTTATTTACATTTTTGTCGACTTCGGTGTTTAGTTTCGCAGTATAACACCGACATTTGCTGCTGTTGTGCCCGAAGCATGATCTGTGAGCGAGGGGTCGCAGTCAGGGTCGTTTCACACAACTAGGTCCGCCCTGCTGTCCCCCAACAGATACCAAAGTGTTCGCCACATGACCTTTTGGCTACCAACGTCACCAGAACGTCGTTGTTACCTTGTTACGACAGTTAATAAATAAAATATAAAGATCTGTGATTCCGCCTAAATGTGCAGCGAAAAGTGGAGTCAGAGATTGAACTCCATGCTTCGGATGTGAGGCAACTACTGAAATGTGAAGTAAACTGAAATCTTTTTCTCCCAAAAAAGTCAGGTCCCTCACTCTCCTGCTTACGGGTGAGTGGGTCGAAAATAGTCTGTACCTTTCTTGACTTAAAGACAGATACTGCCCAATCATGCAACTTTTAATTACAACACCTTTTACAATCCACTAGTACAACCTTTTATTACAAGCCATCGTTACAACATGGGACATGAAGCAGACCCCCATTTCCCTGATAAGTTTCTTAACACAATAATATTATTTTGCTTTTGTTCGTCGGTGTTCTTGCAAGTGTCTATGGACGTGTTTAGACCTGTGCAACGCTCACAAAATGCTGTCAGGCCTGTTCCCCATCGAAAAGTCACAGGCTTCTTCAATGTGAAGGGGGCTTGTTTGCCAGGATCGAACTTTCATGCACCTGATCAAAATTGTGAAATAAACAAAGATGCATGAGTAAAAACCAAGATTTTTTAATCATCAGGATAAAGCCACGTCCTTTTCATTTAGCGGTGTCAAATGAAATTCATTTGTCGACCAGGTTAAGGTTCCTCCAAGCAGTAAATCAAGGCGGCAGCCAATTACGTTCACTTTAGGGGATGAAATCGCTAGCTGTAGTATGAAGTCACGTGGTATCAGAAGGGAACAATTTTTATAAGAGCTTACTAAGTAAGTGCTTAGACCAGAGTGGTACTTGACAGTTCAAGACCGGTCAACATGGTTTCAATCCACTTCTGTGTCATTGGTCTAGCAGTTCTAGTTTTTCCCCAGTCTGTTTCAACTGGTATGTATCAATGGGAAACATGTCATTTTCATCCAGGCGTCATTTGTATAAGTATCACAGTATATACCTTTGTCTTTTCTCGCCATATGGAACAATCGTGCAGTACTTTATAATTTGTACTTCAATGGCGGACATGTTTCTTGTAGGTGACATGTATGATGTGTACGTATGTATACGTACTTACAAAAGAAAATTCTATGTATTTATACACACATGCTCGTGTATGTAATAACTTCAGTACATGTTTCTAAATTCTCAAACACTCATAACACCTATCGCTTTCAAGAAACTCTTAAAAAAATGACAACGCATGTATGTCAGCCATTCCCAGACACTGTTTTCTCGAATCTCGACTGTTTTGTCGAAAATGACCACACGTACCTTTCAGAGGCTGTCGTGGTTTTGTTTCGCATCCAGAAATCTGATGCCAAAAAGATGTTTCACGATCGACCTTGATACTCACCTGATACCCACATCAATTGTGACACCAGTATCACACCTGTGTCGTAACTGTGGCAGGTGATGTAGTCCAGGGCAAGAGAGACGACTTCCAGCCGCTAAACACCACGGTGTACAACATTGAACGCAAATTAGAAAATCATGCCGCCATCCTTACAGGTGAATCTTGCAGGCAAACGATTTAACGCAAGTTTGTATCTGACTGGCTAGAACTGAATCCACTACCGCTACGATCGATCGTCGTGTCTATTTGTCGCTGTGTGTGTGTATGGTAGGGTGGGTGGGTGGAGGTGAGTGGCGTATGTGTGGGGGGATGGTTGTGTGTGTGTAGTAGGGTGGGTGGGTGGAGGTGAGTGGGGTGTGTGTGTGTGAACATGCGTGAGAAGGCCTGTTTGTGTAAGCGAGAGAGAGAGAGAGAGAGGGGAGTAGTTGAGAGAGAGAATTCCGTAAAGATCCATCTTTCTCTTTTCTTCTACTACTGTTTTGAAATATTCTGCAGAAATGAGAAGTGAACTCGCTATGCTGAAGGCCAAACGATGTGAGTGATTTCCGTTAGAATTTCTATGTTCAAAAAGTTTTCTTTACTGTTATAGTGACCTCACATAACTTACACATCGTCGTTACTGAATATGGTGTTAGCAAGTTTCGATATGTTTGTTGATTTATGTGCTTTCGTTATTTCTGTATACTTGATCTGATTTAAACTTGTTATTTGCTAAAAATTAGTCATTAATTGTTGTCGCATCATTTAGTGTCCATTATTCACTTATTAGTCTACTGCTGTGCGTCGACTGACTCTTGTCCTATCCACCACCCGTATATTCATTGTCTGCCCTTTCCTATAACTGTATGTTGTCGTCGAAGATCGTCAAATGAGTGAGTCAAGGCAAGTAATTGAAACTGTGAGTCTGAAACAATAACTGAAATTGAAGCTGTCTGAGAAACTGAAACTGAAGTTTTAACAGAAAGTGAAACTGTCGAGGTACTTGCAATCAACAGGCGAGACTGGTCAGGTGTATTTCACGCCACATGACAAGCCAGTCGTCATCCTTCCAGACGGCAAACTGTCAAGGTCACACAAGATTTACGTCAGATTCACCCGCCCCTTCTCAACCACCCCGTGGGTCTCCGTGGGCTTCAGTAAGCTGGACGTGTACAACACCGCCAACCTCAGGATTGACGGCAGTGCCCAGGCAGTCACCACATCCGGTTTCGATGCGATTACCTTCGAGTGGGCGAACACATACATCTTTCAGGCCAGAATCTCGTGGGTCGCTTGCAACGTTTGACGAGAAAGGGAGATCATAAGAACCAGCTCGTATCTGCACCTTTCAAATTCCACAGGCCAATCTGGGGGGGAGGGGGAGATGAAAGATGGAGATTTCATTTATCTTTCTACCCCCTCCCTCAAAGAACGTATTTCAAGAAGAGGAGAAATGAAAGTACGTAAAATTTTCACAATACTGAAGGCAAATAAAGATTTAAAAGCCTTGTTTTTATCTTCGGATTATAAAATGGCTTTTTTTTGGTTTACAGCAAACAGCATGTTAGACTTTGTTGTGTCTGTCCCACCTATACTGTATCTGCATAACCCTCACGTTCTCTGATGCTTATTGTTTACTGACATGACAATCGAAAATTGTCTGGGATTATCAAAACCAGTAAATTCAAGCAGCAGCATAAAGTTAGCATCACGAAAAAAGTTAGCATCAGGACTTAGGTTGTCTTTCCATCCGGTGAAAACTGCTCAAAACGGTGTTGTGACACAACACGCATAAATATTGTCAGCAGCCAACCCTGGTTGATTCAAAGAATACAAATTCGTGTTTGCTCCCTGAAAAGGCTGAAAGTAAATGCCCCTGATGTATACACACTTTTATTTTATTTTTGTTATATCTTTTTATGGGCTTACTGGCCGAGCAGCTACTAATTTGAAATCTTAGCTACTTGGCGACTAGACCACAGAGGCGGTCGACCCTACTGATAAGAAAAGTTGACATAGATGGTCCTGATATGGCCTCTTCAGTCGAATGGACCCTTTATGCAACGAGCAAACCAAACAAAACCAAACAAAAACGAAGCAGAAGAGAACAGAACGGAAGAGAAGAGAACACAACAGAATGGAACAGAACGGAAGTAATCACATGGAAAAACATTCTGCACTGAAGTCATCAGTAGTTGTAGGTAAACATTTTTCCATACGGATACTTGAGGTATTTGGTTACAGCAAAAATAGAAATACTCTACAGTTTTTGTCTTTCTCTCTGCCTGCCTGTCTGTCTATCTCTCTGTCAATCCGTCCTTCGTCCGTCTGTTTGTCGAGTTGTCGTCTTTAGTTCACTACTAGATATCCTCTTACCTTTTCTCAACGAAAATTGCATCTGCGACTATGATCCGTTGCATATGAATTTACCTGTTACCTGCTAACTTTAAAACTCGGCCGCTCGCCTTGTCCTGAGAGCGCGCAAAACAGACCATGCCACACCTCTCCTCCGCACTAGCTCCCCATTCAGGCTCGCATAAAGTACAAGTTGTCTACTCTCTGTTTTAATTTCTTCACCGGTGCATGCCCCATCTACTTTTCAGAACTTCTTACAATCTACACTCCAGCGAGACAGCTCCGCTCCTATTCAGACAATCGCTTTCTCTCAGTACCCCGCATCAGGACACAAACATACGGAAAGCGCATGTTCACCTTCTCGGCATCCACCCAATGGAACTCACTTCCCCACAACATTCGCCACTCCCCATCACTACAGACTTTCAAACGTAACTTAAAAGAGTGTGTGTACGAACAACAACAAAAAAAAAAAGGTTCCGGAAAGTGTACACTCCATACAAACTGAGTTTATCTGAAGTGGGACTTTGACCCGGGAATCCTCTTTTAGGTATTTTGAAAGAGCTCCTTTCTTTTAATCAAAAAGTTGTTTCTACAATCAAATGAAAAGAAAACAAGTAACTGCTGCTTGGAGCACATAAAAGTGAGAACAAATAAAACTTAGCCAATCGAAAATGAGCAAAACAAGACAAAACATGTACGTTTCAGTTCTTTACTGCTTCGTCAGGGGTAACGCCCTAAACCGTCTTGTTTTGCTCATGTTCACTTGTGGAGTTTTATTTGTTTTCGTTTCTGCAATCTGTAATTTGTATTTTTTTAAATGAAAAAAGATTGCAATACATGAGCTGCAGTAAGGTTGAGGCTTTACCTGGGTTCTAGACGTTTCGCCCCAATGCCTGATCGCCTCATGTCTCACTGCCCCACAAATCTGTCCCATTGCCCTAAGATCAGTTCACGATCACCCCAAGGCTATGTGCCCCAATAAAGTTGTGTATTTACCGCTCATATTTATTATTATTCTTGCAGCATGCTGAAATTACGTTTTTAAAAACGTTTTTCAATCGCATCGCAAAACTGTTGTGAGATGCGGTCCTACAAAAGTCCGCCCAGATACGACAATTGGAACAAAGGGACGAAAAATAAAAAGTCTAAAAACAAAAAGTCGTTTTTGTATCGTCCTAAGGAAGGGGTAGTGCCCTGAAACATGTAGATCGTTTTTGTCTTTGTCTTGTTCTAGCTTGGTTCAGTCCCCTTGTTGTTAACTTAGAAAAATAGAAAAGGATTGAGAAACAAATGCAGGTGAAATTAGCTAAAAGAAACAGACGATGGTGGGCACATTTCATTTCATTTTAAACAATCGTGTCAAATATTAGATGCACAGGGTATTTTTAAAAGTTTTTTGCGGTGACAGAAAACGACTAGAATAGCAGAAAAGTGTTAGGGCTAAAACTGTTCATTCACTATTGTTGCTTCTGCGCCATGCCATTATCTTCCACTGTGCCACCAGGGACCGATAGAGATTTGCGTACTTCTACGCCAGGCAGCAAGTTTAGCATCAGGTCAGCAGCTAGCCTTCAGCAGCAGTATCTACAGCAGCAACCCCACCACCAGTTTAGTGCCACATCCCAGATGCCACAGCCAGTGACAGCAGCCTCACCCACTCAGCTGCAGCAGCAGCCAGGTCGGCTTGCATTTTCACATTTTTCCACACTTTGTACAGAATTCTCTTTGGAGTTTCTTTTCTCAATTTTAACTTGTATGTGGTCACATGCATCACGTGATCCTTGATCTAGCGAAAGAAAACATGAATTTCCTTAATTCATTTTAGTCCTTCTTTCCCTCACATGTTAAACTTATGGAGAGATTCAGATTAATTTTAGGCATTTTCTGAGAATAAGTAATTAATCTGCTATGGAAAAATTTAGGTAAAGGAATTCTCTCTGTACAAACCCGCTGGCTCTAACAACAACCAACAGAAATACAACGCACAAAATTTCCCACAACACCATACAAAATAGAAAAGGCCCCCCCCCCCAAATCAAAACAACTAAATCAGTATATATCAATCAACAACAACACCACAACACAAATCCTACTCCAAATACTTAAGACAAAAACAATCATATACCTAACCGCTCCAGATAATTTTGGGAAAAATACTGTGACAACAGCCTTACAAACCAGAGAACCAGACCACGGTACACAAAGAGCACGTAGCCTACACAATTTAAACAAAATCGCCCAACAGAGGATTGTCAGACTCTAATACACCTCAAAACAAAAGTCAGTCGATCCAATAAACACAAAAACAACAACAAAATTCCCACATTCTTCTACAACAAAAATACAAAATCCTCAATCAGCTAATAAACTCATACTAAAACCTCATGCACTAAAAATCTAAAGCAAACTAACCAAAACCATATACCAACAAAATGATGCCAGGATGGCCATGAGTCATAAGACAATGCTGGCAGGGTAGTCATAGTCAGGGCTTCCGTCGGTCAAAAATATACAGGACAATACAGCAACGCGACAATAAAATGCACCAAAAAATGACGTGTACAATCAAAGAGAAAACGCAAAAGAAAAAAGAAAAAAGGATCTCAATGGCAGCACGCAAAAGGCAGAACTAATATGTGGGCGGGACAAGGCACAACAAATAACTACCATAATACAACACCAAGACAAAACATAACACATAGGCAGGTGTGACAGCTTTCCGTCTGGGTCATGATGCCACTTGTGCTAACGAGCGATGTGGGAGGGGGGAGGGAAAGGGAAAAAAAACACAACTAAACCAGTAGGGCTGGGTCCCAAACACTCGATGGACATCCTCACAGCAGAACTCCTACATGGAGGCCCCGAAACACAAGCTCCTGTTCGGCAGGCATTAACCACACCCCTCGACAATGCGGGATCCTCCGACTCTGAGGTACCACCGCCTCAGTACATAAAACGGAAATGCTTAACCAGCGCTAACCCGCACAATACGGCAGCATCCCATTCTCAAAGCGATCCCTACACAAAACCCACAAATCGTAACCCCGTTACACAACACAGTGTGAAGAACCGAGGGCAAGACTAGCCTTCAGCGCGAACACATCACGTGCCCAGTCAGACACAACATTCGTCCCCGGTGGACTTGCAAGCGCCAACAGAAACACTACCAGACAACCGTGACACCAAATTAAAAAGCTTTACCTTAAATACTGTAACGAAATTGAGACCTGGCGTGTAAAAATAGCATTATTCACGCAGTGTAAACTAGAGGGTCATTTAGTTCAGGGAAGTAAATTTCGTTCTCTCCCAGAGAACAATATGTACGGTGGAGGGAGGTAGTCAAGCAGCCTCCCTGGTCCAAAAGTCAGGGACAGCGGATGACAGCAATGGGGTTAGCCAAGTACGATGCAGTGACCTGGAGGTCAACTTGGAACCTCGAGAAACCTAACCATTGCTCTGGCTGCCTGTCAACAGATCATGAGCGAATATGCACGTGATGCTGTTTACGAGAATAGACCATGTGATGTAGAGGGCGCTGGAGTAGGGAGAAATAAGAACAGGAGGATTGGAGATTGAGAGGGAGATTAGACCAAGAGAGAGAAGGATACAGAAGAAAGAAGCTTGCTCGAACCTGCGCCCAGCCGAAAGGCTTATGCGCGCCTGACCATGGGACTTGGACAGATTTGACATCGAAGCCCAAGGCAGGAATTAGCAAGCAGAAGACTGAGAGGGGCACAGTTGAAAGGTGACTACAGAGTTGCTTTTCACGTGCGCCTCTAAGAAGAAATCGTTGAAGGATGAATAACAACCGTGCGTCGCCTGTGTGTTTGGCGGAGCAGCACCTTCATCGGCTGGTGGACACCATCATGCAAACACCAGAACAGAAAGAAACACTGCGGGTAATGATCCAGGCTGGCCGGTGGACGGAGGTGCTGATTGTAGTGTTCTGCGAGGTGGCCAGCTGGTACCAGGCTGACGATCCGCCTCCTCCGCTCGAGGTGACATTTGAGTTTTAAAAGGAAAGGTACATTGGAGACAGGTCCAAGAGGAAGCCACTAGACTCTCAAGATTTGGTGTAGCGTTTAGAAGTAGCGTTTAGTTGAACGGCAGTGCCATCGCTTAGTATATTTTTAGCAATAAACTTTGGTGTAGTCAATTTGCTGTCGCTGCGTGCTGTCGTGCGAGTGCGTCCGACTGGAGGTGTTACAATACTCTGCCCTACACAAAGGACATCAAACAGCGGAAGAAAAACAGCAATGACGGGGACATAAAAAAACGACAAGCATATTAATACAAGTCCATATGTCCTGTTGGAGAATACAATTGACCGTAAACAAAAGGCACCAACCTGTCATATTAACAAAACATCTCTAGGCCTACCCAGTCAGCTGTTCTACGACTACTGCTGACATACAATAAAAACAAAAAAGCTAACTAAAATTTTATTCCCGCCCCAGTCCTAAGCGAGCAAAATATCTGAAACGTACAAAAACCAGGGTCCGAAGACAGTTATACTAAACTACCAACGGGCCCACATACCAAAAATCACGCCTAGGGAAGACGTGACAAAGCGGATAAAGCTAACGTCGGCTCCTCTTCCTTATCGAAAGAGAGAACACAAAGACCACACTCCCAAAATATAGACGAAATGGAGGAAAGAAAAATAAATACGATTAAGCAAAACAGCAGAACCGGACAAAACAAGAAAATTCAAAAAGTTCAATGAAAATTTAAATACATTACACCAACATCGTACGCGCGAAGTAGGGACAAGGCGGGAATGGCGCATTACTGGAGGGAACACTGGGAGGGGCGCTGTCCGTCATACCCCGGGTAATGTCAGAGCCGCATTTGGTGACTGCCAAAGCGGCGTCCCATCGAACGCGAAGTCATGGGAATTGTCATACTGGTGCAGGTAGGGGGAGGCGACAAAGAACACAGATTCACTGGAAAAGTGAGGAAGGTCCGACACCCGCAGCAGTCGGTGGGGGTGGGCGGGCGGGGTCCCAGAACAACGGCAGTCAATCGTAGAGCATCGTATGCAGGACTTCAACGGCGGTGGACAGGGCAAGACGCGGCCTCGTTGACCTCTGTGGCATAACGCTGGACGGCGGGGTGATGGTGGTGGGTATAGCAGCTACAGTCGACAGCGAAGCAGCGCAGTAATTGCAGCGGAGGGACATCAGGCGGTGGGGGAGGGTAGTGGCGGAGGGACCAGCAACAGCAGTGAGCGCAGAGCATCGCGGAAACCGCAGTACGGGCGACAGGTGACGGGCAGCAGCGGAAACAATGGTGGGGGGAGGGTGGTGGTTAGCAGTGGAGGGACCAGCAACAGCAGTCGGCGAAGAGCAGTGCGAAAACAGCAGCAGAGCGGGCGGTAAGGTGTGACGACAAGGACCGGTGATAGTTGTTAGTGGAGGACCTCCATAGCGTTTTGTTGAGCAAAAACCACCGGAAGGGTCATCGGCACCACGAAGAAAGATGTACCATTGTCACGGCACCACGAAGAAAGATGTGCCATTGTCACGGCACCACGAAGAAAGATGTACCATTGTCACGGCACCACGAAGAAACAAGTACCATTGTCACGGCACCACGAAGAAAGATGTACCATTGTCACGGCACCACGAAGAAAGATGTACCATTGTCACGGCACCACGAAGAAAGATGTACTATTGTCACGGCACCACGAAGAAAGATGTACTATTGTCACGGCACCACGAAGAAAGATGTACCATTGTCACGGCACCACGAAGAAAGATGTACTATTGTCACGGCACCACGAAGAAAGATGTACCATTGTCACGGCACCACGAAGAAAGATGTACCATTGTCACGGCACCACGAAGAAAGATGTACCATTGTCACGGCACCACGAAGAAACAAGTACCATTGTCACGGCACCACGAAGAAACAAGTACCATTGTCACGGCACCACGAAGAAAGATGTACCATTGTCACGGCACCACGAAGAAAGATCTCGCATGAACGTCTCAGTCACCGTTGGCATAGAGAAGGCCACACGTTCTTTGCCGTTCAGTTCTTTTATTGACCATACTCTGTACAACCGGCCATTAGGCCTCCCTTCTCCTTGTACACCAAAACAATATCTGCGCTCTGCGGTACAATAGATGTCACCTTCAACAAGTCACCAAATACCAAAACTACTGCAAATAAATCTCAGCTTTCTCTTCTTTCTATCGCACCATTCGTCGACCTAGCTACCTTCATCAGTCGGTCCCTCTCCATCATGTCTACCCCCACAAGGGTTTATTTACCTAACCTAAGTGTCGAGTGTCGGATTCCCACGAGCTGCACGTGTGATTGTGATTGGCATATGCGCACTCTGTGGCCCTCGTGGACAGTGCATGTTTGGAGCTATGGCTTCTATATGTATGGTTAATTGAGTGGTGGGCAGCTAAAAATGATGTGTCTGGCCTCCCTAGTGTCTGTCTTGCTCTAGGTTAAGTTTATTTCCCAGACCTGTCATATGTCCAATATCCTCTCCCAAACTGTACTCTAACAATATGCCTAACTAGCATCTCTGTTACCTACAGATGGCGCTCATATTGTTATAATAAGTGCCCTGTGGTTCATGTACACGAGAGTGAAGTAAGAGAAGAAAATCACGCTCAAGAGAAAGGGGACGTGGAGGAAAGTATCGAGGGAAAACGGGGGGGGGGGGGGGGGGGAA
>SMGT01005571.1:17188-30662 GCA_004794575.1 Lanistes nyassanus
TGGGGATAAAAAAACATTGTTGCAAATTATTCTGTTTCCAACTAAATTCAAAAATGTCAACACATCTAATTCATTGTCTTGCTCTGGAGCCAGAGGTTGCACAGTTACTAAATATGAGTAAAGGGAACCCAGTCCCTCGCAGGCAATTCATTAGGATTCAGGATGAGGGCCATTTTCAGTTCTCAAAGTTAAAGAATATTTGATTCTTAAGTACAGAAGGAAAGCAGGGAATATACATGACACAGCTACAGAGCATGCCCACCCTGCAAAGCTATTTATCGCAAAACCCTTTTGTCAAGGCACGAGCCCCGTTGACAACAGAAAACAGAAAATGGACAACAGGATGTTGCATCTTCATTTTTTGAAAAGGTTTGTCAAAGTTAAAAAATGATGAAATTGGAAAGATTGTGATCGCCGATTCACAGATTATAAAATATGGATAGAGGCTTTTTACCAAGAGAGACTGCGAAGAACATACTTTTGGACAGATTAATGGACGTCTGCGGGAACTAGGGAGGTTATGTCACCTGCTTAGAAGCAAGTCCAAGATGTACATTTCAACTCTGACACTGCCCCTTGACCCCGCCAATTTCGTTCTGTTGGTAGAATCAGTAGGAAAACTTGGCGAAAAGTAGCGTAGAGACCTTCGTCGATATAGCGTCTGTACAGTTCTGTGTGTGAGGGGGGGGGGCGTGTAGTTGTTGCGGATGTCATGTTCAAGACAATGTACTTGACCCAGCCCCCCCCCCCCCACAACCTACCGGTACGTAGGATCCTCCTCTCCAGCTGTCACCTACTGTCTAAAGCTGAACCCCACCTCTTCATCAAGCCCCCCTCTCCTAGCATCTCGGCGGGATAAGAACCTACAAGACCTACTAGTACATTCCAAACTAAAAGGGCCCACCCCTCCCCCCATCCACTGGCTCCACCCCGTGCAATGTCCCCCGCTGCCACACTTATCCTTACCTGAACACGAAGTCTTTTTGTTTTTCGTCGTTTTTTGTGTCATCCTGAGGAAAGTGTAGTGCCCCCAAACATGTAGATCATTTTTGTCTTTGTCTTGTTCTAACTTGGCTCAGTTACCTTGTAGTTAATTTATACAGTATTTGACAAATCAATTGACAAAAATATGGCATTAACAGAATAAATGTATACACCATTATAACAGAGTAAGATCATAAACATAATTATAGTCCTTATGGACAAGTCTTAATTTTCTTACTTTAAAAATTAAAATATTTTCAAGAGTCATCGCCCCAAAAAATTCTTTTTCAAAAGAATGGATCTCTTGATTAATAACCATGAAGAAGCTAACAATGAAAGCACAACTTCACAGTAAAGGGGTGTGGGAACAAGATAAAAAAAAACTATGATCCAAGAAACATATATAATTATGTACGTTTGACTGATTTCATGATCTGTGGCATTCAACAAACAGTTGCAAAATATAAATGTGCATAACTTAAAATGGCCGAGAAGCTAACTAGATGGCAGGTGCATGTAACATATCCTTCAGCTTGCAGTTTGTAAGAATGTTTGTAAGAGTCAAAGTCAGGTAAAAGGCTTTGAAACCTAGTTTATCAGTTTGGAGTGTAAAACGTATATAAGAGCCGACATTTTCGAACACACAAATAAACCGACTTTGTCCCTTCCGCCTGCAGAGTGTGTAAAAGAACCGACTAGTATCAAATAAACCCAGGATTTTATTGCTTCACAAAATCTGTTATTAAAGAGAACTACTCCAACATCAAATATTTGCTTTCTTGTGATGTTCTTTGCCTTGTAATGGATTTTCAAAGTCCTAGCTATATTATCAATATGGGGACCCAGTTTGCATAAGTTTTACTTGAAACTCAGTGTCACGACGGGCCGCACCTTAACTTACTGGACTCGACTTCTCCAGAATTACAGAACAAACTTGTATGGTGATCTCGTAAATATAAATTAATGGAGCAATCGTCACCAAAACCTTTACTTCCTCGGGTCAATGGTTTCTACACCAAAGGGTGACGACGCTATGAAATAATGCGAATAACTAGAGAAATCTACCGAGGGAAAAGATTCTCATGCTCTGACACGCTCGCTCAGTCTCATGCAGGCAAAACACTACTAGCTCAACAGAGCAACTACTCTTGACCCTACTGAAACAACTGCTTCACCGCGATACACAGCTCTGAAGCTGTTCAACGACCCTACACTTCACTCTAGCTCCCCTTGGCGTTCGCCCGGCCACTAGCCTTTGACGTCTCCTGTCTCCAGCAGGATCAAACCACATATCTTAATCAACCCGAATCCCAGACTCTAAGATAGTTATGGCAAAAGCAGTCCTAACCTAGAAGGCACAACCAGCAGTCACTTACCCGTCTGTCTCGTTGACTTGTCGACGAAATACACCCAGTGTATTTAGCGTGAGTACTAGAGGCTTTTGCTGTTCCGAGGTCCTGGCTAAGATGGCGAGGGGCAGAGGTCCATGGGTCTACACGTGTCCGCTTGTCTTTTGGTCCTCCCATTTTCACTCACGTTTTCCCCTGCTTAAGTAGGATGATAACTTTAACCTCAAACCCAAAATGTCATTGTTAACTAGCATGCTAAAAACACTGTCAGGATTAATGAACTTTTTGATCTAAAATGGATGTTTGAATAGTGAGGTTTATGCAGTGGAACTGCAGGGCACTAAATAGCAATAAAATAGAATTACTAAACTTCATAAAAGATAACATGCCTGAAGTTATTGCCCTTCAAGAAGTAAACTTCACCAAGGACCCTATCCCACTCTGTGGATATAAACATCCCCCAATAGTTAAATCTAGACCTACACCTAAAAGAGGAGGAGGGGTAGCAATGTATGTTAGAAATGACATCACAGCAACGGAAATAAAACACACCATAAACCCAGAAATAGAGATGGTCATAGCTGAGATTGCACTGGCATCTGGTAGAAAGCTCAAAATAGTGAATGTGTACATCTCGCAACCTAACAAATATAACACATTAGCAGTAGAGGATTTGACAAAAGTATTTAGCTCAGGAGATTTGATAATGGGAGACTTTAATGCTAAAAATCCTCTCTGGGACCATAACAAACCCAAACCTGATAAGGGAGGGAAAATGATAGAAGAGGCTATAGACAACACAAACTTAGTGCTGCTAAATAATGGCGAACCCACTCACATCTTTTGTCCAGGGAAGTAACTTTGGATAATGGAGTACCCCAGGGGAGAGTGTTAAGTCCCCTTATATTTAACATAATGATTGCAGACCTCCCAAAGTGTGTTAAATATGTAAAAGTCAAACAACTTGCAGATGACACAACCTTACTTGGTAAAATAGAAAAACGCAAAACTAAAGATCCCTCAAAAACTAGATTCTTTGGACTAGATAAAGTCCAGGAAGACCTTAACCAGGTATCCAAATAGTTAAAATACAATGGATTTAACTCTCTGCTACAAAAACCCAGGTGATAATCTTCAAAAAACGAAACCAGAAGGTAGATTACCCTCAGCTAAAATTAACTCAAACGGCTATTAATTACAGTAACCAGATTCAATTTCTAGGGGTCATCTTTACCGACAATGCAAGTTGGAATCTGTATGTGGTGTAGCGTTTTATTGGGTGAGCTGGATTTTAGGGAAGAGATAAGAAAATGTAATTCCCTAAAGCTAATCCCACCTTTTCAAGCAAAAGGTACACGACCAGATAATTCAACGCATTTATTGAACTACGAACATTAAAAGGATAGCAGAGGAAGGAAAGTGGTGGGTGAACAAAGATGTAAAAGTGCATGGGTGTGTGTGTGTAAAAATCGTAATGTATGGTGGTGTGTCACAAATCTCAGAACAGGATGTGAAATAACCAGAGTACAATTAAACTAATACAATGCGTAAAGACTACTTGCGGTAGATTATAATCCAAACAGGAACAGAATAATCAACACAGTGTGTGTTCACACTCAATAGTGGTCCGCAGTCGTAGTCCGTACGTAGGAGACAGTATTTAACAGTAGACTCGGAATGCAGAGACGCGAAGTCCAGGAAAATCAGGATTCACAGTGAGAGACGCGCTGAAGACCCAGCGACGCCTTCGACATAGATTCGCAGCAGATTGACCTGGTTCTCGTTTGGATATCCGGTACGATGAACAACGTAAAATAGAGTTCAGTTAGGTGCCCTTGGAGTGTCCTTGACCAACCGTCACAGGTAAAACTCCTTGCCCTTCGTAGATTTCTGATCTAGAAGAACTTCCGATCTCAACTAGTGGAAAAGTTCTCTTGTCTGCTCACTCACAGTCTACTACTAGACTAATAATATCGAGTTGCGGGAACACGGAGATAAAACTCTGTCTGTTTACACAGTTGGGTCATCTACCCATCGATGGCCCAACAACGTTCTTGTCTCTTTCCAAACTCGAGAAAGTTGACAAAGATACTTTGCGTGGAAGCCTACAAAATCTTCCCACGACGAGAAACTAGCAGATACAGATATTCCACACTTAGTTAGATTGCCCCGAAATCCCTTCGTCTCCATGTCTACCAAATTTACTCTCTTCCCATTGGATGGAGAAGACCGAGTCTTACGCGTTTTTGATAATGGAAAATGGTGTCTTTTCATTCCTAACTCTACATAGTTTCTTGCGTCACTACGTTTGTCAACTTTCTTGAATGAAAAGTTTCAATGTTATGAGAACACACAATAAAAGGAACAAAGTTCTTCAACAACAGCCCTGTGGAAACTTTCTACGACGTAACATGTGGAGAAAATAACAAAGGCAGCTAAGCAGGCAATAAACCTAATGAGAGCAGTGACAGGTAATAGCTGGGGCATTAATCCAAAGTCTTTATTAAACCTGTACCAAGCCCATGTAATTTCGAGATTGATGTATGCAGCGCCTCTACTAATCCATTTAAATGCCCAACAAATAAAGAAACTCCAGTCGGTAAAGGCTAGAGTCCTGAAAGTAGCATTAGGTGTCCCTGTGTGCACCCCTAACCTAGCGGTGTTGGCAGAGACAGGACAAAAACCGATAGACTTAATAATTAAAGAAAGAGCAGCAAGTTACTATTATAAGATACAGTGCCTTCGGGCAAATCATCCAGTCAGACAGATACATATCACACCACACAAACACCGGACAGGCAAACCTACTCAGCCTAGCATTCGGAAATGCACCCAGGACTTGGAACAAACAAATGGGGGTGATGCTGACATCGAAGCCCCCTACCCACAGGTGCACCCTCACGCTCCACCCTGGACTATACAGCAAGCGATTGTAGACACAGAACTTACCAAATATAAGAGAGAGATACACTTTGACAAAATTATAGCAGATTTCAAACAGAAGCTGAAAACCTCATACAAAGATCACGCCCAAATCTTTACTGATGGCTCGCATGATCCAACCATTCATGCTACAGGCATAGGAGTTTACGCGTCCAAAGAAGCTGTCATCTCAGGTGAACTTCCAAATCACGCATCAATATTTACACCAGAACGCACAGCAATACTTGCTGCTCTTCATATGATAGGTATAAACACACCAAACCCAAAATCAGACAGAGAAAAGCTATTTGTAGTTGTTTCTGACTGGCTGTCGGCACTGCAGGCGATTCAAAACCAGTCATCAGAAAGATTAGATTTAGTGTACAAAATATTATCTCAAATCAATACACTACACAATAAAGGCATAAGGGTAAAATTTCTCTGGGCCCCTTGGCATAAAAGGTAACGAAGAAGCAGATAGACTAGCTAGACAAGCGATAAAGCCAACCTCTAACATAAAGCTTATCCAAATAAACACGCCTATTTCAGCAGAAGAAAGGAAAATAGCTATTAAACCAGCAACCAAACTAAGATGGGAAGAGACCTACAAAAAAAGAAGCTAAAGGAATAAGGAAGGAAATAGAAGAACTACCGAAAAACAGTCTAATATAATTGAAATCTACTAGAACAAACCAGGCAGGAATACGCAGAATGAGATTAAATGGCAAATACCACATGATGTACAAAAAATCTACATAGTTGTAGCTGTGGTGATAGGTTTAACACATCACATGTACTGTTAGAGTGCAACCTAAATAGCAAAGAAAGGGGACACCTTAAAGAAGAACTAAACCAACATAAAGTAGCACTAAATTTGAAAACAACCCTTAACACACCCAAAGATCTATGGCAGCACATACTTGAGCTTACAGTCCATGTAGTAAATAGCCATCCCGATGCAAGGCACATCTAAAAATAATTTTTAAAAAAATCAAAAATCAAAGCGTCATTTAGAAAGGGAGGAAAATATAACCCTAACCAAAAAGTAGAATATAAGGAAGATGCAGAGTCTAGCACTTAGGGATAGGTCAGCAGGAAACAGCCAGCAGGGACATCCACAACAGCCAACCACGCAGCGAGGACACCAGAACAACAGCATCCACCACCACCAGCTTGGCCTCCGAAGTCAGAGCACGCCCCCAGCCCCAATCACCACCTTTCCGTCACCCCTATAGTGCGAAATCATCGACAGGTTGAAGCACTTTCCCCTAAACAAACCGTCAACCGTCTAACCACCAAAAGCGAAAAGAAAATAATGGATGCTCACACTAATTAATGCGATGTTTGAACCTGTCGGTCACATTATTTTCTGACACACTGAGCTCCTTTTGCCACACAGACATTGCGACAGACCAATATTTTCCCGACATTCACTTTTCAACAACGGAAGACTTATTTTGTCCTTTGTCAGTTTGGATCCTTTGTGAATAGGACACCTAATATTTTAGACATTTGATCTATTTCAATTTAATTATCGACTTTAATGTTGACGCAGCTTGGCTACCCATGCCTTACTAAAGCCACTTTGAACATTTCTTTTTATGCCAATAGCAAACAGATGTCACCAGGAGCTGGCACAAAAGCAACGAATATCGCATGAGTCCGAATAAATGTAAAGAGATCTATTATTATATCATCAGGATAAAGCCTCGTCCCTTTCAGTGTCAAATGAAATTCATTTATGGACCAGGTTATGGCTGCTCCCAGCAGTAAATCACGGCGGCAGCCAATGGCGTTTACTTTAGGGCATGAAACAAACAAAGATGCGTGAAAAAAGCTAAGTTTGTTTTATCATCAAGATAAAGCCACTTCCCTTTCATTTAGCAGTGTCAAATAAAATTCATTTATCGACCAGGTTATGGCTCCTACCAGCAGTAAACTACGCAGCTGCCAATGGCTAGCTGTAATATGAAGTCACGTGATATTAGAAGGGAACTATTTTTATCAAAGCTATGTCCTTAGACCAGAGTGGTATTTGACAACACGGATTAAATGTGTCGTTGGCCTTTCATTCAAAACATTCATAAACACCTATTTTCTGAAGAAACTTCTACAAAAATGACAACGCATACATGTCTGCCATTCCCAGACACTGTTTTCACGAATCTCATTTCGAAAATGACCAAACGAACCTCTCAGCCTTTGTCGTGGTTTTATTTCCCATCCCGAAATCTGATCACAAACATGTTTCACGATCGACCTTGATATTCACCTGATACCCACATCACTTGTGACGCCAGAATCACACCTGTATCTGTGGCAGGTAATGTGCTCGAGGGCAGGAGATACGTCCTCGATCCCCTAAATGGCGCGCTGAACAACATAGATGGCAGACTGAAAAATCATACCGCCATCTTTACAGGTGAATCTTGTAGGCGTACGAAGCAATGCACATTTGTAACTGACTGAAACTGAATCCATTACGGCTACGTATTTTAGACTTTTTAAAAATGGAATGGCGTGTCTCTCTGTCTCTTGGTTTGTGATTGTGAAGGCCTGTGTATGTGCGTGCACGCCTGTGTATATGTGTGTGTTTAGGCCTGTGTGTACGTGCGTGAGTAGATCTGTGTGTGTAAGTGAGAGAGACAGAACGAGAGAGATGTAGGAAATAGAGAGAATTCTGTAAAGATCCATCTTGCTCTTTTCTTTTATTACTGTTCTCAAATATTCTGTTGAAATGAGAAGTAAACTCGAAGTTCGTAATGCGAAACGATGCGAGCAATTTTCCTTAGATTTTCTGCCACGTACTTTGTTCGAACAAAGTTTTCTTTTCTTTTATAGTGACTGCACATTACTTACACATCGTCTTTACTGAATATGGTGTTTTTACTTCAAAACTTCTTGTTTACTGTGTAGGGATTTGTTGTATTTGTTAATAGTAGTTGTTGCGTTTTGGAAGGTTTTCTCCAGTGCTATTGTTAAGAACTGTGTTCTTTTTAATGTATCTTCATATAGCTTTGTAATCTTTCATTCAAGAGAGAGTTGACATGGAGTGACGCAATAAGCATAGGTAGTGTTAGGAGCAGGAGACGTCATTTCGATTGTCAAATACGCGTAAGACTCGGTCTCCTCCAGCCAATGAGAAGATAGAAAGCTGGTTGCGAGGGGGAACGGAAGAAATTTCGGTGGGGGTTAACGCTTCATCGGGGGATTCAAGCAGAAACCATACAAGAGATAGGAGGCATTTATTGTTGAGGAAACCTTAACGGTCAACTGTCGCTATACGCGCTTCGCTGATGGCTGATCCCGATAACTACAATTGTGAGATAACTGTATTAGCTTGGTTCTCGTCGTGAGAAGATTTTTGGCGCTGTCACGACGAAATTGTTGTCAACTTTCTCGGGTTATTGAAAGAGGCAAAATACGTTGTTAGGACTTCGAAGGATAGAGGACCTAACGGCTGGGCTACCAGTATTATATCTCCGTGCAACTGCTATTCGTCTTAGACGGCCTAATAGTAGGCTGTGAGAGTGCAGACAAGCGAACCTTTCTACTAGTGAGAGTGGACATTTCTCATAGATCTGAAATCTATGAGAAGCAAGGAGTTAACCTGTAACGGTTAGGCAAGGACGTCCAAGGTCAGCTAACCGAACTGTTTGGTACGTTGCTCGTTACCCGGCGTTCCTGATACCTGGGGACCAGGTCGATCTGCTGGGATCTACTGGCTTGGCATAACTGGATTTACAGTTCACCTTTGACCTTACTTACAGACTTTCCCGAGTCTACGCTCTACAGACCAAACATTTGCTTTCCTGTGAACTGTGTCTACGGTTTTCTTCAGTAGACTGGACCCTTTCAGCAGCAAACAAACCAAACCAAACAAAGCAAACCACGCAGAAGAGAAGAGTAAAGAAAAGAAAAGAAAAGAAGAGAAGAGAAGAGAACAGAAAAGAACAGAACAGAACAGAACAGAACAGAACAGAACACAATAGAACACAATAGAACAGAATAGAACAGCATTAATCACACCGAAAAACGTTCTGCACTGAAGTCATCAGTAGTTGTAGGTGCACATTTTACCACACGGATTCTTGAAGTGTTTATCACATCTAGCCAGAGCGGATTAAGAAGTCTATTCATTAAGATGTTTGAAAACTCTTCGTGACGCGGGAAGCTTTTATCCATGTCTGCATATACCTATATATACAAGGAGTACAGCTTCTCATTTTAGACTGGCTGACAGTCTTCTCAACCAAATGGTCTTCATATCAGACAGGTATTGAGGTATTTTAACTATTTCTAGGCCACGCTTCAAGTAAGGCAGACATGTACGTCTCTTAGTGATTCTATTTTGCTTGACATCCCATAGGAATTTCAATAACAGGGTGAATAATTCTGTATACGATAGCTTTTTGATCTGGTAAATGTACAAAAAAACCTCATGCCAGTATTGACATGATCAGTGTGTTAATACAATATCTTTTCGCTTACTACACAAATGTAGTTTACTTATTTCTCTTAATTTTCCATCTATCATAGTTAGAATTTACCATACGTTCCCTTTCAATACAAAAAAGAATACCCGAACGTTAAAATATTTCCAGCAGCATGATCTGCCAACTGTGACTGTGACGGTATGAAAAACTCTGTCCTTCCATTTCCAGCGCGTAACTTCACGCGATCGGGTTCTTCGCGTGACGTCAGATTATAGCGTCAAATTGTGTTTATTTAACTTAGCCCACGGGTGACGACAGCGCGTCTGTTCGCGACTTAACGGCTAGTTCTTGTATCAGACCATCGCACTTTTCAGCCGGACAGGCCGCATCTCTGTAAGCTGCGCTGGTAACCGTCACAACCGACGTCCGACAGTAGCTGACCGCTGGAAGTTGCCTAGGCACGCAAGTTCTACATCACCGTGCGGCGAAACTAGTCGTCTGGTAACCTAACCACTGTAGTTGCAACGTGTGTGGATGGAATTATGTTTGAGAATTTCCTTTCTAACGAACGTATGCATGTCAGTTGGTTGTACCCTCTGTTTACGCCTACCCTAAAACACTCAGTGGCTTTGCAATTGTATATGTTATGTGCTGCAAACTTTTATTGGAAAAAAAGTTAGACCATTTAGTTGTGAAAGTGTTTGCGCGGATCATTTTGTTGGGGGTCGCTGCGTTAACCGTCGCATGACCGACAAAAGCTCCCGCGCTGATGGTTACAGTTCTGCTGTGTTTCAGGAGGACTGTTTCGCCATTTTGCCACTTCGCCTTTTCGCCATTTCACTGCTTCGCCTTTTCACCGTTTCGCCACTTCTCTGTTTTCGCTTCTTCTGTTCGCCATTTCTTGCTTGGCTGTTCCACGTTCACCGGTTCTCCGTTCTTCGTCCAGTTCAACGCTTCGTCCTTCGTTCGCCGTCACCTTCATCAGCATCTCCAACACTGCACAGCCGTCAACACCTCTTCTGTCATCGCATCAGGAACATCGACCAGCGTCACCAGCCCGAGCACGCACGCGGTCTGTGCCATCTCACGCGTGAGATAAGTCGTGTATACTGTGCTGACGCAAACGTGGTGACTCTGACATTTGTGGTCGGTGTGAACATTTTCACAACACAACACTGTCTTCAAACATTCACACTAACATTATCGTTGCCATTCACATCAACCACACATCACCCATTTCATTGTGAGTTAATTAAATGTGGGTTTTCTATACACGGTCGAGTTTTTTGTTGAAAAAAAGAACGTGTGCATCTGGTGTGTGACAGTCGCTTTTTCAGGCTTCTACCTGTTCCACTGTACTTCCGCTGTAAGTGTACAGGCGCACATCCAGGTGCAAAACACGACACATAAAACGTTATAGTGACAATAACATTTCTTTCCCATTTGCCTTTATATCTTCTAGTCTTGTCTGTCCATCTTTCCCGATTTCTGATTGGTCCATATTTACCTCATTATTGTCTGTCCACCTTTACCGATTTCTGATTGGTACATATTTCTCTTAGTATTGTTTGTCCACCTTTCCCGATTTCTGATTGGTCCATACTTGGTCCAAATCTGGTTATTCGATTAGTTATTAATTCCAGATTTACTGTACAGTTCGATGTTATTGTCTTTCTCTCTCTGCCTGTCTGTCTCTCTGTCAATCCGTCCTTCATCCGTCTGTTTGTCGAGTTGTCGTCTTTAGTTCACTACTAGCTTTTCTGTGAGCTTTTGTCAACGAAAACGGCATCTGCGACCATAATCCGTTGCATAGGAATTTACCTGTTACCTTCTGTGTGTGTGAGGGGGTGTGTGTGTGTGTGTGTGTGAGGGTGTGTGTGTGTGTGTCTATATATGTATAAATGACGACGCAGGTTGGCTACCCATGCCTTACTAAAGCCTTACATTTCTTTTATGCCAATAGCAAACAGATGTCACCAGGAGCTGACACAAAAGCAAGGAATATGGCATGAGTCCGAATAAATGTAGAGAGAGCTCTGTTATTATTTTTCTCTGTTCGTTGGTGTTCTTTTAAGTGTCTATGTACGTGTTTAGACCTGTGCGATGCTCAGGATAAAGCTACGTCCTTTTCAGTTAGCAGTTTCAAATAAAATTCATTTATCGAC
This sequence comes from Lanistes nyassanus, assembly GCA_004794575.1. NCBI lineage: Eukaryota > Metazoa > Mollusca > Gastropoda > Architaenioglossa > Ampullariidae > Lanistes > Lanistes nyassanus. Next base: position 29,045 of record SMGT01005571.1, read on the forward strand.
CAGGTTATGGCTCCTCCCAGCAGTAAACACGGCACCTGCCAATGGCGTTCACTTTAGGGCATGAAATCGCTAGCTGTAGTATGAAGTCACGTGATATCAGAAGGGAACAATTTCTATAAAAGCTAACTAAGTCCTTAGACCAGTGTGGTACTTGACAGTTCCAGACCGGTCAACATGGTTTCAATGCAGTTCTGTGTCATTGGTCTAGCAGTTCTAGTTTTCCCCAGTCTGTTGCACATGGTATGTATCAATGGCAAACATGTCATTTTTATCTAGGTGTCATGATTAAGTGTCACCGTATATACCTTTGTCTCTTCTCGCCATATAGAACAATCGCGCAGTACATTTGTACTTCAATGGCGGTCATGTTTCTTGTAGGTGATACGTTTAATGTCTGTGTATGTAAACGTCCGTACTTACAAAAGAAAATTTTTAAAATCTGTCTGTCGCTTTGTGTGCGTGTGTGTGTGCTTGTGCATGTGCGTGAGGGTGTGTGCGTGTGCGTGTGCGTGTGTTTGCTTGTGTACATTTAAGTGCGTGAGTAGGCCTGTGTGTGTTTGTGTGTGACTAAGAAATAAGAAAGAGTGAGAGAGAGGGGACAGAGAGTGAAGTCGGGAAAGACCCATCTTTCTCTTTTTTTTCATTAATGTTCTGAATCGTAGATTACATTGGAAAATAACTTTATATGTTGAAACAAATCTAAATATTGTGCACAAATGGAACGCGAACTCGCAGTATTGAAGGCGAAACGATATGAGTGATTTTCGTTAAATTTTCTGCCATTTACTATGTTCAAACAAAGTTTTCTTGACTTTTATAGTGACTTTCACATCGTCGTTACTGAATATGGTGTTAATAACTTTCAATATGTTTGTTGGTTTTGTTTGGTTTCTTTATTTCTTGTGCATTTGATCTGGATCGTTCTGCAGTTCATTTTGTGGCTTAAATTACTTTTTAAAACTTGTTATTTGCTAAACATTAGTCATTGATTGTTGTCGTATCACTTGGTGTATCCATTATCCACTTGTTAGTCTACTGCTTTGCGTTGACTGATTCTTTTCCTATCCACTGTCCGTATATACATTGTCTGCTCTTTCCTATAATTGTATGTTGTCGCGGAAGATCGTCAAATGAGTGAGTCAAGGCAAGTAATCGAAACTGTGATTCTGAAACGATACTTGAAATTGAAGCTGTCTGAGAAACTGAAACTGAAGCTTTAACAGAAATTAGAACTGTCGAGGTACTTGCAATCAACAGGCGAGACTATTTCTCGCCACATTACAAGCCAGTCTTCGCCCTTGCAGACGGCACTCTGACCAAGCCACACCAGGTTCACGTTAACTTCACCCGCCCCTTCTCAACCATCCCGTGGGTCTCCGTGGGCTTCAATCGGCTGGACGTGTCCAACACCGCCAACCTGAGGATTGACAGCAGTGCCCAGGCAGTCACCAAGTCCGGTTTCGATGCGATTACCTTCGAGTGGGCGGACACAATCATCTATGATGCCAGAATCTCGTGGGTCGCTTGCAGCGTTTGACGAGAAAGGGAGATCATAAGTACCAGCTCGTATCTGCAGCTTTCAAATTCCACAGGCCAATCTGTGGGTGGGGGGGGGGGG
>SMGT01005571.1:45239-58886 GCA_004794575.1 Lanistes nyassanus
CTTTTCCTTTTGTCTGAAAGATTGGGGGTGGGATGTGTGCAAAGCCCTGTACACCATTTTGCAAAAAACAGTCATGAATTTACGTGGCCGCAGAGCGAGAATCAAAGAGCATCTGTGGGTGGAAACTGTCGGAACTTTATTCTTCAGACACACCTTTCACTGACGTTCCCGTTCGACCAGTAAGTCTGGTCTCGTCCTGAAGTCTGACAAGTCCGACAACTGTGTTTCCTGATCAAAAGGTCGTTTGGACAACTAACGCTTCCCTCGCGAAGTGAAAGATTCAACACCGTGGCTTGCCTATGGGCAGGCTTCACAACATTATGGCGTTTACCTTTTTTTAAAATATATTTTTCGTGGTTTCGTGCTGTGGCATAATTGTTGTAAATATCTTTTATTTTAAATTCCAGTATCTAACGAAAGTTTGTGCATTCGCGCGCGCGCACACACGCACATATGCACACACACATGCAGATACACACAACACGCACGCGCACGCACGTTCAGAAGAATATGTACACTGCTAACATGAAAATATATGGAAGAACGCAAGTATTCGCACTTTTGTTTGTTACCCAAGAAAAAAATATACACATGGAGAATTTTGATCTTTGAAAATCACCAACAAAATATCATATAAACAAGTGTAACTGGAGAAATAGTAAACAAGTGATTCGTCTTTCTTAAGCATGTTTAAGTCTAGGCACAAAGTAGACAGACATCTTGTTTGTTCTTTTCTAAGCTCTTCCCTCTCCCGCCTATCAAATTTACACTCTAGAGAGACAAACGAGGCGCTGAGTCTGTCCCCTCAACTACAGATCGCTGGGTCTTTGTAAATCCGGTTCATTGATCTAATCTCTTTCTTTCTAAATGGCCATAGATTAGGCACGACATGAGCTGGGGTTAGGGCGAATATCTTATTCTGGAATAAGAATGTTAACTCATGGTGGCGTTTGAAGAGCTGCGTTCAGTTGTGGAGGAGCAGTGCCGACCTCTACCCTGTCTCTCTCGTTCGCACTCTATATTTATTCTAACAATCTTCAAAAATACTTTAAAAAAATTTTTTTTTTGGTTTCTTTTGTTTGTGCGTGCGTTCGAGCGAGCGGAACTGGTCTTTTCTTTTAGTTTATTGACATTTTGAGGTAGATGGCTCCTCGTGAATTAAACTCAATATGTGGGTAGTGAGAGGGTAGGGAGCTTGAACGAGATAGTTATCTGTCAGCAGTCCACGTTGTCTCATACAGGCCACAGGTTTCTGGGCGGTTCTTATCAGGCAGTACACTATGACAGTATGGTGATCTTTGACAGCTGAGGGCCGTCAACATGGTTTCAATTCAACTCTGTGTCGTTTATCTAGCAGTTTTACTTTTCCCTGAGTCTTTCTCGAAGCCTGTTTCATTAAGTGGTATGTATCAACAATGGAGCCTGTCATTTTCATTCTAATGTCAAGAAAATTTGTACAATAACTCTCACGGTATATTAGTTTGTCTCTTCTCTCCGTATGGAGCAATCGTGTAGTACTTTCGTTATTAAATGGCGGACGCTTCTTGTAGATAATGTGCAGTGTACGTGTACGTCTGCAAATGTATACCCATGTATGTATAACCAACACAATTTCGTTTTCTTACACATATGCGTGTTTGTGTAATACGTTCAGTGCAAGATTCTAACGTCTCAAACGCTCAGGAACACCTATTGTTTTCAAGAATCTCCTATAAAAATGACGACGTATACATATCACTCATTCACAGACACTGTTTTCAAGAATCTCCTGTCGAAAATAATCAAAAGAAGCTTTCAGCCTCTGTCGTGGTTTAATTTGCCTGAGATCAGGAGATAAAAACATGTTTCATGATAAGCCATGATACTCACCTGTTACACACATTACTTGTGGCACTGCGTCACACCTGTGGTAGGTAATGTGCGCGAGGAGAGAAGTGACGACCCCCAGCCCCTACAGATCACAGTGGAGAACATGGCCAACACACTGGCAAGACTTGGTGCCACGGTTACAGGTGAATTTTCCCGGCATGCAATGCGATGTTATCGGACTGGCTAAAACTCAATCTGTACACCTGTCTCTCTTGATTGCTGTGTATGTAATGCGTGCGTGCGTGCGTGTGGGAGAGAGAGAAAAAGAAATAGAAGTCGGGAAAATCCATCCTTGTCACTTTCCCTTCATTACTTTTCAACATTTTATACTTCATTGGACAATGACTTAATACCGGAAATTCTAATTATGTTACAGCAATGGAAAATGAACTCTCAGGACTGAGGGGGAAACGATGTGAGTTGTTCCTCTTGGACAAAGTTGCCTTTACGTCCAATATCTTTTGTTCGTTCATTCGATTTCATTATTTCCTATGCCTTTGACCTGGATCTCATTGCCGTTATGATTTTGGTGCTTACATTATTGTTGTAACGCCTTTCATTTATTAATTCATTAAATCTGTTATTGTTTTGTTACAAGCATTATTTTTGTTATTAAATAAAGCCTACTTTTTTACTTGCTTCTCTTCTCTTCATCGACCGATTCATCCCCTTTACATCTACCCATACTTTCTTTTCTATGATTTTGTGTTTTCGCTAAATATCGTCAAATAAGTGAGTCTTCGGGTGTCTTCGTCATTAAATGTTAAGGCTAGGTCTTTAAAACTGGGAATACTAACACTGAAACTGGTATAAAACTAAACTTGTAATTGGAACTAAACTAAACCATAACAATAACCGAACCGCAAAGTGGCTGAAACTGTAAATGAAATTAAAACTGTTACATAAAAATGAAACTGTAACTGAATCAAAGCTTGACTGAAACTGTCGAGTGACTTGTTGTAATCAACAGGCGAGACTGGTCAGGTGGATTTCGTGCCACATGCCCAGCCAAACACCATCAGTTCAGACGGCAGTGAGTCAAGGACACACAAGGTTCACGTCAACTTCGCCCGCCCCTTCGCTTCCACCCCCTGGGTCTCCGTGGGTCTCAATCGTCTGGACGAGTACAACACCGCCAACCTGAGGATCGATGTGACATCCCAGGCGGTCTCCACGTCAGGTTTTGACGCGGTTGCCTTCGAGTGGGCGGACACAAACATCCTGAGCGCCAGGGCCTCCTGGGTCGCTTGCAACCTTTGACGAGAAAGAGATACGTACCCGCTGGTGTCTGCGGCTTTCAGTTTCTACAGATGAGTCAGAAAAAAAATTGGTGATTTAATTTATCCCTCCGCTCCCCCCCCCCCCGACACCCACCACGTATTTAAGCAGACAGGGGAGGAGAATACAGAAGGGTCGTTAATATCTCCATAATCTTGAAGGCAAATAAAGACTTAAAGCATTCGATTTTATCTGTATGATAAATTTCCGTCGTTTTCTGTTGTTTACGACAAACACCATGTCAGACTTCCTTGTGCCTGTCTGACATATACTGTATCTGCTTGACTGTCGCGTTGTCTGTTGATTGCTGTTTACTGACATGACAATCGACATTTGTCTGTGATTTTAAAACCAGTAAATTAGAGTAGCAGCACACACCACACAAGATAAAGTCAACGTCAGGACTACAATTGTCTTTCCATCATGTGACGGAGGGGTCACAAAACGCAAATTGCCAACAGGCGAAAATGCTTGAGTCAAATAAAAAGCTCGTTGTTGCTACGTAAAAAGGTTCTTTTTAAAATTCTACCTGCACGTGAGATCTCTTGTTGTCTCACCGAGGAGTACACACCCCCAACGCCAACCTTTGGTCCTAGAAAGGGGAAAGGGCAGAGACGGCGATTGGGTGAAGGGGGGAATTAGGAGAGTGGGGGAGTGCTCGGCAAAACCCTCTGATGACCAACGCTGTAAACAGAGGCCAAGTGCAGAAAGGTACGTGTGCCAGTAGCTGGAAGCAAATTACCTGGTTCCGCTATGTTCCGCTATGTTCCGCCCCTCATGCTGCTGCGAAGAAGTATAGAAACATTAAACGGCAGTTTACCTCGGCAAAGATCACCAACAAGTATTTTTTTATTTTGCATCTGCTAATCAGAAGTTATTTATGAGAATAATACCCTCCCAACTTGTTTTTCAGAAAGAGTGGTACTCGTAACATCTTTGGCATTAACCCATACGGTAGCTGATTAGCCTCAAATATATTTTGACAATTACATGTAGTTGGAGAAATTTGCCTGACAGATGTCGGCACATGAAGGCTTACTGTCACACACCCACTCGGCCGCCTATCTCACTCTCACCAAGCGACCAAGGGTGTGGGGGCGTGTTCTTCTTGCGCACAACTCCGCACAAACACAAGACAACGAGACGTGGCAGTTTTTCTGAAAAGGACCCGGCCTTATTTATTAACTACATTCTCGCACTCGCTCTCTGATTTTCACGCACTTATCTCTCTGATACACACGGCGGCTTCCAACCAACTTTCACTATCACCGCACGTATACCAACTATTCACTCACCCACAGTTCTCCTTGTTCTCATCCACACTAACCGAATCAAACAACTACCCACGTTTTCTTCCTTCACACAAGTTCGAGTCTCGTCTCACGCACAGTCCTAACAACGTAATTTTCCACTTTCTCGAGCAATTCACCACAAAGGATGTTAAAATCTGTCAACGTGTCTTCTACTAGAGATTCAAAGTCTCACACAGACTTATTATGTTCCACAGGTAATATATCCAAAGTTACCAATAAGTTGCTAACACTTAGTCCAAAAAGTATTCTAAGTTTTGTCACTCAGACCTACGGTTTCTCAAAAACCACAACGGCTATCGAGCGGCGTCACAACAGAAAAAAAACTTAATACTTGTCACACTCTCCGGAAGGTAACTAATCACCATCACCTACACTTGCTGCGCATCGGAATCCCCACAGGATATCACAATCACGTCACATAATATTGAACATATCCAAAGTTGCGTCCCACAGACAGTTATCCACCAAGAATATCTAACGATCATCACACAGACTTAATGTTCATCAGAATCTCCACGGATATCGAGTTACTTCTCACAGACTTAATGTTCATCACAAACTTCACGGATATCGAGTTACGTCCCACAGACTTAATGTCAGACCATCCACAAAGGATATCAAGACTGAGTTACACAGGCGTAATGTTCGTCAAAACTCCTGCAGGGACATCAAGGCGGGGTTACAAAATCTTCCTACCACGAAGTGTCTACGAAGGACCTCCACGCGAGCTCCCTCATCAAATCTCTCACTTGGAGAAGAAAATCTCCTCTCCTCCACGTTAGCGGTTCGAACTTCCACACTTTTCCCTGGAGCTGCCAGTCGACAAAGGACACACACGCTGAAGCTACCGCAGTCGTCACCGTTGGTGCTTTCCTAACACGTCCACCTCTGGGGGGGGGGGTTGTTACGTCTCTTCTCAGGAGGCGCTGACGTAGCCTCGTACACGCAATCAAAACAAAAAACCCTACGAAAACGCATTACTACAGTTTCCTACTCGCAAAATACACATGATCACAAAGATAAGAAAAACTCTCACGGAGTATCTGGCCTACCTCCTGTCTAGGCAGAGGGTTTGTACACAAAAATCGCCTACGCTCGCTCAGCGTTTCCAGTGCCGATGAAGGGGCTCTGCTCAGGTGTCTGGGCACTTGCAGAAAACGTCCGTCTGTTACGGTCCCTTCAGGTCGTCGGCTTTCTCTCTCAACGTCAAACGTTCTCTCACTCAAAACTGCGCGCGTCTCTTTCCTACTCCCGCGCGTTGATCGTCTCTCAGTCATCTAAAAATAGCGCTTAGTCACTACGCGTCATTGGTGTCATGGCACGTTTCGTGACACGCAGTTCTGCTGTTTGGAACATGAGCGAGCAAGTCATGAAATGGGACACGTACAAGATGTCTGGGAGGGAGGGCCGAGGCTGGAGCTGGCAGAAGAAAGGATGGGCAAGCATCTGGCCTTTCATACGTAACTGTGATACAAAAAACCATATTAAGATTGTCCTAACAGCCGTCTGAGTGGCACGCATGTAAGCTTTCCTTTGCGGGACGGCTGGCTGTCTGGCTGGCTGGTGGGAAGTGAGTCAGTCGGTCTACCGTACCACATGTCTGTCGCTCCACTCCTTTTTCAATGTGATTCGTGCTATGGGGCAGGCGAGACTGGTGTCACTGGCTTCGCGCCACACGCCCAGAGTGATGTCACTGGCTTCGCGCCACACGCCCAGAGTGATGTCACTGGCGCAGACGGGTCTCAGCCACGGACCCACACGGTACACTTCGCTACCTCGCCAGCTCCTTTGCCCCCCCCCCCCCACCCCGTGGGTCTCTCTGAGCATGAGTGAGGTGGACGAGTACAACACTGCCAACGTGTTTTCTTACACATACGCGCGTGTATGTAATACCTTAAGTACACGCCTCTAACATCTCGAGTAATCATAAACACACACTGCTTTCAAATCTATAAAACTGACAACGTATGCATTTCAGCCATTCCCACTTTTTTCACTCAAATCCTGTTAAATATGACCAAACAGACCTATCAACCTCGGTCCTGGTTTTAGTCATAAAATCTGCTGACACAACCATGACCCTCACCTGATACCCACTCTGACACCACTATCACACCTGCGACACCTGTATCATACCTTTAACAGGTACTGTGCACGAGGACAGGAGTGGAAACCCTGGCCGGCAGACTAGAAAGTCTTAAGCCACCGTTACAGGTAAATCTTCCCGGCATTCAATGCGATGTGGTGGCTAAAACCAAATTTGCAACCCCTTTTTTGTGCTGTTTGAAAATTGAATGGCGTGTCTGTCTGTCTGTCTGTCTGTCTGTCTGTCTGTCTGTCTGTCTGTCTGTCTGAGAGAGAAAGAGAGAGAAGGGGTGCATGGGAAGGTTCATTTTTCTCTTTCCTTTTATTTCTATTCCAAATATTAAAGTTAACTGAAAAATGACTTAATGAATTCTGAAAAAATTCTAGATACATTGCAGCAATTGAAAATAAACTCGCAGTACTGAGGTCGAAACGATGTGAGTGATTTCCCTTATTCTCTGTAATATTGACTAACTCACACATCATCATTACTGTGTGATGGACGCAGCCATAACGGGGACGGTTTTGCCACCACCCGCTCACCTCGGGCGGTATCAGGTTACAGGCTGGGTACCGCCAGCGACACGTGACTGTGAAGTGCTGTGCTAGGCTCACTCTCTTTAAACGCTTCTATCTCCTTCTAGGATAGTTACAGATACTAACAACTAACATCATCTGATTCCACTCGATATACTCTTTCTTTAGATAGTAAACTCATCTAACGTCTTAATAGATTAGGTTAGTTTGTAGGCATATTTCTTGTCTTTATCTATTCACATTAGCTAGTTTAACTGCCTTTTAACGTAATTATCTCTATTTCCTTCTCACTCTACTTAACTTTCCTTAACACTAACAGGAAGAGCAAAGCGCACTCTATGTGACGGCCGGGCGGTACCTTTACTTATTGGACTTCGACTTTCCAGAATTACTGGTCAACTTTTATGGTGATCTCGTAAAAATGTAGATTTAATTGAGCAATCGTCACCAAAACCTTTACTGCAACAGGTCAATGGTTTCTAAACCAAAGGGTGACGACGCTGTGAAATAATGTGAACAACTAGAGACATCTACCGAGGGAAAAGATTCTCATACTTCGACACGTTCGCTCAGTCTCTCACAGGCAAAACACTACTAGCTCAAGAGCCCCCACCCTCGTAAAACACACAACTGCAGCGAACTGTTATTCAACATATATTTCAAACACTAACTGGCTCGACAACATCAAATATATCTACAAATTATTTACAGAGAATCACCGTGCACGTGTCTAGGGTAAGACGCTGCCTGATGACGTCATACCACGTGCAACAGACAAAGGAAATAATCAAATCAATGCAAGAGGGAAACCAAACTGCCAAACCGGTCTATGATCCCGCTCAATACACACGTACAGTAAGTGACCGACAATAGAGCTCCTACTCTGGTCACCACCGCAACAACAACTTCTGCGATACACAATAACCAAGCTATCAAACTGAATCAATAAGTGAACACCAAAAGAGCACATACTCTTGTCACTATGGAAACACTACTTTTCCGCAGAACACAGAGACGAGAAGTGACCGACACAAGAGCACCTACTCTGATCACTACCGAAACTACTGCTTAACTGCAATACGCGGCTCTAAAGCTATTCATCGACCGGCACAGAAGCTATGACACTGTACGACCAGCACTACCTCCCTGAACCCTCTTTTGGCATACCCGCCCGGCCACTAGCTTATGACGTCACCTGACTCCGGCAGGATAAAATCACCTATCTTACATCAAGTATTTGGACAAGAGCAGTCTTACTTATAAGGCACAGTCAACAGTCACTTACTACTTTGTCTCGTAGTCAGCGCAATACACTCCAATGTATTCGCGAGATCTGCTACTGAAGCTGTTTCCACGTCTTTGGCTAAGATGGCAAGAGTTAGAGGCTCGTGTGTCCTCCGATGTGTCCCTGTGTCGATGTGTCGATCCCGATCGCTCTCCTATCCTGTGTCCCGATCGCTCTGTGTGTCCCGATCGCTCTGTGTCGATCTAACGTTTTTACCTCCTTATGTAGTAAGCGTTCTGACGCACTACCCTCAAGTAAACCGGTTCTAGCCAGACTAGGGGGAGCAGGGCAGCTTCCACGACCACTGGCGTAGCATTACCCCTACCTAAGTGTTCAGAAAGGGCGGAGCGATTAACCTGGTGATGACGTATCTCTCCCCTACTAGCTGACGAAAGGGAGGAGCTAAAAGGCTTACCTAGGAGTGACAGGTAATAGCCTAGGGTGACATGTGACACTCTAGTCACTGTATATTTTCATGTCCTTGTAGGTATATTCCTTTACTTTTTATTCTAAATGTTGTCTGTGTAAGAAATACAAAACGAGGTATCTACCTCATTTCCACCCGCCAGCTTCTGCCGTAGCTGGCAATGGCTCCGTTGTGGCTTGCTCCCACCCGATATAAGTGGGGTGCGTGCCGGACAAAGGGCAGTGAGCCGTGGGCCGACGGACAGTGTTGGGGAGCAACAGCGGCGGCACTCAATAAAGTATGTAGAGCGAGCTTCCGCAACAGGCCTGTCTCTGTTTACGGAGAGAGAGAGAGAGGAAAAGTTTGCGGAGCGAACCCGCTCCATCACAACTGAATACCGTTTTTAGAACTTTTTTGGTAATTTGGTTCATTATTTCTTGTGCCTTTAATCTGGATCCCTTTGCCGTTATAATTTTGGGATTTAAATTATTGTAAGTTGTGTATTTGCTAAGCAGCTCATTAAATCGTTGATTGTTGTCTTTCCTACGAAAATTATTTTTATCATTGTATGTATCCTTTACTGACTTGTTAGTCTGTTACGGTGCTGCTACTGATTCTTTCCCTTTCCCTATGTATTCAGCAACTTTTTCTGTTTTTGTACTGTAGCCACAGATTGTAAGATCAAACACCCTTTAGTTACGCCAAAACTGGAAAATAAGGCAAGATCACTCTGACCAAGCAAGGACAATAGCTGTGTCATGAAAAAGTTAGTCCCCATGGCATCGTGGCACCCGAGGAAACAAGGACAATGAAAGGAGCAAACAGAACTTCGTCGTCGGATTATTATTCTGGGGCTAAATTGTCAAGTCTCCTTTATAAGTCAGAGTGTGTAAGGAAAGTCGTATTTTCTTTTTCCCCTGAGGAAGAAAGGTGAGTGAACAGTGAAGATCCAGTCTGCAATATGCATGTGACGTAGAGTGTATTTCTTCCTGAAGTTTGTGATAATCCAGCAACAACAACATAACTGCAGCAACAACAACATAACTGCAGCAACAGCAACAAAAGTTTTCCAAGAGGTGTAAACTCTTCCTTTTTAGAGGCTTTAAAATACTTGGACATGCGTTGTACTTATGGTCACAGTATACCAAGATTTTTAAAAAATAAATTTTGATGGAATTTTGTAATTAATTTTCTTTACATTAGTTGTTAAATGCAAGGATTTACCTTTTAACAAGCAACGTGTTGTGTTTAACAGTGAGAACTGACGTGTGTTGCCTACAGTAAATTATACGACTGACTTCAGCTTGGAGTTAGAGTTAAAGAAAAAACGGTGACAAAAAGGCTAAACTGAGTGAAGCTAAAAATTATAAAAATAAAATGTATGCTTCGGGGTAGTTTGCTAAACGTTCATTTTGTCATTTTGGTTTTTCAAAATCGTGTAGCGTATTTGCTTTGTGAGAAATAGAATGGTTTTGTACATTTCTCAATACAAACGAACGTTGGTGGAAAAATCAGTTGATTTCAGTGTTGTATGATTCTGCCTTTTTTCATCCATCATCTCAAAATATTGCATAGCATATGAAAACTCAGCAAAACACATGGTTGGTTGGTCTGAACTATATAAATAAAAACTGCCAATAGTAATTGCCATTTAATTTGGTCTTTACAGGTTAAACGACGACTAGTTTAGTCACCCCATGCACTCTACCACCCGTAGAAACATGGTGGTTGCAATGGAAGGTACTTGTCTTGTACGAGTTGCTACCCCTGAATGGTAAGAGCTTTTCGATATAACAGTGTGAAGGAGTTTCCAGTCTCGGTGTCACTAAAGTGTCTTTGGTAATATAAGTAAATCTGTAATTAAAACTGTTAATCTAAAATTGTACTCGAAGAATGAAACTGTCACAGAAACAAAACCTAAACCTAAAGCTGTAGCTGTTAACAAAAACTGAAATCAAGGGTGTCGAGGTACTTGCAGTCACCAGGCGAGACGGGTCAGGTGGATTTCTGGCCACATGCCCAGCCAACGTCATCCATTCAGACGGCAGTCAGTCCAGGACACACGAAATTCACGTCGACTTCACTCGCCCCTTCTCAACCACCCCGTGGATGTCTGTGGGTCTCAGTCGGCTGGACGTGTGCAACACCCCCAACCTGAGGATTGACAGCCCGGGTGCTCGATCTCCACGTCCTGTTTCGATGCGGTTGCTGAAGAGTGGGCGGACACTAACGTCCGCCACGCTAGAGTCTCGTGGGTTGCTTGAAACGTTTAACGAGAGAGATCACAATTACCGGCTGGCGACGACAACTTGCAACCCACAGGCGAGTCTGGAAAAAAAGATGGAGATTTAATTTATCCTTCCACCCCTCCCTCCCAGAACCTATTTAAGGGGCGGAAAATGGAAGTACATTCTACCTTTAAATCTTCGCAGTCCTGTAGGGAAATAAAGACTTAAAACCTTTGTTTATCTGTATTATAAAATTCCTTTTTTCTGTTTTACAATAACAGCATGTCAGATATCGTTGTGCCTGTCAGACCTACACTGTATCCCAATGACTGTCACGTCCTCTGCTGGTTGTTGTTGACTGACATGAAAATCGAGATGTGTTTGTGATTGACAAAACCAGTCAATCCAAGCAGCAGTGTCGGGGAAATGGACAATGGGGAAGAGATTGGGGAGGTGGGATGAAACTCTACGACCACCAGCCAGCAGAAAACAGGGATCAAGGGGAGAGAACTTACGTGTGCCACTGTTTTGGTGGCAAATCCTTTCGGCTTTATTCCGCTCTAATGTTGCTGCGAACAACAGAAACATTTAACTCCACTTTATCTCGGCAAATATCATCTCGAGTAAGTTAAGTACCATATTTCTGGGTTATTGTTAGTAGAAGATATTATCATCCTCCCCCATGAGAGATATCGCCACTCATTTCTATTGGAAACATTTATCTAAGCTGCTCTGTTCCGGAGAGATCTGTTACAAGATTGCTAGTAGGAATAAAACATTACGCCTACGTGGATGTTGAAATGTTACGGAATAAAAAGACTTCTGCTTTAAAAATTAAAATATTTTCAAGGTTCTTCACAAAAAAATTCTTTTTCAAAAGAATGGATCTCTTGATTAATAACCACGAAGAAGCTAACAATGAAAATCCCACAGAAGCACAACTTCACAGTAAAGTGGTGTGGGAGCAAGATAATTAAAAAACTATGATCTAAGATATGTACGCATATAATTATGCACGTATGACTGATTTCATGATCTGTAGCATTCAACAAACAGTTGAAAACTACAAATGTGCATAACTTCAAATGGCCGAGAAGCTAACTAGATGCATGTAACATATCCTTCAGCTTGCAGTTTGTCAGAATGTTTGTAAGGGGGTCAAAATCAGGTAAAAGGCTTTGAAACCTAGTTTATCAGTTTGGAATGTAAAACGTGTGAAAGAGCCGACATTTCCGAATACACACATACATCGACTTTGTCAGCTCCGCCTGCAGAGTGTTTAAAAGAACCGACTAGTATCAAATAATTCCATGATTTTATTGCTTTACAAAATCTGTTATTAAAGAGAACTACTCCAGTATGCGAGCTGTAGCAAGAAGTCACGTGATATAACAAGGGAAAATTTTCTATAAAAGCTAAGTCCTTAGTGTCAGAACGCATTGTACCGCTATTGTTCAAAAGAAAACGAGAGAGAGAGAGACTGGGAATTGAGTTCAGCCCGCAGGTCAGCGACTAATTCGAACTGTCAAGAGTGACGAGGTCTTCCTTTGTTCACTTCAGCTCTAAGAACAATAGGTGCTGTGTAGGCACGAAAATCGCTGAATCAGTAGAAACAACCCTTCTAGAATGTTCTCGAACACCCAAATATTATGGGATTTAGTCATCACGTGACCGGATAGCTTAATAGGGCCGGCAGCACCCCAAACTTTGCTTGTTCATTTTTACACACCCTGTGGTCGGCTATCAAAGGTGACTGAGCCTTATAGTAATAAACTCGAAGAATAGTGATAGGTTTCAAGTCCGAGAACTGGAACCTGAAGTAACAGAATTGGAGTTCTGTTGTTGTATTTCCCCGAGAGGATATACATAGTATATATAGTAACTATTTACAGAGTCGAGCTCTGGTAGTTACGAGTTGAAGTTTGAGTTCGCGTCCGCTAGAGCGTCTAGGGCTTACGGACAGTAGTGCAGTAGAACACATATAGACCACGTAGGAATCCGCGGGTTTGCCGAGTTTGTCCCTGATTCCAGAAAGCCAAACGACAAAGAACACAAGTACTCTTGTCGGAATGTACCTGAAACGTCAGCTTGCTACTGCAAGTAAAGAGAAATCGAATTGTTACACTCAACGAAATATTGAAAACAACTTTGGTTAAATATTCGTTAACCACGACTGGACCAGTGGGTCGTATCATCGCGGTCTTCAGTATCATCGCCAGTCTGCAGTATCATCGCCGTCTTCAGTATCATCGCCCGTCTACATAATATCGTCGTCTTCTACAGCGCCATCTTCAGTTTCACCGCCGTCTACACATCATCGTCGTTCTCCATACGCCGTCCTCAACGCTTTCGACTTCTATGTTACAAGAACTCTTATATTTAAAACAAGGGAACTGGACCAAGCTAAGACATGACAAAGACAAAGACAATCTACATGTTTCGGGGCACTACCCCTTCATCAGGACGACACAAAAACGACGAAAAAACGACAACAACGAAAACAGAAGAAAAAGACTTAGCTTCAGTAGATGTGGCGCATAGTCTGGACACCAGGAAAATGAGTAAGGGACAGTGAGTAAGAAGGATTAAAAAGAGGGGCAGCCAATCGCCAGGTGGGTAGGAAAGGGTAGGGAAGGGTAGGGGTGT
>SMGT01005571.1:59021-81885 GCA_004794575.1 Lanistes nyassanus
GATCTATGAGAAAAATTTCCACTCTCTAGTGGATAGTAGTTCCTTCACTGCCTACTCACGACCTATTATTAAGTCGTCTAAACAAGTACCAGATCAAGAAAGTTTAACACCGGTCGCTTAGCCGTTAAATCTTCCCTCTGATGATTCAACAAATGTTTACTGCCACTTTCACAAATCTCGAGAAAGTGACAACAAGTCTTGCCTGGTGAAGCCAAAAATCTTCTAACAGCAAGGACTAAGCTGAAACAGTAAACTCTCGACTGTTTTCTTCCAGTAACTAAACAAAGTCCGTTGACAGTGACCGTTGACGTTCCTTCAACAAGATACACGTCCGCCTCAGTTCATTGTCTCTGCTCGAATCCTTAGTAATCGTTGAAAACCCCCAAAATTTCTTCCGTCTCCCCTCGCAACACATAACCTATCTTGTGATTGGCGGGAAGGGTCTGAATCTTATGTCTCTTTGACAATCAACCTGACGTCTTTTGTTCCTAAACCTACGTGTGATTATTGCGTCACTTTCCCTTGAATGAAAGATTTCGCAGTTATGTGAAAGACACAAGGGAAACAACACATAGTTGAACCATAGCGCTGTAGAAAAACCTTCCGTAACGTGACAATAGACCACGTAGGAATCCGTGGATTTGCCGAGTTTGTCCCTGATTCCAGAAAGCCAAACGACAAAGAACACAAGTACTCTTGTCGGAATGTACCTGAAACGTCAGCTTACGACTGCAAGTAAAGAGAAATCGAATTGTTACACTCAACGAAATATTGAAAAGAACTTTGGTTAAATATTCGTTAAACACGACTGGACCAGTGGGTCGTATCATCGCCGTCTTCAGTATCATCGCCGTCTTTAGTATCATCGCCGTCTTCAGTATCATCGCCCGTCTGCAGTATCATCGCCGTCTTCAGTATCATCGCCGTCTTTAGTATCATCGCCGTCTTCAGTATCATCGCCCGTCTGCAGTATCATCGCCGTCTTCAGTATCATAGCCGTCTTCAGTATCATCGCCCGTCTACATAACATCGTCGTCTTCTACATCGCCATCTTCAGTTTCACCGCCGTCTACATAACATCGTCGTCTTCTACATCGCCATCTTCAGTTTCACCGCCGTCTGTGAATACTAGAGCTTTGCATCTTGTACGTGCGGAACTGAAAAAACAGTACTCATTTCATGGACCAAGAACCTTCTTTTGGATTGCGCGACTGTGTATCTAATTAGTGTGTGTGGAATCATTAAATCAATGTAAGTCTTTTTGAGCTCATTTATAATAATTTTGTATTGTTGTGAAGTAAAAGGTGGACATAGATCCACGCTTGTGTTTCCTTCGAGTGATTGAGGCGTCTAACAAATTTCGAACACGAACACGCATTCATGCATACCACACACTATAAATAAACCAAGTTAAAGAGAGAGAAAAAAGTTTGATAATCGGGTTTCTGACAATTTGAGTGACTTGACACTTAGACCAAAGTGGTATTTGACAGTTCAAGACCGGTCAACATGGTTTCAATGTGTCATTGGCCTTTTATTCAAAACATTCATAAACACCTATTTTTCTGGAGAAACTTCTGTAAAAAAGACATCGCATACATGTCAGCCATTCCCAGACACTGTTTTCACGAATCTCATTTCGAAAATGACCAAACGAACCTTTCAGCCTCTGTCGTGGTTTTATTTCCCATCCCGAAATCTGATCACAAACATGCTTCACGATCGACCTTGATATTCGCCTGATACCCACATCACTTGTGACGCCAGAATCACACCTGTATCTGTGGCAGGTAATGTGCTCGAGGGAAGGAGATACGTCCTCGATCCTCTAAATAGCGCGCTGAACAACATAGATGGCAGACTGAAAAATCATACCGCCATCTTTACAGGTGAATCTTGTAGGCGTACGAAGCAATGCACATTTGTAACTGACTGACTAAAACTGAATCCACTACCGCTACGTATTTTAGACTTTTTAAAAATGGAATGGCGTGTCTGTGTGTGTGTGTGTGTTTGTAGGCCTGCGCATGTGCATGCGCGCCTGTGTATGTGTGTGTGTGTGTGTTTAGGGCTGGGTATGTGTACGTGCGTGAGTAGACCTGTGTGTGTAAGTGTAAGTGAAAGAGACAGAGTGAGAGAGATGTAGGCAATAGAATTCCATAAAGACCCATCTTTCTCTTTCCTTTTATTAAAGTTCTGAAATATTCTGCTGAAATGAGAAATGAAATGAAGTTCGTAATGCGAAACGATGTGAGTGATTTTCCTTAGATTTTCTGCCACTTACTATGTTCAAACAAAGTTTTCTTGACTTTTACAGTGACTGCACATTGTACACTTACACCTCGTCGTTACTGAATATGGTGTTAACAACTTTCAGTATGTTTGTTGGTTCATTTCCTTTCTTTATTTCCTGTGCATTTGATCTGGATCGCTTTGCAGTTGATTTTGGGTCTTCAATTACTTTTTAAACTTGTTATTTCGTAAGCATTAATCGTTGATTGTTGTCGTATCATTTGGTTTATCCATTATTCACTTGTTAGTCTACTGCCGTGCGTCCATTCTTGTCCTATCCACCACCCGTATATTCATTAGTCTGCTCTTTCCTATTATTGTATGTTGTCGCCGAAGATCGTTAAAAGAGTGAGTCAAGGCAAGAAATCGAAACTGTGAGTCTGAAAGGATAATTGAAATTGAAGCTGTCTGAGAAACTGAAACTGAAACTTTAACAGAAACTGAAACTGTCGAGTTACTTGCAATCAACAGGCGAGACTGGTCTGGTGTATTTCTCTCGATGTGAAAAAGCCAAATGTCATCCTTCTAGATGGCAATCCGTCAAGGTCACACAAGATTCAAGAGGATTGACGGCGGTGCCCAGACAGTCATTACGTCCGGTTTCGATGCGGTTACCTTCGAGTGGGCGGACACAATCATCTATGATGCCAGAATCTGATCGCGGGTCGCTTGCAACGTTTGACGAGAAAGAGAGATCATAAGTACCAGCTCGTATCTGCAGTTTTCAAATTCCACAGGCTAATCTGGGGGAGGGGGAGAAGAAAGATGGAGATTTCATTTATCCTTCTACCCCCTCCCTCCAAGCAAGTATTCAAAGAAAAGCGGAAATGAAAGTATGTAAAGTCATTAAACTCTTCAGAATTCTGAAGGCAAATAAAGATTTAAAAGTCTTGCTTAAATCGTATTACTATTATTTTTCTGTCGTTTACAGCAAACAGCATGTTAGACTTTGTTGTGTCTGTCCCACCTACACTGTATCTGCAGAACCCTCAAGTTCTGTGTTGCTTGTTGTTTACTGACACGAAAATCAAAATTTGTCTGGGATTATCAAAACCAGTAAATCCAAGCAGCAGCATACAACACGCAAGAGAAAAAGTTAGCATCAGGACTTAGGTTGTCTTTCCATTCGGTGAAAACTGCTGGTGCTGTGACTCAGCACGCATAAATATTGTCAGTACCCAACACTGGATGACTCAGAGAATACAAAGTCATGTTTGCTCACTGAAAAGGCTGATCGTAAATGCTCCTCATGTATACGTAGTGTTGCTTTTCTTTTTTTAATCTACCAGCACTGGTTGGTTGGTTGGTTGGTTGGTTGGTTGGTTGGTTGGTTGGTTGGTTGGTTGGTTGGTTGGTTGGTTGGTTGGTTGGTTGGTTGGTTGGTTAATTGGTTGGTTGGTTGGTTGGTTGGTTGGTTGGTTGGTTGGTTGGTTCTGACCGTTCCGCCACCATTTTCCGGCCTTTTGAACATTTCCGAGAACATACATCAGAATAATCCCAACAACTATCGAGGCATATCAATCCTTAGTTGCTTTAGGAAACTATTTACAAGTGTACTCAATGAATGCTTTAAAAAATACTTGGAAGAAAATAATCTCCTTGGGAATGAGCAAGCAGGATTCCGCCCTGGGTTCTTAACAGTAGATCACCTATTTACCCTACATAGCGTTGTAGATATTTTCCTAAGTAGAAAAAAGAGAGAATGTTGTGCTTTTATATTGACTATGAAAACGCGTTTGATAAAATAGACAGGATTCATTTATGGGAAAAGCTTCTAATCCACGGTGTTGAAAGAAAAACGTTATCTGTGATCCAGGATATATACAATAAGGCCAAATCATGTGTTAGGTTTAAAGGAGTGCAGTCTGAATACTTTATAAGCAGCCAAGGTGTAGGGCAAGGGGAAAATCTTTCTCCTTTGTTGTTAGCAATATACCTTAACGATCTTAGAACTTACTGGAAGATTCCATTAATGGTCTTTGTTGCTTTACGGAAGGTTTTCTTCAGCGCGACTGTCTAAGCACTGTGTTGTTTTCATTGTATTTTTACATAGCAATGTATTCTTTCATTCAAGAGAAAGTGACGCAATAATCATACCTAAGGTTAGGAACAAGAGACGTCATGTTGATTGTCAAAGAGACTAAGACTCGACCAATGGAGAGATAGAAAGCAGGTTGCGGGGAGACGAAAAACAATTCCAGGGGGTTTTAACGCTTGACCCAGAATTCGAGCAGAGACTGTGAAACGGGGAGGACGCGTTTCTTGTTGAAGTAACGTCAACAGTCGATGTTAGGTCGATGTTAACGGATCCTGTATAGCTACTGGGGGAAAACGAAAGATTACTGTTTTAGCTTAGTTCTTGCGGTAAGAAGATTTTTGGCTTCACCAAGCAAGACTTGTCGTCACTTTCTCGAGATTTGTGAAAGTGGCAGAATACATTTGTTAGGTCATCAAGGAGGAGACTTAACGGCTAAGCGTCCGGTGGTATACATTCTTGTAACTGCTACTTGTTTAGACGACTTAATAGTAGGTCGTGAGTAGGCAGTTGAAAGAATTTCTTCCCACTAGAGAGTGGAGATTTTTCTCATAGATCTAAAATCTATGAGAAGCGTGGAGTTAACCGTAACGGTTGGACAAGGACGTCCAAGGACAAACCAACAGACTGAATAGTACATTGCTTGTGATCCCAGGCTACTGATACCAGAGGACCAGACTTATATGCTGCTATCTACTGGTTTGACAAGACTGGATTTTAATTCACCTCTCACCTTGCCGACAGTTCATCTCGAATCTACGTACCATAGACTGAACACTTGCATTTCTGTGAATTACGTCTACAGACTTCAACTGTCGTCTCCTGCACATAAACTACTACCGTGATCAACGTGTTAATGTGAATGAACACTGGTGTGTCTGGTGTGACTGGATTGTAATTCTGTTCCGGTTCGGAATATCTATACACACCACGGCAAGTAGACTTATGATTTATATTTGTTCAACAGTACACCAGTTGTATTACTGTTCTGCAAGTTGTAACACACCATAAATTGTTGCTATCACACACACTCGCACACATACACGCATTTGTTACATATTTGTTCATCTATCTCTCTTCTCCCTCTACTATCCTTCTTATTGTTTATAGTTCAATAAATGTGTTAATTTATCTGGTCGTGTACCTTTTGATTGAAAAGGTGGGGTCTGCATTAGGTGTATGCATTTCGTATTTCTTCCCTAAAATTCCAGCACACCCCAGAAAACGTTACAGTCTTCCTGAACTACCCAAGCTGGCAAATAATGCCAAACTTACAGCAGAGGATGTTGGCGTGTTTTTTAATCTGTTCATACTGCTATATGCGGACGATACTGTCATTTTTTCAGAGACACTGGAGAACCTTCAGAATGCTTTACATAGCATGATAACATACAGCGACAAATAGAATTCGACAGTGAATCCAGAAAAAAACAAAATAATTGTATTCTACTATAATGGTGAAATGCTACAATTAGTCTACGATTTCCAATATTTAGGTTTGAAGCTAAATTATAATAACAAATTCAATGTCGAACAAAAGGATCTGTATGGTAGGGCCTCTACAACCATGTTTGCATTACTAAATAGGTGTAATAAGTTACATTTACCTCTAGACTTACAAATAGAGCTTTTCGATAGAATGGTACTCCCCATCCTCACCTATGGTTGTGAGGTTTGGGCACCATATGTTACTGACATGTGTAAACAAAAACTACAAGTAAGATGTTATTCAAACTAAAGAAATCATCTCCATCATGCATGGTATTTGGTGAATGTGGACGCTTTCCTGTTGGCATCCATATCAAGTGGAAATAATTATAGTAAATTTTCAAGTTCTGTTTATAAAATGTTACTTAACTTGCATGAACAAGGGATGCTTCACTCAAATTTTATTCACTCGGTTAAATCATTACTGCAAGAACTGGGACTGAATGGGTTATGGTTAAACCAGAATAGTTTAAATGTAACAGATAAATGGTTTAAGAACAAAGTAGACAGATGCTTACAAGATCAATATATTCAACACTGGTTACAGGAACTAAACACAAAACAGGTATACACAAACTACAGAATACTCAAAACATCATTTAAGCCCGAACCATATCTCAGAGTGTTACCACCTTCGCATTGCCGCCTGCTGTTAAAATTCTGGACATTAGATAATAACTTTCCTGTTAGCAAACTCAGACACGAAGACATCCCTAGGCATGAACGATTATGTACGCTGTGTGATAGAAAAAACATAGGTGATGAATTTCATTATATTTTCTTATGTGACAAATTTGCATCTGAACGCAGCACCGCACTGACACCATACTACTTGAGCCGGCCAAATACATCCCAATATTGCTGAACAAATCTGAAATCTAGTGTTTGACAGTAACCCACATTACACCACGGGCCTTTAAGTTTCGGTTATGAACTGTCGTATGTTATGTAAACACTGTTTAAAACGGCAATTATTTGATTTGTGACAGAATATCTGGTGAATGTGCCCATCTTCTGGGACTTATCTTCACCTTACGGAATTGGATTCTTCTGGGGCTGAAAGATGTCCCTGCAGACGCCGCATCAACCAGCTTACCACAACAGTGGGGGGAAGCCAAGAGCCATTAAGATAAAACCAGAGCCAATGTCGACTGTTGTTATATCAAGACCTGGCAATGTCAAGAGGAAGCGGGTGCCACTGATGGCGTGCTTCACTGACTATAGGTGGGCCTTTGTGACTTTAAAAAAAATAATTATGTTCAGGTTAAATTCCAAATTCTCTCAGCACAAACACTGAATAGTGACACTGTACACAATGCAGAAAACACTGCAAGCAGTTTCTTTTTAATAATGTGGATATAGTTGCTAACACTACACAAAACATGTCAATCTCAAACTGTGACTAATGTCTGCCAGCACTTTTTGTTACCTGTAAACCACAATGTTAAAATGCATCTAATTCTCACATCAAAACCACATCACAAACACTGCTCCCCCCCCCCATAGGTTTGATTCTTGAGCATCGTGATCAAGTCAAACACCTGTGTAACTATATTACAGTCCAAATATGATTATTTACATTGCCAATTGCAGGCAAGCTGAAAAAATAAACTGGAGATTAACTCACTTAACCTAATAATAAGTAAACATCAAACACATTCCAACATATAAGCAAACATGCATTATGAATGTGGTTATGTTCATGGTGCGGTAACCTCATTTTTGATGTCTGCTGCAGGAAATCAAAGCTGACCACACAGGAAATGGCGGCCCTAAGTGATACATTTAAGATTCTCCTATAGCATATATTGTACAAGGTACTCAAGATAGGATGGAAACAGACAAGGGTGCAGAGTATCAGGGCAGTGGTTTGGCTATGCAGGTAAGCATGTTAAAACTATGCCCTGTATCCCTGTTAAGAAGTCCTCAATTAAGATTACATCTGTAGTAATTTTACAGTGTTCATCTGTAAACAAATATGCCCCCACCTTATTTCCAATAATTTCCACACACACACACACAGAGCCACCTTTACGTGGCAGGTCTAGAATTTCAGTCAAAGGGTACATGCATTCTGAACCTTTATGCCCCACTAAATATATACATCTTTTGAAACAAAACTGCTTAGATAGCTCTGCTGTATGTCAGTTTTACTTTTTCCAGGGTAAATGAAGGACCCATAAAAATGTATTATTAGTAGTTCACAGTGTACAAATGAGTTTTTAATGGGTATTTCGTTTCATCATTTAAAAAAATCACTAAGATCAACAGTGGGCACTGTGTTGAGGAGTACAAAAGAACAGCATCTCACCAATAAAGAGCAATGGTGAAGAATTTCAGCACCATACAGCCGTTGACTAAGTCACCTGACTTGTTAAATCAACAGTAACCAAAGCAGACAGGGCTGACAGTAAAGACAGGAGTAAGCTAAGAGTTTTTCTTTCAGATCTTCTAAAAGAATCTGCAGTAAGCACAAACAAATTACAATTTACTATTAGTAACGTCACCACAAACAAATTACAATTTACTATTAGCAACGTCACCACAAAAGTGTTGTGAATCTCAGTAGTACTTTGTGTACAGCAGTGGACAGGTGGAGTAATTAAGTAACCAAAGCAGTGTTAACAGACAAAAGTGGATAAACTAAAGTGGCAACTGGAATCATAGGACATAGCCATCTATTTACTTTTCACCAAACATGGCATAAAGTGTGTTAGAAACCAACAGCAAAACCATATCTGATTTATTGTTGGGAACAAGTTGAGACTGAGCTTGTCCTTAATGATCTTAAATTTTTTTGCTCGACAAATGGCATTTTCTACCACAATTCTATGCTTGGCTATTTTCCTTGTCTGGGAAATCTCCTCAGCTGACATCTGGACATCAGAGGAAGCAAATGGTGGGATCCACAGTTTTAAACCAAGTTCTTTAATTTCACCTGCAATATGAAAACCTTTATCCACCATGATCCCATCACCATGAAGTATTTTTCCAGACTCCATCAGGAGTTTCAGCTGCTTGACCAAACCACTTTTGACGCAGATCTCTTTGTCAGAAATAGACCCCGTGAAGAGCATTGATATGAAAATGAAGGAGCCTCTAGGATCTACTGCTACTAGACCTTTCAGGATAGTGGAAGATTTATAGTCAGAATAAAATTGACTCTGACTCTTCAAAGCACTAGGGCTTTCAGTCCTGATTTCAGTCCCATCAAGAATAGCCAATGTGACAGGAAAATCTTTCCTAAATTTCTCAGGCATTTTCTGTATCAAAATGTCCCTGTGTGGCCATGTTGGGACTTCGCCAAACTTAAAAAACATGTGGTTAATCCAGCTTTGGAACACCTCCCCTGCACCTTGTTTTGTGATAGAGAAGCAGTGTGCCAAATGGGAAAAATCAAAGTTTTGTCTCAGTTTTATCATTACCAACAAAAAGTGATCTTCCAAGGGCAGCTGCTTTACATCATTTCTTTTTTGTGTGAATGGCACCTCACCATTGGGTGCCAAAACATTGAAGATTAGCTTGAAGTGTTTCGCATCAAAACCAGTATAGTACTTCATATGGGTCTTAAGTCTTTCAACATTCCATCCAGTATGGGTTGGAGCTTGGCTTTTGAGTTCACGTCTCAGATCTTCGTTCCCAAGCACCTGTTTGGCAAATGCTCGTTCAGTCTGATTCAGTTTCTCTTTGACCAAACACAGCTCTTGGTGCTGCCTATGGTTTTCTGCTGCAAGGCCCAGCATGTTGAGCCCAGTAGCAGTTTGCAGTTCTTCCTGATGGAAGCACTCGTGTGCTGCAGAGGCCAACATGTCAAGCCCAGTAGTATTCTGCTGTTCATCCTGCTGCAAGCACTTGTGTGCTGCAGAGGCCAGCATGTCAAGGCCAGTTGAATTTTGCAGTTCTTCCTGCTGCAAGCATTTGTGTGCTGCAGAGGCCAGCACGTCAAGGCCAGTTGAATTTTGCAGTTCATCCTGCTGCAAGCATTTGTGTGCTGCAGAGGCCAGCACCTCAAGGCCAGTTGAATTTTGCAGTTCATCCTGCTGCAAGCATTTGTGTGCTGCAGAGGCCAGCACCTCAAGGCCAGTTGAATTTTGCAGTTCTTCCTGCTGTGCTGCAGAGGTCAGCAGTTCCATTGGACTTTTACCTGAAACAATACAGGACAATGCAGTTTGCTTGAAATATTTCTTGGCTCTGATTTATTCTGTTATTAAAGATTTGTGATCTTTCTTGAGGTAAACATTTACCATGTGAACATGAATCTGTTTCAGATTCCACTCTTGCAGACTATCCCAGAACCTGTTGCAGACTGGACCACTTGTGGAGATCTCAACTTGCCTCACAAATCATCTGTGGTACTTCCTGACACTATTGTTCATCACCATGTGTGGGAAAATGTAAAAATATCTCAGGATAATGCACAGAAGTTGGAGAGAAACACACAAGAACAGTCATCGTCTCAAAAATGGCATGCAGAAAGAAAATACAGGATCACGGCATCAAAGTTTGGTCGTTTCATGAATAGAAAAGCAGCTGTGAATGAAATATTTCTCAAAAGTGTGTTTCGACAAGACAAAATCTCATCAGCACCAACATCATATGGTACAAGTAATGAGAAGATAGCTCGTCAGATGTGCATCAAGTCAAGGCAGTTCCATGTTCATGCCTGTGGTCTAGTAGTAAACCCAGACTTTCCATTTCTGGGAGCATCACCAGATGGGAAAGTGTGTGACAATGGAAAAACTGGCATCCTTGAGATTAAGTGCCCTTTTAGCATCAGGGACATGACCATTGAGGAAGCAATGGACAGTGATAAATCTGCATCACTATTTCTTGAACGACATGATGCTGTCGTTCGACTAAAGAGAACACACAACCATTGGTTCCAAGTGCAGGGCCAGTTGTTGGTGACAGGAGCTGCTTTTTGTGACTTTGTTACATTCACTCGCCAAGATCTTCATGCATGCTCAGAAGTATCTTGTAAGAAATGAACTCTAACACCAAGTGGGAGTTACTAATGTTTACCTACCTGCAACCCATCTGATAACTGGAGAAACACCATCAGCATTTTCCTTGTCACTGACTTGCCATCTGCAAAATGAAACGATCCACATAATATATGTTATGTTCAATAAATGTGTGTTCCTGCTCATACAGTCAGGGCTTTTTGTTATTTATTTCTGTACATCTACATTTACCGAGTGATACAGCATTCAGCTAATTGAAGATGATTAACAGATGCAAAATATCTTCAGAGTTGTGTCTCTCCATTTTATTGTACATGGAGGGTAAGAGACTTTCATCAGTTTTTATCTGCCCTCATCAGCTCTTGCAAATCATTCCTGATAACCATGAGAGTTGGTCCTACCTTCCAAGGTTACTAACAGATAACAGTTATTTCACTATACATCGATTTCAAATTCAAACAATATATGCATGAATGGGACTTTTCAGAATGTGTCCTGATTTCATAAATTCTAAAGCAATGTTATTTTTCTTTTTCTGTCTAGTACTGGGTACTCATACCCATAAATAAGTACATATCTACATGCAAAATTTACCCAGTTACTTTGCTTCCTATTGAAACAGAGATAATCACTTCCATACTACTTAATCACTCTACATGCTACTACAATACTGTAGAAAGACATTGCATGTGTGTACTCGTGTACAACACAACTGAAGAAACATCATCTCTTAGCACAGGAAGAAAAAAGTGATTCTTACCCACGATTTTCATGCTCAGTATCTGTCAACACTTTCTGTCTTTTCTTGTGTGGTTTTGAAATGGACCTGTCATGGGGTGGGGGTTGAGATGCTTTGGGTTCAACATTTCCTGAAGTGTCTTCAATGGTGGGCAGTGATGATGCAGAAATGGGGTCAGGATACCTTGCTGATGGAGCGCCATCGACAAAGTGCTGAAACCAATAAAAAGCTGAAGTAGTGGCAGACTAGGAACCATAATTATAACTCTTCAAACTAAGATCTGTAGTTATTTCTTAATATTTAACAACATTAATATGTACATATACATGTATAATACTTCTCCAGAAAATATTAAATTTAAAGTGGCTGATAAGTGATATACTTCATCATTATTGTTATAATGGATAAAGAATTATAATCTGCTATAGGTTTCTACATGCTATTTGAATAATATCAGCACACAAAAAAACAATGTTTAGTGTTTTAAACTTGTAAAAGTTTTACTGTTAACATCAGCAACACTACGCGTCACTGATCACATCAAATGACTTAGCGCTGGATCGAGAAACTCGTTCTACAGCTCACCGGTACGAGTTTAACATTGAATTACCATGCAACTGTGTACTGACAAACACTTTCACGGAGAGAAAATGCTTCAGAGTTAATGGACACACAATATATGAATATCGATTTACAGCGATGATTGTATGAAAGGCTCCCAAGTTTCGATGGTCTTTAGAAAAACCAGTATAATAGTTAAATGTTCAGTAAGACACTATAATTTACAGCTTACCTTGCTGCAGATGTAAAGCTCGTAGTT
The DNA here is from genome assembly GCA_004794575.1 of Lanistes nyassanus. Lineage (NCBI taxonomy): Eukaryota > Metazoa > Mollusca > Gastropoda > Architaenioglossa > Ampullariidae > Lanistes > Lanistes nyassanus. The sequence goes on from SMGT01005571.1 coordinate 71,360, forward strand.
CTTTTCCACGATATTTATGTTCAACTGGTGATGTGGTCGATTGCATGCCTTTATCCACGCAGACATTTTTCTCTGTTGCTAGGGGTAGTCTTCTTCCATCTGGGGAATCTAATAAATTTCACTCCTCCTAGAAGTCTCTCGGGGTGTCTTGTGTCAGAATTGCAAAGTCCCCACGCGCACACCTTTACCATTTTTTCTCCTCAAAATACACGGCTTCGAAAACCGCATGGCCTTCAAATATGGCTGCCACCAAACCAAAATAGAGGGATATTTAAAACGGGCGATCGGATTGGATAAGCGGCACGCCAATAACGGACGGCTGGAGCCTTCAATTTTGTTAAAATACTTCTTAGTCGAGTACATTAGTGAATAGATGAATAGGTGCCTGTTTTTGCGTGTGGGTACGTCTGCATCCGTGATTGAGCGTGTTATTTGTGTGTTTATTAATCATTGAGTTTATTTATCAATATATGTAGGCCTATATTCTAATACCAGGTGAACTACGATGGACGTGTTCTTTGACAATTTTTTTTCTTCTTTTTTCTGAGGGAAAAGAATAAAGAAACTTGAACTTGACCTTGAACTTGAACAATTTCTACACTAGTTTAGCACCTACACATCTAAAGCGTTCTAGACCAATGCAAAATGAGTTCTGTTTCCGTAATAAAATTAGTGTACTTACTTCAACACTTTTTGTTTACTGTGTAGGGATTTGTTGTATATGTTAACAACAAGTAGGATTTTCAACTTGTTACGGTTTCTAGGCCACGCTTCATGTAAGGCAGACATGTACGTCTCTTAGTGATTCTAGTTTGCTTGCCATCCCATAGGAATTTAAACAACAGGGTAACTAATTCTGTATACGATGCCTTTTTGATCTGGTAAATGTACAAAAAAAACCTCATGCCAGAATTGACATGATCAGTGTATTATTACAATATCTTTTCGCTTACTACACAAATGTAGAAGTTTACTTATTTCTCTTAATTTTCCAGCTATCATTGTTAGAATTTACCATACGTTCCGTTTCAATACAAAAAAGAATACTTAAATATTAAAATATTTCCAGCAGCACTATTTGCGAACTGTAACAATAAAATTTCTTTCCCATTTGGCCTCATCTCTTCTAGTCTTGTCTGTCCATCTTTCCCGATTTCTGATTGGTCCATATTTACCTTAGTATTGTCTGTCCACTTTTCCCGATTTCTGATTGGTCCATATTTCTCTTAGTATTGTTTGTCCATCTTTTCCGATTTCTGATTGGTCCACACTTTCCTTAGTCTTCCCTTCGGCCTACCTAGATTTATCTCACCACGCCAATGGGGTGACGTCATGCTGTCGACGTCAACTGTAGACAAGCAAGGGAGCAAACAGTGAAATCGGAGCCAGGAATAAGTGAATGGAAACAGCAAAAATAGAAATATGGTTATTCCGTAAGTTAATAATTCCAGACTTACTCTACAGTGTAGGTGTGTGTATGTGTGGGTGTGGGTGTGGGTCTATACATGTATATATGTCGACGCAGGTTGGCTACCCATCCCTTACTAAAGCCACTTTGAACATTTCTTTTTATGCCAATAGCAAACAGATGTCACCAGGAGCTGGCACAAAAGCAACGAATATGGCATGAGTCCGAATAAAAGTAGAGAGAGCTAGTATTATTTTTCTCTGTTCGTTGGTGTTCTTGCAAGTTTCTGTGCACGTGTTTAGACCTGTGGGATGCTGTCAGCCCTATTCCCCATCGTAAAGTCACAGGCTTTTTCAATGTGAAGGGGGCTTGTTTGCCAGGATCGAACATACACCTAATCATAATTGTGAAATAAACAAAAAGAGCGTAAAAAACCAAGGTTTTTTATCTTCAGGATAAAGCCACGTCCCTTTCATTTAGCAGTGTCAAACGAAATTTATTTATCGACCAGGTTATGGCTCCTCCCAGCAGTAAATCACGGCAGCAGCCAATGGCGTTCACTTTAGGGCATGAAATCGCTAGCTGTAGTATGAAGTCACGTGATATCCAAAGGGAACAATTTCTATAAAAGCTTACTAAGTAAGTGCTTAGACCAGAGTGGTACTTGACAGTTCCAGACCGGTCAACATGGTTTCAATGCAATTCTGTGTCATTGGTCTAGCAGTTCTAGTTTTTCCCCAGTCTGTTGCACATGGTATGTATCAATGGCAAACATGTCATTTTCATCTAAGTGTCATGATCATTTGTTTAAGTGTCATTGTATATACCTTTGTCTCTTCTCGCCATATAGAACAATCAAGCAGTGCGTTTGTACCTCAATGGAGGACATGTTTCTTGCAGGTGATACGTATAATGTCCGTACTTACAAAAGAAACTTCTATGTATTCTTACACATCTGCGCCTGTATGTAATACATTAAGTACATGATTCTAACATCTCAAACACTCATAAACTCCTATCGCTTTCAAGAAACTCCTATAAAAATGACAATGGATACATGTCAGACATTCCCAGACACTGTTTTCTCGAATCTCCTGTCGAAAACGACCACACATACCTTTCAGAGGCTGTCGTGATTTTGTTTCCCATCCCCAAATTTGATGCCAAAAACATGTTTCACGATCGACCTTCATGCTCACCTGATTCCCACATCAATTGTGACACTAGTATCACACCTTTATCGTAACTACGGCAGGTTATGGCGACGAAGATGAATCTCAGGACCTAAAAACCACGCTGCACAACATGGATCGCAGAGTCAAAACTCATACCGCCATCCTTACAGGTGAATCTTGCCAGCAAACGATGCAATGCAAATTTGTAACTGACTGGCTAAAACTGAATCCACTATCGCTACGTATTTGGGGATTTTTTTAATCTGTCGCTTGGTGTGTGTGTGTGTGCTTGTGCGTGTACGTGTGTGCGTATGAGTGTGCGTTCTTGTGTGCGTGTGCGTGTGCGTGTGCGTGTGCGTGTGTGCTTGTGTGCGTGTAGGTGTGCGTTCGTGTGTGTGTGCGTTTGTGTCTGCTTGTGTAAGTGCGTAAGTCTGTGTGTGTATGTGTGTGAGAGACTAAGAAAGAGTGAGAGAGAGGACAGAGTGAAGTGGGGAAAGACCCATCTTTCTCTTTGCTTTCATTACTGTTGTGAATCTTAGATTACATTGGAAAATGACTGTATATGTTGGAAAAAATCTAAATTTTCTGCAGAAATGGAACGTGAACTCGCAGCACTGAAGGCGAAACGATGTGAGTGATTTTCCTTAGATTTTCTGCCACTTACTATGTTCAAACACAGTTTTCTTTTCTTTTATAGTGACTGCACATTGTACACTTACACCTCGTCGTTACTGAATATGGTGTTAACAACTTTCAGTATGTTTGTTGGTTCATTTCCTTTCTTTATTTCCTGTGCATTTGATCTGGATCGCTTTGCAGTTGATTTTGGGTCTTCAATTATTTTTTAAACTTTTTATTTGTTAAACATTAATCATTGATTGTTGTCGTATCATTTGGTGTATCCATTATTCACTTGTTAGTCTACTGCTGTGCGTCCACTTATTTTTGTCCTATTCACCACCCGTATATTCATTGTCGGCGCTTTCCTATTATTGTATGTTGTCGCCGAAGGTCTTCAAATGAGTGAATCAAGGCAAGTAATTGAAACTGTGAGTCTGAAAGGATAATTGAAATTGAAGCTGTCTGAGAAACTGAAACTGAAGCTTTAACAGAAACTGAAACTGTCGAGGTATTTGCAATCAACAGGTGAGACTGGTCAGGTGTATTTAACGCCACATGACAAGCCAGTCGTCACCATTCCAGCTGGCTATCAAGTTAGGTTACACAAGGTTCACGTCGACTTCACCCGCTCCTTCTCAACCATCCCGTGGGTCTCCGTGGGCTTCAATCGGCTGGACGTGTTCAACACCGACAACATCAGGATTGACGGCAGTGCCGAGGCAGTCACCACGTCCGGTTTCGATGCAGTTGGCTTCGAGTGGTCGAGCACACACGTCTTTCAGTCCAGAATCTCATGGGTTGCTTGCAACGTTTGACGAGAAAGGGAGATCATAAGTACCAGCTCTTATCTGCAGCTTTCAAATTCCACAGTCAAATCTGGGGGGAGGGGGACAAGAAAGATGGAGATTTCATTTATCCTTCTACCCCTCCCTCCAAGAATGTATTTAAAGAAAACGTGGAATGAAAGTATGTAAGATCATTAAAATCTTTACGACACTGGAGGTAAATAAAGATTTAAAAGCATTGTTTTTATCTTCGTATTATCAAATGCGTTTTTTCTGTGGTTTACAGCGACAGCATGTTAGACTTTGTTGTGTCTGTCCCACCTACACTATACCTGCAAAATCCTCGCGTCTTCTGTTGCTTGTTGTTTATTGACATGAAAATCGAAAATTGTCTGGGATTATCAAAACCTGTAAATTCAAACAGCAGAATAATGCTAGCATCGCGAAAAAAGTTAGCATCAGGACTTATACTGTCTTTCCATCCGCTTAAACTGCTGGTGTTGTGACACAAAACGCATAAATATTGTCAGTAGCCAACGCTGGTTGACTCAAGGAATATTGGGTTAAAACAGGAGCAGTTTCTGTTGCGTTTTGGAAGGTTTTCTCCAGCGCTATTGTTTAAGAACTGTGTTATTTTTATTGTATCTTTCTGTAGCTGCGTAATCTTTCATTCAAGAGAAAGTGAAGGAATAATCATACGTAGGGTTAGGAACGAGAGACGTCATGTTGATTGTCAAAGACACGTAAGACTCGGCCAATGAAAAGATAGAAAGCGAGTTGCGAAGGGAGACCAAAAGAATTTCGGTGGAATTTAACGCTTAGCAAAAATGGACATTTCAGTGGTTACCATGAACACAGTCTTGCAATGTGTTGTTTTCAGATAGGTCAATAAAATATTACTTGAAGAGTTGGGTTGATGTGTTAGCAGATTTGTTTGAATGTCTGGAGTCACACACTAAGGGATTGTCCCATTGTTTGCCTTTGCATTTGCAGAGAAGACAAAAACAAAAATTTATTTGCCATTAATAATCACTCTGAGGTGTGTGTAACAATAATTTACACTAAGTTTTCGAAAACTTTAATATAAACTCTTTAAGTAAACCTGTATATCTTGATGTCTACAAATGTTTACAGTAAAGTAGGCAGCATCTGATTGTTTTTAAATGCATAGCTGCTGTGCATTTTAGTATGTTGTAAATTATGCCACGTTACTCCACCCACCCACCTTCCCCATTTCTCCACATTTCCTGTCCAGCGGCCATGGTGGACTTTTTGCCCGTTTTATTTATCTGCTTGCGTCGTCCTGAAGTGGGGGCAATAGCCCAGTAGTGGATAACGTTTTGTTTGTCTAATTTTGCTTAGGTAAGTTTTCTTTGTTGTCACAATATTTACCTCAAGCAGCAGTCACGTGATTCTTTTCCCTTTACTTTTCTTTCTTTCTTTCTTCTCTCGTTTTCGTTTCTTTCCTTCTTTTTTCCTTTCTTTTTTCTGTTTTATCTTTGTTGTCTTTGCCTGCTGCTCATCCTGTTCTTCTTGTATTATTTTTATTTCTACCCTGACGACGTCTTGTTATAAATAAAAATGATGCACTTTACATTTTGAAAGTGAGTGTGATGGCCGGTCGTTCAAGCGATCTTTTAGATACTCATTATACGTAAGTAATTAGTTTTGTATTGGATGGACCGACTTAATGTCCCTCATTCTTGTTGCACTTTATCAGTTTGTAAAGTATTTTTTTTTCTTATATTAAAAGTAATTGAAAAAAATTGAATGACGTCCAAAGGTATGTTTCAGAAATGGAAAGTGAACTCTTGAGACTAAGGTAAAGCGATGTCAGGACATGAGTTTTCCCCTTATATATGTCTATGCTTTTAGCACCTACACGCACGTACATTGCCTTATTTATTGTCTGGTTTTATTTCTTACCTTTTGCTTTCGGCTTTTGTTATACAAGTTTTTTTTTCTATTTGTTCGTTTAAGATTTCTTGCTGTTAAAAATCTGATAAAGCTGCCATCATTTACAGTAATTTTCTAGCTTTTCTATTACAAGACAATCTTAGTTTCATCCGTCCATTTCGTATTAGTGTGTGTGTGGGTGTGTGTGCGTGCGCGTGTGCTGACTGCCTCCTTTCCAAATAAATCTAAGGTCACTCTCCTATAAACACGTAGATTCTGGATTCGTATTCACTGTGAAACCATTTGCTTTTGTCTGTAAGTGTCGGGGTGGGGTGTATGCAGAGCCCTGTACATCATTTTGCAAAAAAAAAAAAAAAAAAAAAAAAAAAACAGTCATGAATTTACGTGGTTGAACCCTGTGGCCGCAGAGCGAGAATCAAAGAGCATCTGTGGGTGGAAACTGTCGGAACTTTATTCTTCAGACACACCTTTCACTGACGTTCGCGTTCGACCAGTAAGTCTGGTCTCGTCCTGAAGTCTGACAAGTCCGACAACTGCGTTTCCTGATCAAAAGGTCGTTTGGACAACTAAAGCTTCCCTCGCGAAGAGAAAGATTTAACACCGTGGCTTGGCTATGGGCAGGCTTCACAACATTATGGCGTTTACCTTTTTTTAAATATATTTTTCGTGGTTTCGTGCTGTGGCATAATTGTTGTAAAATATCTTTTTAAATTCCAGTCTCTAACGAAAGTTTGTGCATTCGCGCTCGCACACACACGCACATATGCACACACATGCAGATACACACAACACGCACGCGCACGCACGTTCAGAACAATACATACACTGCTAACATGAAAATATATGAAAGAACGCAAGTATTCTCACTTTTTAGCTTCCTTTTGTTTGTTACCCAAGAAAAAAATATGCATATGGAGAATTTTGATCTTTGAAAATCACCAACAAAATATCATATAAACAAGTGTAACCGGAGAAATAGTAAACAAGTGATTCGTCTTTCTTAAGCATGTTTAAGTCTAGGCACAAAGTAGACAGACATCAGTACCTAATAACCAATAGTGTGAACAATATTGACTTGATCTGGGTGCCGTACTCCAAATTCGAACTGTTAGAGGAACTGTGTGGTTCCCTCCCTTTCTCTCTCTCTCTCTCCTGTTGGATGTCATCTCTGCAGTTCTAAGAGTCCCGCTGTTTCCATCTTGTGTACTTCTGTAGTTGTGCTTCAGTCTCTGACCTCGGTAACTGGTGCTGACAGTACTGCTGCCAGTGCTCTTCTCCCTGCTTCCCCTCCCCCCTCCCCCCGCTCGTCTACAACGGTCAGCTGGTCACCTGAAAACGGTCACTTACCATCTTTTCTATACTCGGCTAGCTTCGCTGTCTGGGTCTGGGTCAAGTCATCGCCTGGCCTGATTAATGCCCTATTTCAGACTGTCTCTCGCGTCTTTGCTAGTGATAACAGATTGTCCTGCCGCAGACAAAATCTGACTGTTGCAGGGTGAGCTTTGCTGGTCGTGTTTGTTCTTTTCTAAGCTCTTCCCTCTCCCGCCTATCAAATTTACACTCTAGAGAGACAAATGAGGCGCTGAGTCTGTCCCCTCAACTACAGATCGCTGGGTCTTTGTAAATCCGGTTCATTGATCTGATCTCTTTCTTTCTAAATGGCCATAGATTAGGCACGACATGAGCTGGGGTTAGGGCGAATATCTTATTCTGGAATAAGAATGTTAACTCATGGTGGCGTTTGAAAAGCTGCGTTTTGTGGAGGAGCAGTGCCGACCTCAACCCTCTCTCTCGTTCTCACTGTATATTTATTCTAACATTCTTACAAAATACTTTTAAAATTATTTTGTTTGTTTGTTTTTGTTTGTGCGTGCGTTCGTGGGTGGGAGTGAGCGAGCGGAACTGGTCTTTTATTTCAGTTTATTCACGGTTTGAGGTACATGGCTTTTCGTGAATTAAACTCAATATGTGTGTAGTGAGAGGGTAGGGAGCTTGAACGAGATAGTTATCTGTCAGCAGCCCACGTTGTTCCACATAGGCAGTTCTTATCAGTCAGCACACTATGACAGTAAGGTCGTTTGTCTAGCAGTTTCACTTTTCCCTGAGTCTTTCTCGAAGCCTGTTTCATTAGGTGGGATGTATCGACAACCATAAAGCCTGTCATTTTCATTCCAATGTCAAGAAAATTTGTACAATAACTCTCACGATATATTCCTTTGTCTCTTCTCTCCATATGGAACAATAGTGTAGTACTTTCGTTGTTAAATGGCGGACGCTTCTTATAGATAACGTGTAGTGTACGTGTACGTTTGCAAATGTATACCCTGTGACGTGACGGGCCGTACCTTAACTTACTGGACTCGACTTGTCCGAATTACTGGACAAACTTTTATGGCGATCTCGTAAATGTAGATTTAATTTAGCAATCGTCACCAAAACCTTTACTGCCTCCGACACAAGAGCACCAACTCTGATCACTACCGAAACTACTGCTTAACTGCAATACACAGTTACGATACGTGACCGACACAAGAGCACCCACTCTGATCACTACCCAAACTACTGCTTAACTGCAATACGCGGCTCTAAAGCTATTCATCGACCGACACTGAAGCTATGACACCCACGACCGCACTTCTTTCTGTCCCACCTCTTTGGCATGTGCCCGGCCACTAGCTTATGACGTCTCCTGTCTCCGGCAGGATAAAACCACTTATCTTAAAACAACGCGAGTCCCCGACTCTAAGATAAGTTTAAGGTAAGAGCAGACCTTACTTATAAGGCACGTCCAGTAGTCCCCTTTACGCGTCAGTCCGTCGAGGCGTTCGGCAGATTACCCTGTGTAACTGCAAGAGAGCTGGAGTCCTTTTTCTTCCACTTCTTTGGCTAAGATGGCGAGAGGGGCAGAAGTCCGTGGGCTAACACGTGGTCTTCCTACGTTGACACTCTCTCAGTGTCCGTTCTCCATGTGTCCTCCGATGTGTCCCTGTGTCGATCTGTGTGTCCATATCGCACGTTTTTACCTCCTTTTGTACTAGGCGTTCTGACGCATTAACTGGGCTAAACCGGTTCTGGTCAGACTCGGTGGAGCAGGGCGACTTGCCGTGACCAATGGCGAGCGTCCAGCTAACCACTAAGTGTGATGAGAAGGGGCGGGGAAAACAAGCCAACCTATGAGTGACAGGTGATACCCTAAGATTGACATGTGACAAACCCATGTATGTATACCCTACAAAATTTCGTTTTCTTACACATATGCGTGTTTGTGTAATACGTTCAGTACAAGATTCTAACGTCTCAAGCGCTCAGGAACACGTATTGTTGTCAAGAATCTCCTATAAAAATGTCAACGCACACATGTCAGCCATTCATAGATACTGTTTTCACGAGTCTCCTGTCGAAAATGATCAAATGAACCTTTTAGGCTCTGTCGCGGTTTAATTTGCCTGAGATCAGGAGACAAAAACGTTTCGTGGTAAGCCATGATACTCACCTGTTACACACATTACTTGTGACACCTGCGTCATGCCTGTGGCAGGTAATGTGCGCGAGGAGAGAAGTGACGACCCCCAGCCCCTACAGGTCACAGTGGAGAACATGGCCAACACACTGGCAAGACTTGGTGCCATGGTTACAGGTGAATTTTCCCGGCATGCAATGCGATGTTTTCTGTATACCTGTCTCTCTTGATTGCTGTGTATGTAATGCGTGCTTGCGTGTGGGAGAGAGAAAAAGAAATAGAAGTCGGGAAAATCACTCCTTGTCACTTTCCCTTCATTACTTTTCAAAATTTTATACTTCATTGGACAATGACTTAATACCAGAAATTCTAATTATGTCGCAGCAATGAAAATGAACTCTCAGGACTGAGAGCGAAACGATGTGAGTTGTTCCTCTTGGACAAAGTTGCCTTTACGTCCAATATCTTTTGTTCGTTCATTCGATTTCAATATTTCCTGTGCCTTTGACCTGGATCTCATTGCCGTTATGATTTTGGTGCTTACATTATTGTTGTAATCCCTTTCATTTATTAATTCATCAAATCTGTTATTGTTTTGTTGCAAGGATTATTTTATTATTAAATAAACCCTACTTTTACTTGCTTCTCTTCTCTTCATCGACTGATTCATCCCCTTTATATCTATCCATACTTTTTTCTATGATTTATGGTCTGATCCAAAAACTATACCAAATAGGCACCCCTACTAAAGTAGTCCAGCTTATAAAATCCTTCATGTCAGGTAGAAAAATCAAAGTAAGAGTAGAGGACAGAACCTCCAAGGAGGTTCACTTAGACAATGGAGTACCCCAAGGAAGTGTTTTAAGCCCCTTACTCTTTAACATTATGATTGCAGAACTCCCTAAATGTGTAAGGTATGTTAAAATAAAACAGTTTGCTGATGACACCTCATTGTTAGGAAAAGTAGAAATAAGAAAAACCTCAAACCCACATAAGCCTAGATTCCTAGGAATAGAAAAGGTTCAGGACGACCTAGACAAAGTAGAAAATTGGCTTAAATTCAATGGCTTTAAATTATCAGCAACAAAAACCCAAGCAATAATCTTTAAACGACACAATCAAAAAGTACAATACCCTCAATTAAATGTAAACCGCTCAAC
>SMGT01005571.1:83329-97311 GCA_004794575.1 Lanistes nyassanus
ATCAAAAATCAAAGTGGGAATTAACCAGCTAAAAACAGCAAATAAGCTATAGGACAGAGGATAAAACAGACTACATCAAAGTAAACTAATATAACATATAGCACCTTAGCGGTAGAGATAAAAAGAATGTAGGGATGTAGCAGCGGTAGGTCTGACCAGCGAAAACTCCACCACTCCAGCTACTCAAGCCATCATCAGTACGCCAGGAGAGAGGCCAGCCAGCGGGACCTCACATAGCCACCACCAGTCCAGGACACCAGACCGCAGTCCCCTTCCCTTTCCCCTCACCCATCTCCCCTCCCCTTCAGTGCGAAATCACCGCGAGGTGGAAGCACTTTCCCTTCCAAACCAACAACAACAACTATGATTTATATCATCAGATTAGTGAGTCTTCGGGCGTCTTCGTCATTAAATTTTAACGCTAGGATTCTAAAACTGGGAATACTAACACTGAAACTGGTATAAAACTAAATTTGTAACTGGAACTAAACTAAACCATGACAATAACCGAACCGGAAAGTGGCTGAAACTGTAACTGATATTAAAACTGTCACATCCAACTGAAACTGTAACTGAATCAAAGCTTGACTGAAATTGTAACTGCAACTGAAACTGTCACATAAAACTGAAAATGTAACTGAATCAAAGCTTGACTGAAACTGTCGAGTGACTTGTTGTAATCAACAGGCGAGACTGGTCAGGTGGATTTCGCGCCACATGCCCAGCCAAACACCATCAGTTCAGACGGCAATCAGTCAAGGACAAACACGGTTCACGTCAACTTCGCCCGCCCCTTCGCTTCCACCCCCTGGGTCTCCGTGGGTCTCAATCGGCTGGACGAGTACAACACCGCCAACCTGAGGATCGATGTGACATCCCAGGCGGCCTCCACGTCTGGTTTTGACGCGGTTGCCGTCGAGTGGGCGGACACAAACATCCTGAGCGCCAGGGCCTCCTGGGTCGCTTGCAACCTTTGACGAGAAAGAGATACGTACCGGCTTTCAGTTTCTACAGATGAGTCAGAAAAAAATTGGTGATTTAATTTATCCCTCCGCTCCCCCGACTCCCATGACGTATTTAAGCAGACAGGGGAGGAGAATACAGAAGGGTCGTTAATATCTCCATAATCCTGAAGGCAAATAAAAATTTTAAGCATTCGATTTTATCTGTATGATAAAATTCCGTCGTTTTTCTGTTGTTTACGACAAACACCATGTCAGACTTCCTTGTGCCTGTCTGACATATACTGTATATGCATGACAATCGACATTTGTCTGTGATTTTAAAAAAAGTAAATTAGGGTAGCAGCACACACCGCACAAGATAAAGTCAACGTCAGGACTACAATAGTCTTTCCATCGTGTGACGGAGGGGTCACAAAACGCAAATTGCCAGCAGGCGAAAATGCTTGAGTCAAATAAAAAGCTCGTTGTTTCTACGTAAAAAAGGTTATGTGCCCAACGCGCACTCGCTTTTCATTTTTTTTATAAATTCTACCATGCACGTGGGATCTCTTGTTGTCTCACCGAGGAGTCCATAGCCCCAACGCCAACCTTTGATCCTTTGCTAGGAAGGGTCAGGGCAGTGAGGGGGGTTGGGCGAAGGGGGAATGAAGAGAGTGGGGAGTGCTCGGCAAAACCCTCTGATGACCAACGCTGTAAACAGAGGCCAATAGCTGGCAGTAAATTACCTGGTTCCGCTATGTTCCGCTATGTTCCGCCCCTAATCCTGCTGCGAAGTATAGAAGCATTAAACTCCTGTTTACCTCGGCAAAGATTACCAACAATCTTTTATTATTATTATTTTGTATCTGCTAATCAGAAGTTATTTATGAGAATAATACCGTCCCAACTTGTTTTTCAGAAAGAGTGGTACTCGTAACATCTTTGGCATTAACCCATACGGTAGCTGATTAGCCTCAAATATATTTTGGCAATTACATGTAGTTGGAGAAATTTGTCTGACAGATGTCGGCACATGAATGCTTAAGCAGTTCTGCTGTTTGGAACATGAGCGAGCAAGTCATGAAATGGGACACGTACAAGATGTCTGGGAGGGAGGGCCGAGGCTGGAGCTGGCAGAAGAAAGGATAGGCAAGCATCTGGCCTTCCATACTTAACTGTGATACAAAAAACCATATTAAAATTGTCTGAGTGGCACGCACGTAAGACTTCCTTTGCGGGACGGCTGGCTGTCTGGCTGGCTTGTGGGAAAGGTGAGTCAGTCGGTCTACCGTACAACCTGTCTGTTGCTCGATTCCTTTTTCAATGTGATTCGTGCTATGATTCGGCAGGCGAGACTGGTGTCACTGGCTTCGCGCCACACGCCCAGAGTGATGTCACTGGCTTCGCGCCACACGCCCAGAGTGATGTCACTGGCGCGGACGGGTCTCAGCCACGGACCCACACGGTGCACGTCAACTTCGCCAGTCTCTTCCCCCCACCCCCAACCCCCCACCCCGTGGGTCTCTCTGAGCATGAGTGAGGTGGACGAGTACAACACTGCCAAAGTGTTTCTTACACATACGCGCGTGTATGTAATACCTTCAGTACACGCTTCTGACATCTCGAGTAATCATAAACACATATTGTTTTCAAGATCAATAAAAATGTTAACGTATGCATTTCAGCCATTCCCACTTTTTTCACTCAAATCCTGTTAAAAATGACTAAACAGACATATCAACCTCGTTCGTGGTTTTAATCATAAAATCTGCTGACACAACCATGATACTCACCTGTTACCCACTTTGACACCACTATCACACCTGCAACACCTGTATCATACCTTTAACAGGTACTGTGCACGAGGACAGGAGTGACGACCCTAGACCTATACAGGCCGCAGTGGACACCCTGGCCGGCAGACTATAAGTCTTACGCCACCGTTATAGGTAAATCTTCTCGGCATGCAATGCGATGTTGTAACTGATTGGCTAAAACTAAATTTACAACCACTTTTTTGTGCTGTTTGAAAATGGAATGGCGTGTCTGTCTGTCTGTCTGTCTGTCTGTCTGTCTGTCTGTCTGTCTGTCTGTCTGTCTGTCTGTCTGTCTGTCTCCACAGTCCTCAAGGTAAATAAAGACGTTAAAGCCTTTGTTTATCTATATTATAAAATTCCTTTTTTTCTGTTTTACAATAAACAGCATCATTTCAACAGGAAGTACTTGAAACGCTCAAAATAACCGTATGCAGACGCAGGTGACCAAGGGAGCTTACTGTACTCAATCACGTAGCAAATAGAGGGCCGAAAGAAAGGAACTTGGCAGATCCGGGAACTTGGCAGGGAACTTGGCCAAGTTCCTTTCTTTCGGCCCTCTCTTTGCTACGTGTTTGGGTACAGTAAGCTCCCTTTGTTAAATGCGGCTGCATACGGTTATGTTGAGCGTTTCAAGTATTTCCTGTTGGAGTGATAATTTGATAATTTAAGCGCTCTGTCCTCATTTGTTGTTTATTAATAAACAGCATGTCAGACTTCGTTGTTTGTCTGACCTACACTGTATCTCCATGACTGTCACGTCCTGTGTTGGTTGTTGTTTACTGACATGAAATTCAATGTGTCTAGGATTAACAAAACCAGTAAATTCAAGCATCAGTGTCGGGAAAATGGACAATGAGGAAGAGATTGGGGAGGTCTGATGAAACCCGACGACCACAAGCCAGCAGAAAACAGGGATCAAGGGCAGAGAACTTAAGTGTGCCACTGTTTTGGTGGCAAATCCGTTCGGCTTTATTCCGCTCTAATGTTGCTGCGAACCATAGAAACATTAAGCTCCAATTTATATCGGCAAGAATCATCTCGAGTAAGTTAAGTACCATATTTCTGGGTTATTGTTAGTAGAAGGTATCATCTTCCTTCCCCATGAGAGATATCGCCACTCATTTCTATTGGAAACATTTATCTAAGCTGCTCTGTTCAGGAGAGATCTGTTACAACACTGGTAGTAGGAATAAAACATTACGCCTACGTGGATGTTGAAATGTCAGGGAATAAAAAGACTTCTGAACACTTTCAAATGCAGATGTTGGTGCGTGACGTGAACAATCCACCATTATCGATTGTGACTATCAGAAATATGCGGATGACACCGAAGTGACTACCTGCTCCCCTCCTGCACAGATTGGAACTGTCTTGTCTAGCGTTCAGTCTTGTATTGATGTGATGTACTGGATGAACAGTAACAAGCTAAAGATTGACACAGACAAAACCGAGGTCATGTCAATAGGTTCTGCAGCACATCTCAGGTCCGCAGGACTGCAAATTTGCGGACAATTCCTTCCCAATCCTCAGTCTAATATCTCGGTGTAAACCTTGATCCAACACTTTCCATGCGGATATATATATATATAATATTCTACTAGTAATATGTCCAAAATTCTATTTGCGCATGTTTTTTCTTGGTACCAAATAAAACGAAATTATCCGAAAATCTCAAAGTTGCAGTATGTACGCATTTACCAAGGTTAACTGAAGCCATACTGCCATATCAAATGATTGTTTCCTCTTTATTAAGATATAGTGCTACATGTATTAGCAATCTTTAGATAACAACCTATTAGATGAAATTTTTTATTTAATAACTGATGTTGGAACCTTTTTAATGTACAATCCCTGCTGTTTGGGGGCTCTTGCTTTTATTCCAGCGGAGCCCGTTATCCACTTTATTGTTCCAGTTAGTACATCCCTTGGAAGTACACCAACCCCTTAAGTAACAACTGAACAGCTTTACTTCAATTGTAATTTGTTTCCTATATGACTGGCTTTTGTTCCTTTTGTATGTTTTATCCCTTTAAAGCTGCGACAATAAATAAATAAATAAATAAATAAAATGTGGATTTTTAACGCGCGAAAACCCATTTTATGCACACTTCGCGCGGACGAGGGACACAGACACTCTAGTGAAAACAATGAAACACACACACACACACACACACACACATAGAGGGAGAGATGAACGGAACAACAGGTTGGGAAACAGATCGTCCTTCGGTCACAGATGGGTGTAAAAGTATCATAAGAGACGATGAACAGCGAAAGTTGTAAATTAATCCAGACAGGCAGTCGCGACGTCAGTCAAGGTACTTGCGGAAAAGAAAAGTTTTTAAGTTACGTTTGAAAGTCTGTAGTGATGGGGAGTGTCGAATGTTTTGGGGAAGTGAGTTCCATTGGGTGGATGCCGAGAAGGTGAACATGCGCTGTCCATATGTTTTTGTCCTGATGCGGGGTACTGAGAGAATGTGATCGTCTGAAGAGGAGCGGAGCTGTCTCAGTGGAGTGTAGATTGTAAGGAGATCTGAAAAGTAGATGGGGCATGCACCGGTGAAAAAATTGAAACAGAGAGTAGACAATTTGTAATCGATGCGAGCCTGAATGGGGAGCCAGTGCAGAGTGCGGAGGAGAGGTGTGGCATGGTCTGTTTTGCGCGTTTTCAGGACAAGGCGAGCGGCCGAGTTTTGAAGTTTCTGTAACTTCTGTAGCAGATACAGAGGACAGCCGGCCAGCAAGGAATTGCAGTAGTCGAGTTTAGACAGAACGTAGGCACATACAAATGTGTTTGCAACCTGGTCAGACAGAAGGTGACGGAAGCTGCTGATTTTTCTGAGTTCATAAAAAGCGGATCTGCAGATGTTGGAAATGTGTTTGTCAAGTGTCATGTAAGAGGTAATAATAACACCGAGATTTCTTGCAGAGTCGGCGAAAGGGATGTGGATGTCGACATCACCAATTCGAACTGCTGTGGGATATTCTGTCACTCCAGCATTTCTTTTACTGAAGAGAAGAGCCTCTGTTTTTTCGTCGTTCAACTTTAGTCTGTTGTGAACCATCCATGCTTTGACACTGGATATGCAAGTTTGCATGGTCATGATGCTGGAATGTACCTCGGCTGGAAGACAAGAACTGTATAATTGGGTGTCGTCTGCATAGGACTGGGTGGAGACCATGTGAGCATGAATGAGTGATGAAAGTGGTTTGATGTATAGGATGAAAAGGATAGGGCCCAGGACAGATCCTTGAGGGACTCCGAGAGACAATGCTGATGGGGGTGACAACTGGTCAGCGACAAGTACAGACTGAGTTCTACCAGAGAGGTAGGACTGGAACCACGCCAGCGCCGGCCCACAGATGCCGTATACATCATGGAGACGATTGAGGAGGATGGTATGGTCGATCGTATCAAACGCTGCGGAAAGATCAAGGAGGGTCAGAAAAGACACTTCACCTCCATCCAGAGCAGACAAAATGTCGTTGACAACTCTAGTCAGAGCTGTTTCCGTGCTGTGGAATGGCCGATATGCTGACTGGGAGTGAGAGATAAGGTCGTTTGAGTTGAGGTAGGCGAGAAGTTGATTTAGAACGACCCTTTCAACCACTTTTGAGAGGAAAGGTAGGTTGGAAACTGGGCGGTAGTTCTTGAGGCTGTTTGCGTCAAGGGTGGGTTTCTTGAGCAGAGGCTTGACTATTGCAGCCTTGAATAGCGATGGAAAGACTCCTGATGACAGACTGTCGTTTACGATCTGAGTGAGAGTTGGGAGCAGAACATCCAGGCAGACAAGGAGAAGGTGGGTTGGTATGGGGTCCAGAGGGCAGGTAGTAGGTTTAGATTTTAAGATCACAGCCGATGTCATAAGCCGATGTCATGTCATGTCATGTCATGTCTGTCACGGAAACGACCCCCCTCTAGCGTTCCCATGACAAGCAGATAGAAACTTTTAACTACAAAATGGCGACATCTCCATTCACTGTCTCCCAGTGTTGCCATAATGTAGCAAGTCTAGTAGAACAGCATTGTTAAACACAGATTGGTTCATTCATTCAGAGGTTGTGGTAAATTCTCATGCATTTTACATGCCACACACGATCTTTCATTGGGATGCTTTCTTTTAATCAGTACGTTCTATACTTTCTATACATGAATATCTAGGACAACTTGACCCCAATGCACTTGTTTCCCGCTCTAAGATCAACGTGTAGATTTCGCGCCGAATTAGCTCAAGGTCTCACATCCTATTTTAGTATCAAGGTCTTTGGTGACGCAAACCTGCTTCGTACTTTCGCGCCAAACTCACTCAAGGACATGCAAGCTAAGCAGTTTTCTTCTAGAACCTTCTATTTCTAG
Source organism: Lanistes nyassanus (assembly GCA_004794575.1). NCBI lineage: Eukaryota > Metazoa > Mollusca > Gastropoda > Architaenioglossa > Ampullariidae > Lanistes > Lanistes nyassanus. The sequence continues at coordinate 90,448 of SMGT01005571.1, forward strand.
AAACTTCTGGAGACGACCAGACACGTACAACACTTGTTACATCCAATCACAGATAGGCACGTGTCCACGTGATCGCCAAGACGCGTGGACAGAAATCGTCTGGTACCGGCAGTCACAAGAGAACCTTCGAAGAGAGAAGACGTAGGGAGTGATCTCCTGAGAGACAAAGTTGTTGGCCTGAAGCATCAGGTAATGTAGTCTTCCTAGTGTCCTGCTTGCCTAGTCAGGGCAGTTAGAAGTCCCCTAGGGAAGGGGAAAGTCGTTTAACAGACTAAGGAGAGTCTGAAAGTCGTTTAGCAGACTAAGGAGAGTCTGGAAGTGGTTTAACAGACTAAGGAGAGTCTGAAAGTGTTAACACACTGAGGAGAGTCTGTGTGTATGCCAGAGGGCCTTAGTTCTCCCGCCAATGGTGGCGGAACGTATGTACCAAGGAGGGTACTTTGATATCAAGACTGTCGTCTTGAAAGCTTGCCTTTGTCGGAACCGGTGTTAGGAGACCCGGTAAATCGTCGAATCGTTGCTGTCTTGCCCTAGGAGAGAAACCTACGCTATCTAGAAGAATTTTACCAGAGACTCGCCAAAGCATTTTATCCCAGTGATTTGTTATGAACTATAGTGAAATGACTTGAATCATACCGTGGATATGTGTGCCTGTGTCAACGGATCTCAGTGGTGAGTGAGTTAAATCTTATACAGCTTAAATGTCCATCTGAGTGAATGATTGTGTGAGACTGTAAGTAGACCTCGTTGACACTTTTTCTTCTGATCTATCTGCTAGTGAATATTCGAATATAGTTTAGTGGAAGAGTCTATTCTGTTCTCATCTGTCATGTATTGTGGTTTCCGGTATTGAAGACTATTTAATAACATTGTATTGAGGAGTTTCTTTACTGCGTGGATTTGAGTTTTGTTGAATATCAGTCACTGAGTCAGAGAGCGAGGTAGTGTGAGTGGCGGAGTGCGCACGTCATTCCCCTATCCCCCTGTCTTTCCCTCACAATGTCATGTGTCTCCCTTTCACTCGCTGTGTGCGCGTGTGCAATGTTCTCGTGGGTATGTGTATGAGTGTGTGTGTGAGTGTGGGTATAGGTGGGGTGTATGTGTAAGTACGATTGTGGGTGGGGCTGGGGTGGAAGATAGGGGATGTGTGAACTGTCCATGTGTGCAGTAATGTAATTTTAAGATTGCTGTTATGTCGATGATGGATGCTAGGTTGGTGTGTATGTCTACTTGTGTGAATATTAATGGATTAAAAACGAAAAACAATTGAAAATTGAAAAACAATTTTGTTTTCTCACCAGTGCAAAATTAATTCCTTTTCATTTAGCAGTGTCATCGACCAGGTCATGGCTCCTCCCAACAGCACAACAGGATATCACAGCAGCAGCCAATGGCAGGACAGGATCACGTGATATTGGAAGGGAGCAATTCCTATAAAAGCTAAGTCCTTAGCCCAGAGTGGTATTTGACAGCTGAACCCAGACAACATGGTTTCAATGCAGTTCTGTATCGTTGGTCTAACAGTTTTATTTTTTAACGAGGCTTTCTCGAACCCTGTTCAACGTGGTAAGTATTAGTAATAAACCTATAGTTTTTATAATTATTATTATTGTTGTTGTTGTTATTGTTATTGTTATTATTTTTTAAGCGCTGTTCCCCCGGAGAACTTCGTGCGCTTTACAAAGAAAAGAGAACAATAAGAAAACCAAAATATAAAATTCAAAACATAGATCTTATAGCAGGCATGTAACAATTACAGCAATATGCAGACAGGTGCCCAGGCACCCAAAGAACACTATCCCCATTCACTCTCCCTAACAGACTCACACACAACCCGCACAGTCTAAGTGTCAACACAACTTGTGCAATAAATATCACGGTACATACTTTTGTCTCTCCTTGCCGTATGGAACAATCGTGCAGTATTTTTGACATTAAATAGCGGACATGCTTCTTGTAGTTGATATGTGTCTTTATGCGAATATCCGTACATATGGTGTATTCTTACACATATACCTGTGTATGTAATCCCTTCAGTCCAAGATTCTAACATCTCAAATATTCATAAACACATACAGCTTTCAAGAAACTCCTGTAAAAATGACAACGTATTCATGTCAGCCATTCGCAGACACTATTTCACGAAACTCCGGTCGAAAATGACAAAACAGACCAAACAGTCTCGGTCGTGGTTTTATTTCTCACCCCAAAATCAAAAGCTGCTTCATGATCAACCACGATATTAACCCACATCACTTGTGACACTACTATCTACACCTGTGACATCTGTATCACACCTGTAGCAGGTACGGTGCACCCGGCCAGAAGATACGACCTCCAACCCCTACAGGCGGCGGTGGACAGCATTGATGGCCGACTGGAAAATCTTTCTGCCAGCGTTACAGGTGAATCTTGCCGGCATTCAATGCGATGTTGTGAGTGTCTGACTAAAATTGAAATTACAACCATTAGTTCGGGCTGTTTGAAAATGAGACACCCGGTTCGCACCCATTGAAAAGGAGATACTGCATTCAGTAGATGCGACCCGGCTGAAACAGATGAGGTTTCTGCTTGTCTGTCTCGCTTGGTGTGCACGCGCGTGTGTGTTTTCCTTTTAGTACTACTCTAAAGTTTCTACTTCATTTGAAAATGAGTTAATACTGGAAAAAATCTAAATATGTTGCAGCAACGGAAAATGAACTCGCAGTACTGAGGGCGAAACGATGTGGGTGATTTCCCTTTGACTTTTACTATGTTCAAAGTTGTCGTTACTTTTCTAGTGACTACATGTCACTCACAGATCGTCATTACTAAATATAGTGTTTGATTGTCTTTGTTCCTTCATTTGGTTTTATCATTTCGTGTGCCTTTGATCTGGATCCCATTGCCATTATTATTTGGTGGAGGGGCTTCAAGTATTGCTTGAACCTTTTTTATTTGCTAAACAGCTCATTAAATCATTGTTTAATTATTGTCTTTGTTACAAAAGTTATTTGTATAATTTGATGTATCCTTTACTAACTTCAGTTAGTCTATCGCTCAGCGTCAGCTAATTCTTCCCGTATCCACCACTCGTGTATTCATTCATCTACTCTTTTCTATAATTTTGTATTGTCGCCGAAGATCTTGATATAAGTATGTATTTAAAACTGTGAGTCTGAAACTGTAACTGAAACTGAAACTGTCTAGGGACTTGTGATTACCAACAGGTGAAACTGGTCAGGTGTTTTTGCAACCAAATTCCCAGGCAAGCGTCCCCGGTTCGAATGGCTATCCGTATAGGACCCACAAGATTCGCGTCGATTTTGCCAAGCCTTTCGCCACCATCCCTTGGGTCTCCGTGGGTCTCAGTCAGCTGGACGTGTACAATAACGCCAACCTGAGAATTGTTCTCGGAGTCGAGGCAGTCTCCACTTCCGGTTTCAACGCGTATGCCTACGAGTGGGATAACACACACGTTGTGAGCGCGACGTCTTCGTGGGTCGCTTGCAACTTTTGACGAGAAAATGTTTTTTAATAAGTACTGGCTGGTGTCTACAACTTCCAATTTCCACAATTTTCAGTCTGGACCAAAAGAAAAGTGGTGATTTAATTTATCCCTTCAGTGTCTTCCCCCAAAAAGTGTTTAAAGAGACTGGGAAGGAGAGTTCACAAAGGTCGCTAATATCTCCACTGTTTTCAGACCAAATAAAGTTTTTAAAGCATTGCAGTTTTCCGTATTCTAAATTTCGTTAATTGTATGAGTCTTCGCTGGGTGCAGGATGACATTTATGTATTTGGAATACAACAGCAACATGAAACGGATCGTGTGTCACTCATTCACGAGGGCTGAAACAGACTACAGCGTCGAATACAGACGCTGAATGTGAAGATGAGTTTTATTTTAGGGTTATTTCAAAAATTTAACATCACATGAAACAACATAAACATTTTATTTCTGTCTTAGATCTAATCTCAGAAATTTTTTGATGGGGATGGCGGAAGGCATTCAGACACAAAACACAAACACTTTTTGTTTCCCTGCAGCAGCTGTTGATTTAATCTCGTGCATGCACGTCATACGATTTCAGGACATGGTTAACTATAAAAGGTCAAAAACATGAATTGGCACGTAAAAGCTCCAATTCACTGGACCCAATCAAATGACGAGCTCTATTTCGGAGGAGATAAAAATGTGGAGCCAATCAAATGAGCTCTTATTTGGTGGGTTTTTTTCCAGAGGGCGGGGGTGAGAGGGGGGAGAGGAAGAAGGGGATGTTTCTGAAGGACATAGGTTTTAGGGGAAGAGTAATGGGTGGGGGTTAAGGGAGTGGTGGGGACGGATGTAAGAGGAGGGGGGTTATATGCAGTATGATCCTCAGTAGTGACCCTAAGAGATTAGCATATTTTATATAAGACTGTATTTCATTGGCTCCAGTAAATTGATGCTTTAATAACTAAATATAACTAATAACTAAGCTAGATTTTAAACTACGTCACTTCTGGTCTAATCCTCGCGACAGATACGCACGCAACTTTGGTCAGCACCTATTAGGCCTGCTTTGCGTTCTTGATGCGAAGCTCAGCTGTGTCCACTTTGGAACAGGTTTTTATCATTACTTTCAGTAGCAAATCTCGTAGGTGGAATGACTTCATGATGGAGATCAACTTTACTTTCATCTGTGTAATTTCTTTGTTTTACTGTCTGACGCTTAATTAAACTGCAAAGAAACTAAAAGATTATTAACATTGGTTGACAGATTTCTTGATTTTCCAAAGTTTGGGATCTCCCTACTCATGCATTAACTCTACATTATTAGGCTGAGATAGTTATATGTTAAGTTTCGGCATAGATTTTAGTCAAGCAAGTTGTATGCCTGTGTAACTCTTGATTTGCCTTGTATAAGAATTTTGAAATCATTGTCACAAAATATTTAAATACTTTGGGATGCCACAGATTCTCGAACAATAATTATTAAATTATGGGGTTGCAGCCTGTCAGTCGTAAAAGTATGAAGACGTGCTTGATTTACTTATTAAATTATGAAACATTTGATTGTTTTTGCGAATTAAACTCATCTGACAATACGGAGTTAACGATAAGGGGCTGCAGCCAGAATCACATCGGCTCATGTCGAGATTCGCCTACACAGTTATCGTTCTTCCCGTCGCCGAGCATTTTCGTAGGCCGTAAGAACCAGTTTCAGCTCTATCTTGTACACCTCTATGAAAAGGTAAACAAGACCTGAGTGTGAACATCTCACCAATTAGATTTTACCAAGATGAGATCAGCAGGTTTCTGGGTCGTTGTTTTATCTGTCATTCTGTCTACTGAGACATTCACAGAGCATGCTTCCAGCTTTATCTATTGAGAGCAAAACTCTTTACTTTTTATAGGTTCCTCGGATATTCATGAGGGGAACAAATACCATATTTTTTCCTATTTTAGTTTATTACGTATATAACGTGCATGTGCGCATCACTTTGGTAGTTCTGGTGACGGCTGGTGGTTGGCGAGAGTGTGCAGATCCAGCTTTAATTTTTGCTTTAATGGCGCGTCAGGCATGTGTTGCTTTAGTGTTATGACACATAAACGCCCAACTGCATCAAATATGTGCACTTTTTATATTGACAATGACCTGCGTCACCGATAACAGCTACAGATCACACAAAGAGGAGTGCTGACATTCAACCTCTCGCAGTCGTTTTCGACAATATGGCCAGCAGAGTGGCCGGACTTGAAGACAGAAGCAAAGGTCAACCACGGTCAACCCGACTAGTTCTTTTTCACTGTTATTTTGTTGTCTATCTTTCTTTCCAGTTAACCCCTTTCTCTGTTTTTTCCCTTTTTTATTTCTCTTTCTTTTTTCTTTCCTTCGTTTTGCCCTAACTTTTTTTTTTCTTTCTTTCTTACTATCGGTTTTTTTTAAATCTTGATTGCCACCTTTCCTGTTTTTGTCTTCAAATTAGTTTCTTCATGAAGAATGGCTAGAAATTTAATTATTGCAATTTAACTTTTAAAAAAGTTTCAGAAATGGAAAATGAACTCGTGTAACTAAAGGCAAAGCAATGTAATGAGTTCCTTCCCTTAAACTAACTGACTTTTACCAATTACACAATTTGCATCATTTATTGCATTTATGTTGGGTTTTGCTTTAGGTTGTTATATAAAACACTATTTTTTTTATTTTTTTTAGATGTTTAGCTTCCTTGTTTTTAAAATGCTGGTGTTCCGAATATGATTTACAGTTATTTTCTAGCTTGCCAAATTTAGAAGTCTTTAGTTTGACATTAGAAAGGTATATCGACTAATTGGCTTCAGCAGTCCATCGATCCATACATTAATCGATTTTATTTACTGGGTACCACTTAACCGCTATAAAAGGCCACAGCAGGGGGGATAACTGCTTGATTCACAAGGTTTTCTATCGTCCTGGAGGCGGTCACGTGATCTTCTCCCATCATGCCCAGAAGATTCTCCCACCACCAGACGACTCCACAAAAGAACTCACACAATTATCGACAGTTTCGTTAACCTCATTGATACCACCAGGGAATGTCGCTGTTGCAATAAAAATAGCTCATTAAAAGTGTTGTTGGTCACTACATAGATGAATGAGGTACACGTCAGTGTCACGACGGGCGGGTACCTTATCTTATTGGACTTCGACTTTTGAGAATTATTGGACAAACTGTTTATGGCGATCTTGTAAATGTAGATTTAGTTTAGCAATCGTCACCAAAACCTTTTCTGCTTTAGGTCAGTGGTTTCTAAACCAAAGGATGACGATGCTGTGAAATAATGTGAACAACTAGAGCAATCTTCCGAGGAAAAAGATTCTCATACTTCGACACGCTCGCTCAGTCTCTCACAGGCAAAACACT
>SMGT01005572.1:6626-95767 GCA_004794575.1 Lanistes nyassanus
ACTAACAGGAAGAGGAGAGCGCGCTCTATTTATCGCATATTTTCATGCTCTTGTATATATATTCTTCATTTTTTTATCCATACTTTTGTGCGCGTAACAAACACAAAATGTGCTAGGCGCGATACTTTTACCCACGAGCTCGGGCTGTTGCTGACAATGGTTTTATTGTGGCTCGCCCCAAATTCATTGTCGCTCGATAAAAGGCGGGGTCGGACCGGTCAAGGGGCAGTGAACCGTGGGCCGACGGACAGTGTTGGGCAGCAACAGCGGCGGCACTCAATAAAGTATGTACAGCGAGCTTCAACAACAGGCCTGCCTCTGTTTACGGAGAGAGAGAGAGAGGAAAGTTTGCGAAGCGAACCCGCTTCATCACAGCTGCACACTTCTCACTTTTACTAGCTTGGGTGAACTCACTTTGTTAATCTTAACCCTTCATGTTGTAGATATGCCATCTTTTGGCTGTGTACATATACATGTACTGTCTCAGGTTCTGTACATCATGATATGGTAATGTTCCAGGACTGTTTACATCACACTATGGTAACATTCTATGATTGTTTTCTTTCTCAAGGAGATTGAGATGTTAATCCAGCAGTACCAGCACCGCATCACAGGAGAAAACGGTGAGAGCTCAGCTGATATTAATGGTGACATGTCGTAGTTTACACATGGGGGTAGTTTTTCTTTTGTTCTAGTTTTGGTAATGATTTTATCATCCTCAGTGTTCAGTTTTGAAACTTGGAAATCACAAGATGTTTGCTGGTGGGGAAATGGTATTTGACAAATTTACCACCATTTGTTTTTCGTCACGTGAAACAAGAAATATATTTCAGGTGTAGTCAGTGATGTGTTAAGAACACATGTAAGATATATTGAGAATGATCAAGAGTTGTGCTTGTAACTGGAAGAAGAAATTAACTCTTTTCATTTCAGTTGACGAGAAAGCTGTCTTCTGTGATATGACTTTGTGGTTGTAGTAAGGCCCCAGCTGTAGGTTGGATTGCTTAAATCCCTGTGCAAGCAACAACCTACCATGAGCGACTGTGGTGGACTTTTGCTGAGTGTTTTCCTTTGTATCTTCAGGTGTTGCTGCCGTCATCATTCACTTGCAGAACATTATCGAGACGTGGCAGTCACGGATCAACGCCATGCTGCATGGAAATTTGCCCATCCAGGAGAAGGACTGGTCCTCTCTTTATTACTCCCTGGATGAGTGGTTTTCCTCCCTCGAAGAGGCCCATGCGTACGTTGGCACCACGCAGACCGAGGAGGATCGTCGGGAGGGGAAACCGCATGTCAGGTAGAGATGCAACGCTGGTCAGCGAGGTGGTCCTACAAGGGGTTGTGATGTTAGTACAGGGTGTGATCAGTCGGGTCCAGCATATGTGTGAGTTCATCAACTAAGGGAGGGACAGAGGTTGTCCATAAACACTGTGTGAGAAGAATTTTTTTCTTTCTTTCTTTTCAAGCATGAAGTTCCAATTAAAGCTGCTTTCTGGACATTACATTTCTTGCCAGCGTTTGTAAGCAACCAGATCAGCTATCAAAAACCAAGCATTTGTTGTTCTTACTAACTGTTGCAAGTATATGCTTTACCACTACTGATCACTCACTAGAACATATAACATCACTACCCTTGTTGACATTTGGCAGATACTAAATGCAAGGAGGAATCACAAGTGTCATTTCATGAGCTGTGTTAAGACCAAAGGATCTTTTCCTTGAACCATGAAAATTATCATTTAGATACACTTTTGATGCTCTTTGCTTGCTGTCAACCTGGATCAGACCAAAGCACACACTTTGACACTGTCTCGTGGCTGGAGAACAGCACCTCAGCATAACGTCTTCCTCCACAGCGAGTGCATCCCTGTGGGTTTCCCTTCTAGACTTTGTTTTGCTCTTCACCTTAAAATTATTTTCTGGAAAATATTCCAGTTGTTTGGCAGCAGCTTACTATTTCTTGTGACTGCCTTGCTACAGGCTCCTACACTGGGTATGGAAATTACTTTGTGTTGTTGAAGCATGATGCTAGTACTGGTTCTCAGCAACACCAGTTGCTCAGAATATAAAGAGTTTGAATAAACCATCTTCATTTTGTTTCGATGTGTGCAACTTCCATACATTTCAGTAACAAATGTGAGTCTAATTATTATTGTCCAATTATCTCCCTATAATTATTTGCAAATGCGTATATGTTCATTTAATAAGAAAATTTATGTAGCCTGTACTTTTCAAATGTCAAAGCATTCTGGAGGATAGAGAGAGAGAGATGGGTTAATATGAATACAATCAGTTGGAGCTAGCAGTTAAGAAAAGTTTTCTTGTAGTTACGTCCCTATTGTCACACACCCCGACTTCTCACTACTGCGGATCTGTCATACCTTCTTTTCCTTTTCTTCTCAATGTTACAATTTTAAACACCTACAGGTCTTTGGTGCTAAAAGAACTCAGTATAAACTCATACCATATGCCTGGAACCAGTACTGTGTGCGTTATGTAATCATTTATTCCGACTATACCTTAGGCTAGAACTGAGTGCAGACTTTGAAACCTGTTTCTGCCAGATGATAGTTGTTTATGTAACTGTCTAAAGCATGTATGTAAGCTTCCCTAGTGGTATTGCCAGAGAGCTGGGACTTTTTGTCTGCTGTCTCCTTCTGCTTGTTGTGCCAGTACTCTTGCACCAAATCCATAAAAAAAAACTGTCATGTTGTTACATCAGCCCACTCCAGTTAGGAAGCATAAATGCTCTTGAACGCTCACCTTCATGCAATCAATGATTGACAATTCCATTTTCAGTTATTTTGAGCAGTATATAATGAATAATTCATGTTCATGTATAATACTACCTCCCAATCCCCAGGTACAACTGTCCCAAGTCATACCCAGCAGCCGTCCCCATGTAACGACACTTCACAGTGAGAGTATATAAGGAATCAGGATGTATGAAGAAAAGTGGTAGTGAGAGCAAGAAGAGAAAGATAAAAGAACAGAAAAAAGGACTGAGAGAGAAAGATTAATCGATAAATGGGAGTTAAAACCCAACAAACAACAAATGACCCTGAAACAAAAATAAAACAAGGCCAAAAATACAAAACAAGTAAAAAAAAAATCTGTATAAATTTTTATTTATTGCAGATGGTAGTCTTCTCCTAAGACTACAGTTAGGCAATGTCAGAGCTGCCTTCTGTCCCAGAGTTTCCATATTTCTTCCGAAAGCAAAACTTAAAAAAAAAAGGTCCATGTGGATATTTGGATGGTTGTATTTGTTCTGGGATTTCCTTGCAGGTCTTTTCTTTGTGTTATTATCAGAACAAATATGGAAAATCCAGAACAGAAGGGATCTCTGGGTTATAGTAGTGAAGCAAGGGGATTCTTTTAACATTTTTCATCAGTTCTGCTTCCATATTCATAATGCTTTGTAGGGGTTCCTTTATTTTTTCATCCAAGCATTATTTTTGTGAAGATAGGCAGTATCTTATCACTTCAAGTATTGACAAAATACATGTATTTGGTCAGGGATATTGAACATATCTGATACAGATACAAGCCCGCTGTGTTGTGAATGCAATAACTATAAACTTGTGTATTGACACATTTAAGGATATTTAAATGCCAACATGCATTTAGGCATATGTACATTGCACACCTTTAGCATGCTATATAAGTACATTTATGTACATGAATGGAAGGTATCAAAACCATGTTCTTATTCAGTTAAGTTGTCAAATGACAAAATCAAAATTAAATCTAAGCTAATATAATCATGAAAGGAACTGCTTCAGATATTTGTTGCTGTGGCATTTACACTTAAGTCCTGTTGCTTTGCATTTACAGATGTAATTTTTTGTTAATGGCAGCATCAACATTGTTGATATTGTTCGCAAAACACAAAAGTGGGCAACCACAGCTAGTAACTCCATTGACAGAGAGGATGCCAAGATGGTGGAACAGGTAATATCTGGTTTATCCAGACAATTTAGGTTGATTGTAAAATTGTTTCCATATATATACAGCCCCAGCGAGGGAAAAAGACATGAAAAAAAAAAGAAAGCATAGGCTAAATCTTCAGTGTCAAACTGTGATATGTGAGCAGAGCAGACATTCTTTGGTTCACATAATTTATAAATGCTGCACCAAGCCCTGACTGAGCCAGAAATTTGTTAGCATCATTCCATGCAGAGCTACCAACTGGCATGATATTCTTTGGTTCACTCGATTTACAATGCAGTCTGGCTACCATTTCCTGATTACTTAAGAATTTGGTTAAAATGGCTTTATTCTTAGTTTTGACTCACAGATGGCATTGGCATGCTCCTGTTTTGTGTGAGTTGGTTGAAGACAAGAATCAGCTTATGAGAAATATTTTCTTGTACCCTAAAACGTGTATCAAGCCGTAGATTTAATGACTTGCACAGCACTTTTATGCACACTGATGCTTGCCCACTCACCCATGCATGCATGCAATGCAAAACAGAATATGTAGCATAGTCTAGCTGTGTCCAACACTTCAGGCTCAAGAAATAAAAACACCCTGTCAGAAGAATACAACAACTGAACAACATACAGCAGCCCACTGTTTGAATTCCTCCTTCACCTGCACTTTATACAAAAACTTAGGCTTTGGCTAAGCTCCGCTAGAAATGGATTTGTGTGACAGGTATCCTCACTTCATTCTGATATGGTGCAATGGATGGTGCAAACTTTACTGCGACTGGCACCAGACAAAGAGGGTAACTCCCGTGAAGCCTCGGAGATGGCGTTGCTGGGCAGCGTGTCAGTTCCACAGCTGATAGAGAACGCTAGGTGCCTGTTTGAAACTCTGGAGTTGTTCTCCAACAGTATTACTCTGTAAGTGTTTTACAGGAATGTTTATATTTCATAGTTTCAGTTAGAATGATGATCAATGACCTCTCAGATATTTAGAAACAGATCTGTGCTATGGCATAGGCGTGCATATAACCCTTTGCAAAACCATGCAATGATGTACAGTAGTGTGCATGAAAAGGAGGGGTTGGGTGGAATATTTTTGTACTAGTTTGTTCAGAAAACCGTTATTTACTGATGGATCAAACATGAAAGATCAAATTCTGAAAGAAAAGTAGAGGTATTTATAAAAGTGGATTAGACTTGATAATTTTGTTAAAGAAAATTGTGTCCGTGTGATAAAATGTATATTTGTAAAACTGGGGTAAAGCTGACATTGTAAGGTGTGTAACAGGGTGTAAGTACATCTTATTTGTTTTGATTTTTTTTTGGGGGGGGGGGGCAACAGGTGTTGTAACAGAGTTGTGATGGAAAACACGCAGATGCGTCAGGACAAAATGGAGGAGAATGCAGACTATGAAATGAGAGATTTGCAGCGTCTCAGGGTGAGTGGATCTGCTAGCACGTTCCCATTTTCCCACTGCCTTCCTGCCTTCCTTCCTGCCTGTCTGCTTGTGTGTGTGTGGATACACATGCATGCATCCACCCATACAGCCGCATGCACTTAAACGGTCTTGGTGGCCTTGGCTATATAGATGTGCCAGACCTTGTTTTACTTGGTACATGGACATATAAGGCAGGACTTACGCAGATAAACATTTTATTGTTTCCTGATGAAGGCAGTCATTTATGTCCACAGGTGGAATGTGATGAGTGGATTCGTACAGCGCAAATCTTGCTGAGCCAGCTGACAGGTGAGACTTTGGAGTCCCTGTTCCCTACCCGCCCCACCACAACAGCATCGTCTGGCAAAGGCCAGAAGGAGAAAAAGGTTTACACAACATATATCGACCATGAGAAATTGGAGAGAGGTGATGCAGAGGTAAGCTAGTAAGTGCAGGTAAAAGCAACTCAGGTGTTGCCAAAGATCTTTGTTACAACAGTTCACTGGACTGGATTCCAGTCTTAATCCTCCATGTTATAGAGATCTGCTCACTTTCACATTATACATTAAGGTTTAGTTTTTAATTTCACAATTAACTCAAGTCATCATAATCATCAGCATCAGCATTTTGATCCTGTTTAATACTTTCATCTTTACTTTCATCTGTGGAGAAACTTTCCTATCGAAACCTGGTTTATTGTGTTATACATAATTTAATAGGAAGGTCAACTGTTTTTTATCTGCCTGTGGTGAAGCTAGTCTTCCAAGCACTCGGGGATGCCTATTGGATAAGTTCACATGGTTTACCATATAAAAAGTGGTTGTTTGCCACGTCAGCATTTAAACAAATCGTCTTGCCCACTTTTGGTTGTACATATCTCTGGCAGCAGCCGCCATCACAAGAACATGTTGCAAGACTTCAGGAACAAAAGCAGTCTGAGCAGAGAACGGCTCACCCTGACAGTCCCGCTGAGGGTCTCCAGCCAGCACCAGAAAGCAACGAAGGACAGGGAGAGGGGGGTTTTGAGAAACACCCAGAACATGCAGAGCCTGAAGAAATGGTGAGAGGCAAAAATCTGATTGTTTTTTGAAGAGGATGATATTAATCGGGTAATTTTTAGCAGGACAAAAGCAGACCATCTTAGCCAAGATGTGCACCCCCCACCCCTTCAACCCCCTACATTAGTCAATTGGCTCGGACAAGTCTTTTTAACATCTGTTGTAACTCTGTATGTTGTACGAGAGGGACTTGTTCTTTATAAACTGTAGTTGTAAATATGAAGTCATTCCAAACTTTCCCTCAACTATTAAGCTAATTGATTTTCTGATACAGTTATGCACCATACTCAGATGATACATGTAAAACATGTAGAATCTTCAAGCTTCTGTTTTTTCATCAAAAATGGTATGGCCAAACAGCTTTTCTCCCACTCCACAACTAAAACATGGAACTCTTTTGCTATTCTCTGTTAGACACTGTGCAACATTCTTCTTCAAAAAAAAAAGTTTCTGTATAATGAACATTTGAGGTCAGTTTCTTACCTTCCATTCACAGGTTAAGTCTTGTATTTTTTCAGTGTGTGAGTGTATGATTTATGGTGTGTGAATGTATGATAACCATTACCATGTGCTGTTCCAAGAAACATCGTAAGGCACTTTGAGTTTGGAAGATGCTACATCAATCATTAATTACTGTTATTATATTTTCGATCTGAGGTTTTTAATGAAGTGGCACGCTATCAACCAATCACAGTGTTAGTCACAGCATGCAGCAATGCAAATGATCATGGCAGTGTTATGTGATTCATTTGCGAAATAAATGTGAACTTGAAAATATATCTGCTTCTGACAAAGTACAGAAAGTTTAAAATATTTCTTTAAAGACAATTGAGTGCTGACCAACATGAAGTGAATGTGGGTCTGTTTCAGACTTATTAAAATGAGTGGTTTTCACAGATCTAGGTTGATTACACTGCCGCAAATTTACTCAGGCTTGGGAATTGGCCGCCGTTTGGTGGAATTAAGATTTTTGAGATGAGGTGCTGCTTTTCTTTTGTAGGCGATTTTATATGTGTATAAAGAAAATCCTTTGTTGTCTTTCACCATTGATTAAATGTTGCGTAATGAGCTTTGCATTCTCACTTCCAGTTTTTCTTGCCATGTGCAGTTCCGTTACCACCTGTTGTAACTTTTCCATGCGCACGTCAGATTTTTTTGGTGATCCAATTCCCATACCTGTTACTGAATGCAGGACTCATATTGTGTTTCCCCCTCACAAACCTGCCCCAATAAGATCACCCTGTAGAGGACTACAGGGTTTTCCTGGGTGCAGTTTGCCTTGTAACAGAAGGTCCCACATACCAGAGATGTCAATTGTAATAGTCCCACATATATAATAGACGCCCCCATGCACATGTCAGAGATGTAATAGACGGCCGCACATACCAGAGATGTCTTGATATGGACATACATACCAGAGAAATTCATGGAGAAAAGATACATGATGCTGAGTTTTTTCAAAAGCCATTCGTACTTCTGTCCCAGTTTGTTTGAGGAAAAAGTATATATCCGCTGATTTTTTGTCGTTTTAAACCCTACCTGTGCGTTTATTCAGGAAAACCCAAATGTGAATGTCTAACGAAGTACTGATTTCTTTGAGCTTTGAAGTTGCTTCTCTGCTTTTACTGTATCAGCAAGAGAACGAAACCGGTGTCTCAAGAAGTTCAGTCCGGTTCTGAAGTAGCAAGAAATTTGGTCCGACAAGAAATCTGGTCCGGGTCCAGTTAGGTTACAGTATACGCATGCGTATGCGTCATTGGTTACGGTGGTAAATTGTTTTTTTTTTAAAGTTTAGTTGGAAGCTTTTTTTGATCTCAGCATTTGGGTTAGGGTTAGGGGAGGGTTGGAGTTAGCGTTTTGCAACTCTCTATGCGCCGGACCGAATTTCTTGCGACACCAATGCGAATTCCCCACACCCACTTGTCACTTCTACAATGCCACAGTTATGTGCTGTACAATTCATATTTTAATGAAAATTCAAATATTTTTTATGTATTCCATACGAAATATTTGGTTTTCTCAAAACTTTCTGAATTTTCTTTATTACTTAGATGAAATGAGCAAAGACCGTAGCATAGGAAATCGGGAAAGTGACGAGTAGACTCACGTTGTTTTGGCGCGAAGCAACTGCGTTCGGTCTAAACATGGGGAAGAGAAAACTGCAGTACAAGCAAAGAAAAAGGCGTTTCCAGGGCAATCAGTATACAATGAGAAAGGAAGGCAATTCAAACTGTTCTGTGTCTTTGCTAACCAATAGTGGCAACAGCAAGCAGCTGAACACGTTTGCACACACAGATGAGGTCTGTGGAACCCAAGTACACTAGACCAGAGTTCTACGTACAGGAGCAAAACTTGATAAGGGGTTGGAAGAGATTTAAAAATTAATTCAGTTAATCATGTCAGTGCTGATTCTGAGCTATCTGGATTTCTTGTTACTGACAGGACTACTTGGATAATTTATTCAACTTACCACCCTGTCTCAATGTAAACTGTTGGATATAACAAAACTATAGGAAACTAGACTGCATGGGTTGCATGCCGTTCGTATCTCTTATTCATACGTTAATGCACATGTAAAATACACAGCATGAATGAGATTTTGACCACTATTGAAGTGCATATAGAAACACTCATGCAACCCATAGACCCTTTAATTGAAACCGGAGGAATGGTGTAATGATCTACTGTATACATATTATACATGCACACGTGTTGGTGTCTCATTTCAGTGGCTTTCGCATGCTGCCCCACCATACTTCATCCCCTTTATCTCCAACTGACGTGGCACAAGAATTATATTTTACTGGGTGTTTTCTTGGGGAAAATGTTGAGAAAAGCCTTAATTTTTTATAAAAGCTTTATCTGCATTTATCACCAACATGGAGGTCACAGTGACTAGATTTTTGCCATACATTCAACCAGACGCATTGTTTTTTAAGCCCTGTTTATAAATCTTCAGATGCCAGAAGACACACCAAAGGAGAAGATGGAAGTCATTGGGTATGACGAGCACACACATACAGCTGGCCTGGATACATCAGACAAGGTGATGTGTAACAGTCTCCCTCCTTCCCTACATTTGTTTATGCTTCCTTCATTCCTTCTTTTTTAAGTTGCCATGGACTAAGCAGGAGTTTCAGAGTGTGGGAAGTGTATGCACTACATTGATTTTGAGACTTTACATCGCATTTCTTTCATTTTTAGATAATTTTTTATCGGCATTTAGGGGATGAAGGCTATTTTCATTAAGCATTGGTTTAAGACTTGCTAGAATAGGTTTAATTTGGTAATTCTCATTCTTTGAATTTTAAATATACAACTTAAAGTCTTTTTATCTCATGTTTGCAGAAACTGACAACCACACCTGTGAAAATAGAAGGTTCACCTGACACCAAAAAAGCCTTTGAGGCATTAGCTGCAGTGGGGCTACTTCAGGACAGACTTTTGTAAGTTTTGTTCATGAAACTTCAGTGCTACGCAGTCCTGTGGTGTGGCAGTTAAGTGCTTGTCGCTAAGATAGAGTCATGTGTTATATGTCCACATCTGGTTTCAGCATCATGTTTCATCTGCAGTACCTGTTTACAGGGTGAGCTTCTTGCCATGAGATATCTGTGGGTGCTGACTCAGGATAAAACATCAAAAACAGATTCATTGAACTACTGTTGTTTGTCCTCTTTGCTGCTTCTAAAATTCTATTTCAGTCCCAAACAGAGCCAAAGCCAGAGCTCTTGATAGCACACAATCAGGGGTAAATTATGCACAAAAATTTAAAAACGATGCAGAAATTTGCCAGGTTGACCTGATGTTTTTCCACAAAATGACATAAGAGTTCAGGTCATTTTAACCCTTGGTTTTAACAAATTCCAGAAACGCTGCAAAGCTCCCTGACAGTCTTTGTTATCGCATAAATATTTTGTTTCCTCCTAGCATGACTGAACAACGTGCCCAGGAGGCAGAAGAGCGGGCAGCAGCAGCAGAAGCGGAGGTGGCGGCCCTCCAGGAAGAGTTGCGGGCCTTGAGGAAGGAGTTTGGAAAGCAAAGCAAGGGTCAGGAACTGGAGCCCACAGTGGCGCTAGATGCCTCATCGCGGAGCCCAACCCTGGTGATGCAAGAGGGAACCACCAGTGGGCTGGACAGCAAGGAGGACAAAGATGGAAAGAAGAAAGACCAGACGAAGGCCAAGTCTTCCGCAAAGGCTAAGAAGAAGACATAGTAGCCCCCAGGGCCGTGGCATCACTTGGTCAGCGACATCAGCTGGCTAGATGCTTGGTTTTTAGTCCACTAATTGCAAGGGGAAGGACATTCCATCTTATTTTGATTATACAGGGTTGTACTCCAACAGCTAGCAAATCTTTTATGAGGGTTACTTCAGTTTTATTTTTTGTATTTAAACATCCAAACATTAACAATAAAACCCTCCGTCCAGACTGCCTTTTTGACTGCTGACTAGGAAGATTGGGGTTTTTTTATTTACCAAGAAATAAAAATTTGAATTTTTTTGTGGCAAAATTGTTTTTCCTGCACTTTGAGCACTTTGACAGTTACCAAAGTTCAGGCCAGTGTATCTCTAGTGATTTTAGCCAAATTTTGCACCAACATAGCAAATCAAATCTCATCACATTTTTGCAGGAATTCTACTTCCCTTTGTATCACAGGACCGTTGTGCATTGAAATGTAGATAACAGCTCTTATGAGCGTTCTTCTGGGTATAACCTACCTTCTTTCCATTGCAGCATTATTGTACATTGTCCATCCATTGTTTTATATAGTCTGTGATACTGTTTTCCATGGTCGTCTTTTTTAAGTACTTTTGGAAAAGTTTTAATTCATTGTTAAGTTTTGGCAACATTGTACGTTGCTAAAATTACTGGGGGGAGGGGGGTCTTCTATCTCTAAGAAAAGAGATAGGTATACATTAAATGAGGCTGTCGTTTTTGACCAAAGGTTTGAAGAAATTTTCAATGTATATGTGAACGCTAATGCAAGAACTCATAACATTAACACAGTTAATGAGTTATGTGGTCATAGCTGCCTTATTTATATTTTGTAGATTACTAGATGCAATATAATAAAGATGAAGGGAGAGAATCAATGACTTGAACTTTTTTTTCGAAAAAAATCAAGTGCTGCATAGTTTCAAGGCAAGTATTGCTGTGCGTGTGAAGATTCGAGTGATGCCGTAAGGGTGGACATGCACACATGGATTTAAACACAAAATGATGCACGGACTATCCACAACAACGCAGTTCCGTCCCTTGAATAAAGCAGAAGGGACACTGGTAACTTGAGAACCCACAAGTTTCCGGCCACCATATGTTGGTTACAACGAAGAACAGAGAAATATTATTCTTATTAGAACCACAGACACCCTATGGTAGAAATAATAGATGGCCAATTCACGATCCTTATTTGGGTCTACCCATGCTCAAACTTCTGCCCAAATTTTGATGACGTAGTCAGCACGTTGTCTAGGTACGTTCGAAACTGAGCAAAGACGCTAGGAGTGCGCTCTACCTCCTAACAAGATGTCACAACAGGGTGCTGCTTTGCAG
This sequence comes from Lanistes nyassanus, assembly GCA_004794575.1. Taxonomy (NCBI): domain Eukaryota; kingdom Metazoa; phylum Mollusca; class Gastropoda; order Architaenioglossa; family Ampullariidae; genus Lanistes; species Lanistes nyassanus. The sequence continues at coordinate 18,612 of SMGT01005572.1, forward strand.
AGTTATAACAACGAATTGGTGAAATGTAAGCGAATTTCCATTGACCTTTTACTTTGACGTATTTTATGTGGATAGCTGACTGGTTTCTGACTTTTGATTCGTTAGTAATTACTTCTAGTTTAGAGTTAATCCCCCCTCCTTTGTTTAACACATTTACTTCGATTCTTTTAATGTTTGTGAAGGAAAAATCAGAGGATTTGGTCCTCCTCCCAGTCTAGTGGTGCAACAGCTAACACCTTAGAGATCCCGTCACCAACATATGTAACACCTGTAAATATCGTAATTTAGATTTTGAACTCTTTAAGCCCTAGTTTTGAAATGTTATGTTCTTGTAGTCTTTCGGACTATTAGTTATATAATCTATGTAATATGTATATACACGAGTACATAATCATTAATGTATGCCATTATTATATGATTACTCAGTAATTACTCAGAAGTTGAGGCAATATTTAACAATGTACCAGTTATTCTGAATGTATTATCCCTTGATATCAGTCCTTTTTATTCTTACTGAACTCTAAAATGTGATGGTTTATTAAACATGAAATTAATTCCTCCACCTCCTCAGAACAAAAAAAGTATTGCAAAATTTGAGATTCCAGTGTTATCTTTTCAGGTATAGAGGAGTTGTGCACCAAGAGAGATGAGCTTCATCGATCCATTTTGCAAGAGGAAGAAGAGAAACAAAAACTGCAGAACGATATTCGTGTGTTGACTGAGCGACTTGCCAAAGTCAACGAAAGTCTGGCAAAGAAAATGGCCTCCAGGAATGAATTTGACAAAACAATAGCAGAAACAGAGGCAGCATACATGAAGGTGCCTTTCAAATGTTATTTTCATCTCTATGGTTTTTTGTTGGCTTGGGTGTTTACAAACATATACCTTTTGTCGCCCAGGCAAAGAAATTCTACCAACCATTCTGTCCTGTGCAATATTTCATAAATGTAACTCGGTTGCCTTACAGAAAAAATGATAGTAAAATCATTTCAATCCTCCTGCTCAAAGTCCTATTTCATGTATTACTATTAGGGTAAGGAAAAAAGTTCTTAACACTAACAGAGCCTATCTTTAATCTTTCCTCAAGTCAGAATGGCTGAGACCTTATTTTATTTGTCCAGCTAAATGTTATTTAGCTTCCCTTAAATCTGTGGCTGGTGTATTACTTGAAAACTTAGAGGGACCACAGACTAGGCTTTAAACCTTAAGACAGATATACCAGACAGCCGACTTGGAGTGGTTTCCAGATTATTTCAAACTAATTATGGACTTAAAAACTTTTGCTTTAGCTTTGTGTTAGAAGAGAACATTGTCCTTACCATGTTTGTGTGGGGTTCCCCCCACCTCCTGTAATTCAGTTTTTCATGCATCTTCATGTACCTTAAGAAACTTTCATAAAATAACCAGTGTAGTGTAAATTCAAGTGATATCAGGTTAACATGTTTAATTTTTTAGTTTTATAATTGTAGTTTTAAGTTCATTGCAGTTTTTGTTTTCTAGAAACAATATTGGCAGTGACCCGCACTAACTTTTTTTCCAGATCCTGGAAAGCTCCCAAACCCTGCTGAATGTGCTGAAGCGCGAGTCACAGAGTCTAAAAGAGAAGTCATACCCACCCACTGGTGGATCTACAAGTCGCACAACTGCACTCTCATAGCGTTCATTTCTGCTTGTCCTTTAGCATCCCACCTATTTTCCTTTTTCGCTTTCTGTCAAATCTTTAGATGTAAATGTGTTTATAAAACTAAAAGTGAATTTCAAAATTTTTCTGGCTTTCACTGAATTCCCTTGTGTGTTGTTGTGAAGAGAACTTGAATTTGACACATGAAATATCTGTGACATGCTTCAAGAGCATTATAAGAAGCAAACAGTCACTAAACCAAGACACCTTTATGTAACATTTTGTTAATGTTATACCCTTATATATAATAGTTTATGTACACAAAATAGTAATGAACAAGCAGAGGAGTTTTTGATTAAAAACTGTGAACAAAAATTTAAATAATGTGATCGTGTCTGATAGTCATTAAACTAAAACACGCCTGTGTGTTAATATTACAGACTTGTAATACGTAATTTACTCAATATAGTATAGGAGAAACCATGGGCTCTTTGATGAAAAATATGTGTTCAAACTTTTATTAATAATATCACGTCTGAAAGGAGAGTATCCACAACAGTTTGAGCACTTATCAGGGATTGAAAAACAGCAAATTCCAGGCCTTTTTGCTTGTGACAGACTGCAGTGTACTTTCAGTCAAAACTTGGTGTACTTTAAAGAAAATTGTATCAAATTTAAAGAATAGACTTGGTATTACATTTTTTTTTAACTCAAAGGTTTTTTTTGGGGGGGAGCGGGGGAGGGGTTAGGATAAGGACATTTCTGTATTCCTCTTTTCAAAGAAATGGAAGTCATGTTCATAATTATCTCGTCTGAGACATTTTAGTGGATGCAAGTTTGTAAGCTACTGAGTGACCCACTTATAATATTTCATGCTGATACGAGGGGTTGGAGCCAAGATCTGGACCCACAACCAGTGATTCTATGTGGCATATGCTAACCATGGCATTCTGATCGTCCTTTGGAGAGGTACTTGGACACATGCACTTAGAGGGGTGAGCTGACATGCGACCAATACAACTTGCTCACATTTACATCGCCTTAATCTCTTCTGCAGAGCATCTGAATGCAACAGCTATCAAAGTCGACTTCGTGAATTGAGCTGGGTGCTTCGTTCTTTTTGGCTGCTTCAGTAGATTAGAACATGATTAAGGACCACTCAAAGGATCCCACAGGAAGAACCCAGATGATGAGGTCGGTTGGGAGATTACACATTTCAACAGGCTAGAAGTCGGGGGATTTTGTAAGGACAAATACACCCTTTCAAATCCTTGTCAGTAAGAAAAGTGACCGAGTAAACTATGGTAGATGCCCTTTTGTTGATGCAGACAGCAACTGCAAATTTCTCATGGGCAAGTCTGTGAAAATCAGAATTTATCAAAAGAGCAGCCACAAGTGAAAACAACATAAATGATTAACTCCATGTTAAGTTTGAGCCAATGATTTCATTTCTTTATAAAGAAGGAACCCTCTTTCGACAGCATGAACAATAATTTGAGCAGTCAAGCAACTAAATGGCAAATGTGATGATTACAAAACACTGTAGCCTACATATATCAAACATTTTTTCATTTGCTGTAGTCTGTGTGACACTCCAACATTGAAACACGGGTAAGGTGATCAGTTTAACTTGCAATGAATCTTTAACACAGTCAAAAACTGAATAACAAGCAACAATTGAGCTTTTCTTTAGAAGGACATATTTATATAAACACTGGCTGAGCAGTAGTTTTTAAAAAAATGTTCAAGAAATTACCAAAAAGTATAAGTACCAACTAAAACCACTGGAATCTGACCTCGGAAATATTTTACACTTCTTACCCTTAAAGGTTGTTAAATGCATTAGACATGCAGCTGCCTGGATGAACACATTTTTCATACAACAAAACGTAGGGAGTTATCATCAATAAATAGGACATCCTTACACTTGAGTGCACTCAGTCTCAGCGATAAATTATAATTTTTATTGCAAACACGACAGTTTTATGTAGAACAGTTATATTGACATGATGATATGGAAAATGCACTTTTTTGGTTTTGCCTGTGCAAAATTAATGAGCTAAATCCTCTAGAATGGTTTTTAAACCATATTGCTGCTTATTACCTGAAACATGCAAAGTGGTATGTATGAATTATTATCAAAACAAACCATGGGACCTCTTGCATACACATACTCGTAAGTCGACATGTATTTTTGTTTTATAAATATATCCCTACCATGAAAAAGACTGAGTCCCCTCAACACTGTAGGAACTGTTTTAATGTCAGTGTCAACAAAGGCATCTTACTGAAGGTTTTTTTTTTGGTGAGGTACAGCTTAATGTGCAGACAATATGCATCTGCAAGTCATGTCCATTTTTGTAAATATTTAGAGACAGCCAAACAAAAAAATCCTGTGGAGACATACATTCCAGGAAGTTGAAGAAGGTACATTTGAAAATTTTATATACATATTGTCTGTAACTGGAAAACCTGGACAGATGCCTTTGTCTCTCTCAAAAATGAAAAGGCATTATGTTGGTATAAACACATCAATTCTAAAAAGAAAAATGTTAGTTGAGCACTCAGTCACATGGACCAAATGAGAAATATACAGGTATTAACGCCAAAAACATAACAGAACCACCACAGAATGTAATTGTATAGATGTATTTTTTTTTAAATGTGTGTGTGCTTGGTGGGGGGGGGGGGGGAATTTATTTGCCGTTTGATAAGTGCTTGACACTTTCCTCTTTCTCTGAGCAAGTTCAGTTGGGTTTTATAGGTGCATCAGTCCTCTCCCTGCACAAGGGAGTCACATTTCCCCCAGCATAGCCTTCTGGGGCAAACACTGCTTTTAATTTGTTTTGAATTAGCCCTTGGTTACAGTCAATGATAGAAGTGTTTTGCTTCGCATTTTAAAAGCTAAGCACTGACACACAGTGTCTTTTGAACTTTTGGAATTTCAAAAGCATTTTGTCAACTATGGCATGATTGCTGCTAAAATTGATTGGCTCACTTGTTCACATATGGACACTGTTGCGGAAACGGTATTTATTGCCAACTTTTTCAGTCGGAACATACAAGACAAAACAGGTGGTGTGCAGCATCTGGCCAAACAACACAGTGCGTATGGTCAGACCAGACGAAATGCTGCAAAAAACCACTTCTTAAACAAAATTTTGGTGCTATACATGACATAAAATCTCTCTAGGCATCCATTTACCCAAGTGTGTGGAAGACTTGATAATGCAAACGACTTCCTTCAATTTGGATTCATTCCAAGGAGGAAAAATATATAAGTACACCTGGGCCTTATAATTTGAATGCTTCTGCAGCTGGACTTTATGGTGGGCACTTTCTTTGATAGACTGTACACAGTAAGTGTTCTGTTCAACTGGATCACAAATTGGTTAGTCTGCACAGACACCAGCAAATGTTTGTCCTGTAAGCCTTCTCTCAAATAGTGTGTAGCCCTTTCAGCAATAACATTTTACATGGTTTTATCTTACATATGAAATAAAAGATGTACAGGTCTCTAAAAGGCAACAAAAGCAGGATTCACACACAGGAACCATTCATACAGCCATCCACGATTTCTTCTTCAAAGACCAACTTCAAAGGTCAGCAAAATAAAAAGCACCACCTTAAAGAAAAACACGCAGTATTTTAAACAAAGTGTTTATTCATTATTAAATATTTCCACTCTCTGCAAAGTGGCTTTGTTTTCTTTTAATTCAGGAATGGGAGAAGCTGAAAACCCTGTGGAAGCAGGAACCGAGTCTTCTGAGTAAATGTCACAAACCTTTCTCACCCACACCTGTCATATGATAAGCATGTTTTTCTTGCACCTGAGTCCATATAACACTGAAGTCAATCAGTGCAAGTACAATAATCAGCTCAAGAACTCTTGTCTGGAGTAATCCATTTATAAGTTTACAAAGCTGAAGGACTACAGCTGCAAAATCACGACCCAGAATGAAAGCTTTCGCAAACAGGAAAAGACATACGGGTACTTTTGGTGGTTCACGACATTACTCACCATGCAAACTTAAAAATCACCACTCTGTTACCAGCCACGAGTCATACATAATCTGATAAGCTGTCTGAGGTGTAGAAAAAGTTAGAGCTAATAAAATCTCTCTGAGCATCAATTTACCCAAGTGTGTGAAAGACTTGATAATGCAAACGACTTCCTTCTTTTTGGATTCATTCCAAGAAGGAAAAAGTATAATTCAGTGTAGGTTAGGGTTTTTTCCTTTTCAATTTTAGACTTTGGTTACAGTAAATTGAGGAAGTGAAGCATAAAACAGATTCAACACAATCCATGAATTTTGTTCATAGGGGTGGGCAACGGGGGTTGAAGGAAACTGGAATGGCTGGAAAAAAATCCTTCTTAGCCATTCCTGTTGAAAGGTGCTATATGAAAATAAAGCATGTATGGTTGACACAAGATTCAAGAACATGTTCCTGCCATCCCAGGAAACTGAAAGAACACAAAATTAACATCTTTCTGAAAGAAACACATCGAAAGTAAATCCTGCTTAAGAAGATATATATCGTACACAAAATGTTTCCCAAAGTGGTCTCTGAAAGAAAAGTAAATCTATTCTAGAACCAATTTCATATATACAAATCTGGCCTACCATGAAGTATTCATATCGCCTTTTGAAAGAGTGAACAAGCCAAATTGGCAGTTTTATGAGCGAAACTACTTGAAAGAGGAGAAAAAAAATGTTCACGCAACTTGGTCCGAGTCCCATTCAAATGCATAATAGTCAACATGTATGTCATGATCACGGCAAATAAGAAAAGATTGGTGTTTTTCATACATATGAATCGTCTGAACTCGGTCCATCACTGTAGTGAACAGTGAAGTGAAATTCTGGTGCCAGACCATTAGAAGACACACTGTGCCTTTTTAAAAGGTACACATTCACATATACTCCACTGACACTAGTGAGATGCACCACTCGGCATTCACTTAGATCATGTCTCTCTTCACATGATATGATGCTTGTGATCAGTGCAGGCTTCCCTTCCCAGGTAAATGCAACTTCTACAGAAGTTAATTCCAATTTACAAGGAAGTCAGCTGTTCCATACACAAGAGCTTTTGAATTGCATATAAGCCTTTAGTTATCTTTTTCTTGAGCTGAAATGAAAGCACTTTACAGTGATTCACTTTCACTGTATCTAAACACTCACACCCTCCTGAGAACCATAAAACGGTGGCAAAAATCCTGTAGAAGTTGTAGTTATGTTTCATAGGCAATGAAAATGTAAGATATGCTTTCTTCCAACCCCCAACCCCCACCCCCACAGAAAAAACCAACAAAACATTTATTTGGCTAATTGCTAATTCCATTGATTTCACTTTAAAATAACGAACAAACATAGGAAGAAATAAAAGTGACAGTTATCAGGCAATAGTCTTAGAAGCTGCTACATTTGCAGAATGAACAATTTAAAAATTGATTTTTGCTTTTGTATAATGTCCATCAGATTTTTGTGAGATCCATTTCTGTCTGTGAAAAATTAATATTGCTAGAGACTGGAACACAGCATCTTAAGTAGATGTTCACATGGCATGTGGCTAACACTGACTGTAGTCTTCACTTTCTGTAGCTGATCTATCCTTGCTATGCAATTCTGAGAGGCCGGCTGCGGCCTCTTTTTTCTCAGACAGATTTAATTTTTTGTCTTTAGTCCACTGAATGTCGTCCCCTAGAGACGATACAGATGTCTCACATACAAAAATAGTTGCATTTCTCTTTCCTTCTCCAGGGGAAATGTATCCTTTCTCACAACTGCTGACCTCCTGTGAAGACCTTGATGAAAAACCTGAATCTCGCTGACTGCCACTTTCCTTCTCAGATGGATCCTCCTGTTTCCAGCTTGGCAGAGATTCCGGGATTATTTCAGGGATTGCAGACATATAGTTGTTGGTTCTACCAGTTGATGCCACAGCACTCGGGTTCTCTATGTACGACTGTGGCAGTGATGCAAAGAATTCACGCTCGTCTTCATCTGGCTCGTCAATCGATCCGCTATCTTCTGGAACACCCATGTCTCCACTGCATGATCTTTCTTTACCGACCAGAGAATAACCTTTCACCTCTGTCTCATCATGCTCACCGCTTTGTCTAGAATCTTCACAAGCAGATACATCCAACTTGTCAGACAAAATCTCCTCAATTCTGTTTTCCCCATTTTGACCATCATCCATATTTTCAACAGATGGTCCTCGAGAGGACATTCGGGGATTGTGTTGACTAATCTCCTGTTCAGACGACAGTGATGTAGAATGATGTGATGAAGTAGGATAAATGCTTGTCCCACTGCTGGATGTAGTCACAGAGCTACTGGTACCTTCACAGGTGCCATTCATAAATTTCCAGATGCTTACAAACTCTGAGTCGCTCTCCTTTGTTTCATCTGCACCATCTCCCTCACCAACCTCTTGGGTATGAATACTGCCCTTGTTGCCTTCTACTGATGAAAGACTTATCCCACTGAAAGCGCCAGATGAAGTGTCTGCTGGAACAGAGGAACTGAGAAAACATCCATGCCCAGGCTGGTTGCAGGACACACATGAACACGTCACTTGTTTGCATCTTAAATCCTGATTGGTGGCAGGTTGCAAAGGACAAAGAGGTGGCCGAATATTGGGTGGCCGAATATCCAAACCAGGGACTGATGATGGTCGAGTCCTAAACATTTCTGTTTGAACGAAAAATGTAGAAGAGAAATTAGATTTACATCCTAAGAAAGAATATATTAAATTTTAGGCTATTAAAACTACTAAAAGTACCACTAAAAGTACTATAATGCACTAAGAATCCGAAAAAATATACACAATAAAGTAAAATTAACAGCAAAGTAACTGAAACAATCTTGGATTGATTTCAAGATCCACAACAAAACATAGAGCTTTTGTCATGAGTTCAGTTAGAGAACAGTTACCCCAAACAATAGATCCATAGGTTGATCTGATGTTCACTGGCTAAAACATGGCCCAGGAAGTAACAAATCACAAGACTTGCTCACGAGTGCAACACCAAAAATGGGTAGGAGGAACTGTTCTCAGGTGGAGGAAAGCATACATGAAAGAGTGACATGAGTCACAGTTAGATCTCAGCTGACCCCAAATCCTAGAGTTTGGTCATGACAAATTTTATTTATAACTCAAGACCATTAATAGCTCACTACTGAAGAATATGGGAATAATAACAGGAAAAGATACAAGCAGAACTTTGTGGGAGGGAAAGTCTGATCCAGCTTCTGAAGCTGAGGTGGGTGGGTGGCCATCATAACCTGTCAGGGCAAACACATGGGGGGAGGGGAGAGGCTTCAGTCCCACCCAGCCACATTATACTGACACCGGGCCAACCAGCCCTAGAACTGTTCCCTACAGTGCAAGGCGTCTTGCAGGGCATCTACTGGATTGCCAATTTTTAAGTCTTAGGTATGACTCGGCCAGGGTACGAACTACCAGCCTCCCGTCTTAGAAGCAAACACCTTAACCCTCAGACCACTGAGGCGGCCATGGACAGTGCATATGTTTGAGTGAGGGATCATATGTATGATGCCAACATCATAATGTTGCCATCACATCTTTTACTTCTACTAACTATAAGATGCAAACACGTTAACCGCACTAACGCACATGCCTAAACAAACAATGGCTTTCTCGCTTGGAACGGTAAAACTATGGATTACAGAACCTAGAATAACCACTAACTGGTAGCCATCAAGGCAAAATGTATTTGGAGATATAGTTTATAAAACTGATAAACATTAGCACACTACTTGTGATCCCTCGATAGGTTGGATGAGCTTGGAGGGACAACTAAATTGTTTTTTTCTAAACCCTTCTTGTTGCTCATGGTTGCTGACTTGTAAAATGAGTAATAACAAAACCAACCCGCATTTTCAGGAAGAAAAACTTGGCGTACCCACCGTTATAATTCCTGAAACGTCGCTCATACTCTTGATTCAAGACTCTCAAGATAAACAGCTGCGTCCGCTCATACTCCAATGATCTGCATAACATGTCATAGGCTTCCGGACCCTTCTTGCACAGGATGTCAAGAAATCTTGATGCTCGCCTCTGGCGTGTAGGGAGAGCTTTGATCTCTTCACAGTCATCCTCAGAAAGGATGTACTTGGATCGCAAAAAATCCATGTGGCGCTCAGGATCTAGGTTGTCAGTGAGCAATTTTCGATGCTCCTGAAGAATCTGTTACCAGGGAAACGAGGGAAAAAACATTAGGGTGAACAATAATCAACAAAGGGCTAACACCATGGAAATGCAGCACAGCCAGTACAGAATTTCGGTGAGAGATGGAAGCTGCAAGTCACTGCACACTTTCACACAGCCCTTATGACCAGTGGACTTTTGTGGCCAAGACCATGTAGACTAAAGTCTTTCTATCATTAGGCTTTTGCAAATACAAGATGCAAATCTTCAAGCAGAGTTAAATCCCCCTAAATCTCGCTAATCCCGGACATCTCTAAGTAAGGGGTTCACAAGCATAGACAAGTTCTTTCTACTCTTCCCATGAAGACTGGAGAGAAGAGAGCCTTCAGTCTCCCCCACTCTCTCTCTCTCTCTCTCTCTCTCTGAGTCTTTCTGTCTTTAAACAATGCCAACAGATAACCTGACAGAAGTACGGTAGGCATGCAAACCCACCCTACTATTTTTTAAATTCAGGTTTTCAATTCCACACAGAAATATAAAAAAGCAAAAGCAAATATCACATCAGCTGGTTTGATTTCTGTAGGGTGGCAGAGTTTTTTTAAAAAAAGAAATGACCTGACAGACAAATTTCCAAGAAATAGAAAGGCAGTGTAATCAGAAACCTGAGGCGATTAGAGATCTAGAGACACATGGTTTTGTGGCTGGCGGATGTGATTGTGGAGCAGCGGTTGGTGGTCTGAGATACGAGCATATGCGTCACTACATTCATATTAACCCATGCAGAGCTCACTCGTTCTACATTTGGGTTTATTTGTGAAAAGCAGATGCTAATATTCGTGTACAAAACCTCCCTATTAGGACTTTTGAAAATGCCTCAGAATCAGGTCTTAACTGAGAGGGATCTTAATAGAGAGTACATGTAGCGTAACCCAGCATAGGATGGTGAAACAATGCATCTTATCTAAGAGGGGGTTGTAATAGGGAAGGTCTTGTTAGGGAATTTTTACTGTATTAATCCCATCTGATGCAAAAATCAAAACTGATCACAATTAAGTAGAGGTTGGTTTCAATGCAAACTTACAGTCTCTCAATAGACACAATAACTACTTAGATAATAGCTCGTTGCAAAAACCACAAATGCGTCCGTTAGTTGTAGTGATAGCCAGTTTAAGATGTCTGTCTTAAGATGTAATTTCATGCTGGCATTTAAGAACGTACTGGGTTTTTTGAAGTGTCCCTAGTACACTGTATATTTGTTTAGCATTTTATTTATAACTAATTTTATAACCTAAAATAACAGGTGGACTTTTTAAACCACAGAATGAGTGAGTGGTTAAGTTTAAGTAATCAAAAATGAGGATAAAATCTGTTAGGATGGGCTGAACATATGTGTTCTTTCAAACAGCTGCAGTTTTAGGCTAAGGGTTTTCCACGGCTTAAACCTCGTCATTTTCCTCCTGTCATGAGCCGGTGAATTTGTTGGACGAGGCGGACAGAACTGCCGCTGCGACATGAGCTCAGCACAAAAGTTTCAATTTTCCTTGTACCGGATCGGTGTGGATTCCTGTTCTCGCATGCGGACGACATCGGGGACATGCCCTGTGTGTTACCAGCAGGTGTGTCTGAGACTCCAAATTATGCAGTCTTGATATCGCTAAGATTAACTCCAGATCTCACCTTTAGGGATTTAAGATATTAAGCGGCCCTTCCCTTGCACCCCCTCTGAAGCCCCGCCCCGCTTCCATTATCTCTGACGCAGCCACGCTCGCCAGCTTCCCACGTACGTGCGGATCTGACACCTACAACGCATGTTGATGTTATTTTTGCAAGTAATTGTATTTAAAAAATATATATCAATGAAATACTCACGTCAGACTTCAGATGCGCTATTATGTCGTCATGCTTGTCCATTATTTCTGCTGTTGATAAGGCTCTCCAGGGAAGTGAACAGCTTAAGGTCAAGAAAAAAATTAAAGTATTTCTTGGACTAAATACAAATGCCTTTTTTCAAAAATCTTGTTATAATCTTGTTCTTGTACCGGGAGGAAGGCTTTGAGTTGTATTTGTACAGGTAAATTTATCCTTGTAAATGACATAATCCATACTCGCTGGTAATTATTGTTTATGTATAGGCAGGCTTGCCAATCAAATATCGGGGCGCCGAATTTCTTCTCATTCGTTGTCACGGACACACGTACTCAAATCCTAGTCTATTTCGCTGTCGATCTTTATAATTCGCAGCGCCTTCTCTTGTTTTCAGAGGCTTGCACTGGTTGGCTCACTAAATATAATCATATCAGATGAGTTCCTTTGCTAACGTCTCACAACTGGAAAATCCTTTCAAAGCTGATTCCCGAAACGCACTAGACCATTTCTCCTTATAGGTGACGCATATCCTTCCATCCAAATACAAAGTGAGCTAGTCTATCTCACGTGTTTGATTGCGATGTCACGACCTCTGACCTGATTAGCAGTCCCCTAACCATGATACGCTAAAAGAAATCCACAACTTCTAAACAGTCTCCTGCATCTGAAATGTGACACGAATATTTCAGAGCTGCCTTCAGACTACAGCGCTGATCTGTTGTTATGAAAGTTCTTTCTAACTTCCTTGTACAGTGTGACCCCACACCGGTCGTGCATTTAAGTAGGGGCTGCAACTACTGTTACCTCACGGCTTCCGCCACGTCCCCTTACCAAACGGACCAGCCCCCACAGCGAAAGACCCGTGAGCCGGGTGCACAAGACCCAGCCGTCGAGCGAGCGAGCGAGCCAGCCAGCCATCTTTAGACGCCGAGAAACAGAGAAGGTTGAAAAGAGACTATGCGGACAAGAAAACGAGGTTTATACAATGTCTACCTGCAGACCATCCAGTCAAACAGAGTCACACCACAGCATGTATCAAACAGGCGGACTTACACCACAATCAACCCTCCAGAAGTTTGAACTAACTTCGAAGCTGGGTATACTTGCACCGATTCACACAACTCTCCCCGGACATTACAACCACCACAAATCCACACAGATCTCACCAAGTACAGTAAAGAAATCTCGCCTCAGTAAAACGATTTGAGACTTCGAAGATAAGCGCAACACTGCTTACGTAGACCATTCTCAGATATCTATACACGGAGGGTTCGCATGACCCGACCACCGACACGAGTTTACGCGCCCACAGACACAAGCATAGATTGCAGCCAATCGAGTTTCCTAGCCACAGAGGTAACCAAACCACAGTAGCAAAAATAAGATTGAATGGCGAATATCATCTGATTCACAAAGTGATTCACAGTGAGCTGTAGTTGTGGTGGTGGGGGGGGGGGGGATAGACTTGATCAGCACCCCACCAAACTCGTGTACAGCTACGACCTTGCTCTAAATCTAAATTCCTCTCTGAACCCTCCAAATAAGATACAGCAATATACATATAATAGAACTGACAGTGCATGCAGTAAAGGGCCGCTCAGATGTTAGAAATATCTAATTTTTTAAAGTATAAGCTACTTGACCTTATAACCAGTATACTAGACTATGTGGAAAATGTATGTCTGGTGAGAAGGGCATTTATATTAAAATCGAAATATGTAAAACTAATGAAATAACACCTAAACTAAAACCTGAAAGCTAGAGATAGAATTTAGGGATGGCGACAGAAGGATCGACCAGCAGAGACAACGGCCTAGCACGGACGAGGCGCCACCACAAGCAGTAGAGTGCCAGAAGAAAGACCAGCAAAAATCAGTACAGAATACCACAACTACAGACCGCCTTCCCCCAATATTCCCTCCCCTTCCCCCCATAGTGCGAAATCACCGAAAGGAGGATCGAAGTACTCTCCTACTAAATTCATTAACATGTTGCTTCTTTGTCGTCTGCAATTATCCGACTTTATTTATAGATTGATATCCACTTTATTTATAGACGTATACACGACAGATTAAAGAAAGGTTTACAGATGGTAAGTTTACAGATAGATGGCATGACTATAAATTACCCTTAATATGTCATAATTTGCAATTAAATTTATTTTCCTCTTTTTTTTTCAAAAAGAGATTGGATGTTGTCGTCGTATCTGCGTCTGCGATGACAAAAACAAGCGTGCGTCCGTGCGAGAAGAACCGTGTGAACAGTGTCTTGTTACGGGGCTTGGGTGGGGGCAGCCAGGGGTGATGGTGACGGTGGTAATGAGCTCACACTATAAATATCGGACTGAAGATGAGGGGGGGGGGTGAGTGGTAGGTGGTGCGTTCGTCACTGTGGTATCTTCAAGTTCATGAATGAATCTTAATATCGATCGCAGGTGTAAGGTTGATACCTTAGCCAACATCTCCAGTCCGTACGTGCACGTGCACGGCTGGCTGTTTAAACACTGCATCAGCAAAGATTTCCGAAATACAGTTTAAATGAAAGTGTGATCAATGCATTGTGGTAAAGTCTTGGTTGACTGTTCTCCAGTCAGCTGTGAGATAATCTCCTGGAGGGGGAGGGAAGGAGCTAGGCGATGAACACGTGTTGAGTAAAAGGGTAGGTAGGTAGGTGTGGGGAGTTTTAGAGGAACAAATTGCTTCCACACTGCGGTGATTTCGCACTGTGGGGGGGTGGTGGTGGTTGGTTATTGGTTGCTTAACTTCCCTCCTCAAACTGGGTCCATATCAGGACGGTGGACTATAGGGGTCCTATCTCTAAACTATGCACTGAAAAAACCACCAGACCGATAGCTGCAGTAAGATTACCAATGCGGACAGACGGTTTAATGTGCGAGGAGATGGCCGAATGGAGTTTGCACAGTGTATAACTCCCGAAATAATCCTTGGCCATACCAAAAATCGAACTAGCAACCTTTCACCTACTAGTCCGCATCTCTACCAACTGAATTATTCTGCCCTATTACTAGGCTATGCACTGAAAGAACCACCAGACTGATAGCTGCATAGTAAGGTTGCCAATGTGAATTGGTAGTTTAATATTCGGGAGGTGCCCGAATGGAGTCTGTACAATTATGTTTAACTCCAGGCTTAATAACACCTGGATTTGAACCAGCAACCTTTCAAACTCTATTCAGCACAATGCTTTTTAGCCCTTTTCTCCCTCTCTCCCTCTCTCTCCCCCCCCCCCCACATACACACACACCTTCCAAACATCCAGTTGCAAACGATTGCATATCAGAAGGTTTTGTTTAAGAGGAGTTAACATGCTGCCACATGTGGAACTGCTGTCGCAACATGGGCTTCAGTCCCACACAGTCACATTATACTGACACCGGGCCAACCAGTCCTAGTACTGTTCCCTGTATAAAGTCCCAGGGGTCTGGCAGGACAGCTGTTCTAGACTGCCAGTTTTTAAGTCCTAGGTATGACTCGACCGAGATGCGAATCACCGACCCCCCACCTCGCGCGAAAGCGGAGGCTTAACCTTAGACTGCTGACAGGGGGTCCCAAAAAAAAAAAAAGGCGAGGAAACGGGATTGAGCGGTTGAAAATCTAAACCAGGGACTGCTGAAGATCTAGTCCTGAGGAGGATTATCCCAGAGAACACGCCCACCGGGCCTCCTTGTAAGCAGGCGCCACATGCAGAGAACAGTGGGAGAGTATTAATGGAGACGGGACGCGACCCCATGACCCTATCATCGCTTTGTATCTGTGACATGCATCCTAGGGTCGGCCCCTTCGGCAGGGAAGTCGGGTGGATTCTCTTATTACCGGATGTATTGATGACGACACCACGTGTTTCACGGCTTAACGACACTTTTGTTTTAATTGCGGTTTCTTGGGGAAAAAAAACCATTCCTAATAAGCGGAAACTTCTCCTTTCAGCAGGAAGATTTTCATTTTTTAAATAAGAAAATTAATGGTCACTGGGCTCTAGTGTTCGATATCGCGACACATATCTGCATGAAGATCTCAGTCCAGCAGCAGTGGCGATCAGCTAGGTATAGACGGCATTCGGCAAGATCGCAAAATACGTCTAAAATGGTTTACTGTGAGGCTTTAGGACTACAAAAGTATACAAAGCGATCTACAAATAGTTCTCTCTCTCTATATATATATATGTATATATAACACCTGGATTGTATATATATATATGCGTAAAAACAATTATATCTATAATACAGTGATGGTGAACGGGATGTGTGTGTATGATGGGTGGAGAGGGGTGTTGAGCGGAGGTGGGTTAAAAAGATCACAGGTTATAAAAAGTTCCTAGAAACAAAATGATTTATAAAGTATGTTTTGTAACTGTAATAGTAGTCTTTGCGGCCAAGTGCTCTTTGTGCACTCGGCCGTGTGTGCGTGTGTGCGTGTGTGGAGGAGCAGGAAGTGAACGGCGCAAATGGTTTTTGCGTGTGCGTGTACTGTTGCGCATTTTGTGGATGCAGCAAGAATGTCTGTCACAAAATAGACGTCGGTGTATAAAGCCAACCCACCACGACAGTGTCGGTGAACTAGAGGAGGGATGGAGAACCTCAGAAAATTGTAACACGTAATTAAAAACAAACATTCCGAAAAAAAACTTGATCAATGGTTTAAAAGTCACAAGAAAAGAGTCGAAATGAAAAAATTTCGAAGTTTAGATACCTGCTATTGAAGCGTGTAGGTAACGTCAAGGGAGAGTGGGTTTGTGTGCGCAGGCATGGGGATGCATACGTAAGCGTGACTATTTTATGTGCGTGCTTTTCTGTTGATTTATGTCCACGTACTCGTGTGTTGACAGATTTACGAAATTTTACAAGCCATTTAGCCTATTTTTTACGCACTCGTAGAAAAACAGTGAAAAAAATAATGTTGCTCATGTATAAATGATGACTGTGCACAGGCACGTAACACTTATCACAATTTCGTTTCACATTATCCACCGACCGCGATACGAAATTGCAGGGAATGTGTTAGGCAGAAATTTTTGATACAGCACCTGGGGTCAAGCTTACCTAGATGCAGGAGTCTCCGAAAAGATTTCGGAGGACGACTATAAAAGTGGGTTAAAACGCTTGCAGAGATGAAAGACCTGGCCCTTTTCACTGTTCCGTGCCACCCCGACGTAAATTGTGAATGCAGACTAACAGGATTCTACGATACCCATCAACACACAGACAGCATAAACACAACACGGACTCACGCATGAAGTAACACTGGCTTATGAATTTAGGCAGATTTCTTTCGTTTATCTTGCTTTTTTTAAAATTTCAAGTGAATGTGTCTCACTGGCTTAAATGCCCCCAGCCTAAAAGTCAAGAAACTGAAACCCATTTATACACGTTGAGCTACATATTCTCTGAATACTACGGATACAAAAAAAGAGGATTCAGAGGTATAGCTCCTGCTACATTTTTTTTTTCAATCAACACACGAGTGCGCGCATGTATACAGGCACCATGCGGTCATTAAAATAACCCACAGGGACAGCGTACACAGAACAGCCAACTGTACATCCACGCACGACCTTGTATACTTCGGCGGGCAGATATATTTATCCATCAAAACTTTTAATTTACTGTATTTCTAGCCTTGTGACTTATGTATCTGCAGACTTGGGGAATGTTTTGGAAGTTTCTTCTTTTTTAAAAAAAAATTACTAGCTATGACCTTTTTGCAACCTGGTCTCCCATATCCTGTTCCCGGTTTACCGACGCTATACTGGAGGACTGCTTTTTTTCCGCACCGTCGTCTATGTTTGTAATCCTCATATGCACATACAAAAATGCATGCACCCATACGACCTTTAAGCGGCTGCATTCATAATACCTGCAAGTGAACCGTTCCGCCCCCCCCACCCCACAAAATAACTTTAAACTGCTAGACCAACAAGATCTCCACAGTCATTAGGGGTGTTACACTGATGATGCGGCTGCTGGTTTTTGTGCGATGAATACTCGATCATTATTTAAAGGCATATAGACGATGCAAAAGCATTGTGATTTATAACAAATAATAGTTATTCTCAGATCTTTAGTAACTTTTAAGATGGGTTAAGCAAAGCAGGCGGCAACAGCTGGCGTTGACTGATATGGTCCAGTACAGAGGTCCTTCAAAACGCCTGACACATACTCTGAAAATAAACTTGATGGGAAGAACTAATTATGTTGGGAAATGATTTGGGAGTATTTGTGAGTAACCTGGAATTAACATCATTACAAAAATACCTCTTTGTTTTTTTCCAAGCAGGGTCCAAAGATATATACTTCAATTATGGAATGTTTAGATTCTTTCTCTTGCGAGAGTTATATAACAGTGCTCCCCTATGACTAATGCGTCTCACTATTTCAAGTTAGAACATTAAACAATAATCTCCATGCACAGTTGAAAAGATACCACAATATTCCCAGACCTAAGCGTCTGTGCACTGAATGCAACGTTGGCGATATTGGAGACGACTGTTACTACATACCTGTCTGTGATTTACTTATCTGTGATTTTAAAAAAAAATACCGAACGATCTAAGCAGCTGCCTGCCTAATATTGGAAGAAACTGAATACAACTAAATTCAAATTACTTTTTACCAAAGAAAAAGCACATCTTGTCAAAAATGACTACGCTTATTAGACTTATTTGTAATGCAATAATAGAATCTTGAGTTAACTGAGCCAGCTTGTGTGTGTGAGCGCGCGCGCGTGTACGTGTGTGTGTGAGAGAGAGAGAGAGACCATGTGCTGGTGTGTGTTCTGACAGAACTATCACTTATTATCGTGTTATTGTATCAATGTTTAATTTTGTTTTCTAGGTTTTGTTATTGTACCTAGGTAGAATTTTGTTTTCTAAATGCCCCATGAGGGTAATAAAATAAACTTTGACTTTACCCTTGCAGTAGTCGCTCATATATCCAATTGCCTGATTTTACACCGGAACCATTCGCGTGACTTGAAATCGCTGTTTGCGATGCCACGCAATAACTTACAAAAGCCGACCCAATTTGATTACAGGAAAACATTTACACGATTTTGAACACGGGGTTCCTACCAAAATTTGTCTTTTACTAATGACGAAAAGCGTTTTCTTTCTTATAACACAAACGTTTAACAGTATTGCGTCACTCTCGTGTGCATTGCAAATGTCGTAGGAGCCTATTTTGGCATTATATACAGAGAGTTTCCAGAGGAACTTAACAATAATGTTTACGAATAAAGTGACATCTACAGCAACGCTATTCTTTGATATTATTGAGAACTTGGGTTTTGTGGTAGTGTTCTGCAGTGACTAAAGTTCATAAATAATTCGTTGCTTGGTTGCTGTTAGGTTGAAAATAGGCACAGTCACCCTTGGTCTTCCTCTCGGACATCGCTTGCTCACACAAAACAGTTCAAATTTCGTTATTTTGTGTAAGTATATTAAATAAAACATAGACAAGCAGCAAGACCGTTCATTTCTGTAGCGGCTCGCCCCAGTATCGAGGTTACGCATGCAAACATGTGATTTACTGTAGCCCTCGATATCCACCATAAAGGTAGACGAGCCGACTCATGGACGATCTTGTTATCATGACCATATATTAGTCGTCCCTATAAATTTTTTGTGTATTTAGAAAAAATAGAAAAAAACCTCACATATATTATCTTGAAACCTGCGCAGCAGAGCAGTTCACACATTATGTTTGGAAGGAATTAACTTTAGCAAATAAATAAAGTTTCAAAATCCAAAACAGTTGCAAGTGTGTGCGCGCGTGTGTGTGTGTGTGTGTGTGAGTGCTTGTGTGTGTTTGTGTTGTACTGTATGGTATTGTGTTGTATTATAAGTCTCCCAGAAGAATTCTACATGCCCCACTGTCATAAAGAATATTGAAACGAAACGATGCCCCCTCAGGAACCAAGCAGTATTATAAATGACATGTGTAGTGAATGGCGTTGGTCGACTGAGAAAAAAACTTCACATCACCATATTTTGGGAAAGACGAGGAGGAGCCTTAAGGCCGGTCGGTCTGAAATAAGCGGTCTGCAAGTCATACATACCGCCTACTTCAAGGGAACCGTCCCTGCGTCTTGATTTGTGACTAGTCATGACTGCTCGATCACCGGCTGCACTGATACTTGGGTTTCATCCGTTTGGATGTTATCAGAAATGCCGGTTAATCAGCTCACAGTTTCTTTGTAATTTTGCTGAACTGTTCTGTCGACAGTGCAAAACGAAATCATCAAAACTGTTACGACTGAGCCCCAGTGTAAAATCGTCACTTACAAACGCACAGCATTAACATTTTATGGTTTTCCCGAGCAAGCTATGAATTGTAAAAGTTACTAGAGGGCGAAAGACCAATTTTTCGCATACTTTTATCCCACACAAAAATGAACTGTGCTTGGTCATCCAGCTAGACATCTTTCATCCCGATACAAAAAAAGAAAAAGCCGTCAGATGTACTGAATTGATCCCTTGTTTCATTCATTAACATACCAACATGGGCTTGCAGGTACACAAACACGAAAACACACACAAAACAGCCACATTTACGCATATGACTGCATTCCCACATATACATAAATAAGACACGTACGATCCTTAGAACTCACATTCTTCTGCAGCAGACATCTATCAAAAGCTTTCATTTTATCACCGCAGAAGAATGAAAGTGCGTTTTCTTCGAAAGCTTTTTTTTTTAAACTGTAACCTTTTCTGACCCATTGCCTTTCCACTTCCACTTCACCAACTTGTATTGGAGGAATAAATGTAAGCACCGTCATCTATTTTTTTTAAATATCAGAAACATTAATTCTTCCTATACATCCACAAAATACGCATCAGTGCATTAATTCATGCACATGCACAAACACGCAAAACCAACATGCCCCATCAACTCCCCACCAAAAGAGCCAATGAATATTTACACTACTGGTATATTTAGAAATCATACATTAACACACGCTGGCGTGCACAAGCATATGTATGCACGCATGCAAGGGGGGAAGGTGTTTAGATAGTGATGATTGCAGCTGCTGCATGTGTTCCCGATTTTTTTCGTGGTCGACGGATTTAAGCGTTTGGCTTATATCTTGCACTTCGATCACCTGCGCTTGAAACTGACATTTCCGATTGCTTTATACGAGAAACCAGGACATTTGCTCATAGCACCCGCCTTGATTGGTATTATATATAGCATTATATAACGACTTCGCTCGAACCCACACCGGACGTGTGCCTTAATTCATTAATCATTGTACTAGGACCCATGAAACTTAAAATCTATGAGTGGTGGGGAACGGGCTCTTGATCGATAGGGGACGTGTTTTGTTCAACCAGGAAGAGAACTTCAACCGAAAAAAAAAGTAAAAGATTGCGGCCATTATCATTCGTCCCCCCCCCCCCCCCGAATATTTATTGTATGTGAGATCTCATATACTAGCTGTCTGTATAATTAACAATGTTTTCTTTTTAATTCCGACATTTTCCCACTAAAAATATATAAAACTTTTCAATACCGATATAAAACATTATTCATGATGAGCCTCTTGTGCATTGGCTGTCTCACGACCCATCAAGCGTCCTCTCATTATCTCAACCTGGGGGGGGGGGTTATTACGTGCTTAACATAAAACTTCAATCAACACTTGGGAGATATTTTGGGGTCGGTCTTGTCTATAAGATTTTGAAGCATAGATTCTGTGCAAATTTAACGTTACTGAGTTGCAATAATAACTCTATACGAAAAGAAAAATTGTACGTCGTGTATGTGTCGTTTATTGCGCGCGTGCGCTTTTGAAGCCTGTGGAGTAGGTGTACACAATTGTTTGTCCACAGACACTTTCACTAGTATGAAACTTCTCAGTTTCCGCTAGAAGACTGCACAAGGGAGACTATTCTAATACCATGGTAGCTACCTTGCTCTCGCCGAAGCTTGTTTACAGATTGTTGAGACTCTTCATAAAAACGGACTAAAGCATCTCAAACGTTCATTAACTACCATTCCAGGGGTTTGGGTGGGGGTCATACAGGTCTCTGACGTTATCACGGAGGGAAAGACATCGCCACAACGTAACTTGTGTAATCCTCAAACTCTGACCGCGAATCTTGTCCGTCTCAGCGTCTGCTACTGGCTACTACTGCTAGTGCTAGTCACTTAGTCCGGGTCTGTGACAAAGGGTGTCTTCGCCACGTCGCAGTGTAAGTAGTCTACTGCCGTCAACCCAGGCATGCAGTTGTTCAAATCTGTATTTGGGTTTGCAGAACATTACTATGGAAACTGTGTTGGCGCAAACCCCTCCTGCAGCGAAATTTATCGGGCATTGTCTGTAATTAAGCAACTCCTATTCCTAGGTTTTCCATGATCGTATAAATTTCCTTTATCAACGTACACCTAATTCATTGCAAACGTACTCCATACAATGAATGAATGATACTTTTTCACAAACAAAACTTCCCAGTTTAAAATAAACAGTGAAAACTGTTGCAACGCTGGTTTTTAGAAGATCATGCAAAGTGTGAACATTTCCTTTGAAAATTTGGCTTTTTTCCAGACTTCCATGGAGATCGCACATCGGCTAGTTCTATATCTGAAACTCTTAACCTACATGACAGTTGTCTCCTGCTTAGATATCGATCCAAATGGGTACATTTTGTATTGTCCCTGCATGGGTAAGATATTTTTGAAAGATTCTAACTGTAAGGCTTTGATATGAAAATTGATTGCAATAATATTAATAATGCAGGCATCCTGATCAGCTGTTTGTCCATGCTGTTTCTCTTTCTGCCCCATTTTCCTCTCTTTTCCTCAACCCCACTCATGCTGACTCCATGGTATGAACTATGATGGTACTTTTAGTACTGTTTTGTTGTGATTTTATTGTGTCTGATTTTGCATACATATACTTTTTTAATTATTTCTTTCTTCTGTTTTTTTGGGGGGGACATTGCTCTATGCAAGACAGTTCTCTTAATGATCTCTACAGAAATGTCAAGTCATATTCCATGTGTCTATTTAAATGTGGCATGTAGGTCGCTTTGGAAATCAGGCCGACCAGTTTTTAGGATCACTGGGCTTTGCACGTGCACTGAATCGGACACTGGTCCTGCCAGCATGGGTGGAGTATCATAGACATCAAATAAATTCAGTGAGTGTCCTTCAAAGGACTCATCGTTCATTACCTCTATAGGCTGTAATACCTGGTCTTACATCTGCTGTTTCTTGTTTGTAGTGATGCATAATTTCCAGATATGAAAGCCTGTATAAATGTGTCCATTTTCTCCCCCCCCCCCCAACCCATCCTGTCTTGTTTTGAAAACAGGGGGAACTGTTTGACACCCCCCCCCCCATCAACTCCCATTTTGTTTTGTAATTGTCCTGAAGAAAGAATATTCCCAGAAACATTAATGTTGTCCAGAATGTAGTTTTATTTCTTTGCTCTGTCTGTTCATCCCCTCCACTTCTCACATCCAAGCACCAGATTTAACAGAGAAGGTAATCTCCTGAGAGCACTGACTTCTTGGTAATTTTAGTGAAAATAAAAAATGTGTCTCTTTAAAAAGAATCCACCATCATTGTCATCATCATCGTCATCATCATCATCATCATCATCATCATCATCATCATCATTGACTGCTACCTTAGGTGCAAGTGCCCTTTGACACTTACTTTCAAGTGGAACCACTCAGAACATATCATCGTGTCATCACTATGGAAGAATTTATGAGGGAACTGGCCCCAACAGTATGGCCACCTGGCAGCAGAACAGGTAGATGGTTCCACGCACAAGATTATTTTATATTCCTAAATAATGAACTGAACTTAGTTCCACACATGCAAGTTTGTTATCAATAGCAGATAGATGGAATTATTTAAAAACATCTTAACCTATCGTTCATAAAAACTCATACACAGCTGTGTGCGGGTATGGACTATGAATATAGCTGGGCTGAAAGAGCTGTTCATCTTTTCTCAGCAAAAGCATGCAATGTGCACAGTCAGGTGGACTATAAGCAAAACATTCCAGTATACTATCCAGGCCAAGAAAATCTGCAAAGATTAAGTTCAGATGAAGCACTCTGAATGTAGTATCTAGAATCATGTTGACAAATATTCATTCCCTGGGTGGGTTGCACCACTATTCATATTTCCATATCCCTCTATAAAGCTGCTCACAAGTGTCACAGGTTACATGCCATTCTTGTCTATGACAAGGGAAATATACTTATACACTCCGGACCTAGCTATAGGGTGTTCTTAGTAAAGCCTTTTTTTAAAGTTGTTCACTGTCTTGACTGTTCACATGATTCTTGATGCAATTTTTTTCCCCTTTACTAGAACAGTGAAGAACAAGTGAACTACACTAGAACACTACTCTTCCCATGCGCGATACATATGCTTGAGCATATTGTCCATGCGGACATTACACTTGAAGTGGTTTGTTCTCTGGACAGTTCATTCATAGTGGGTTTTCTTGAAGAGTTTGTAATGACGTTTCAGCTATTCTGTTTGGGTTGAATCTCTTGGGTGGATCAATATTTCAGCCTTCTGCTACTCATCGAGGCCATCAGCTGGGAAGACAGAAGAAGGATGTCATGCAAAGGAAGGAAACCCATTTGGGCCGTTCTGGGACACCTACAACATTGATTTTGACAAGTCAGAATTCTTTGGGCCTCTTTATTATGAGACTGAAAGCCCGCAGCAAATCAGGGCATGGATGGAAAAGTGAGTGAAAAGTTCAAACTTGCCAGTGCTATCCCACTACTACCCAAGCCATTTTACTCACAGCTTCTGTTGTCTTCAAACTGTTCTTCCATCGCAGAGAAATAAAAATAATTCTAAAAACTATTTAATATCCCGATTCTCTGATGGATATTTGTGTTAAATCTGTGCAATTGCTTGGGGGTTTTTTTGACTCTTTGTTTGGCCTTAGGATGAAATACATAATATCAATAGAAATATGCAAGTAAACTTCACTTAGTGTTAAATAAAAAGTTCTGTGAGAGGAGCAACCTGAAGGTCTGGCTGGGTTTTCAGTTTACATTCTGCTCATGCAGAAATTATGGTGCACATTCCATGTTAAATACCATTTGATGATTAGTTATCACATGTTGCTGTGCTTTTAGGATGCAAAGATTTTCCGTAGGGGTACCTGTCCTTGACCATGGCAAATGCTTGTACTTCAATCACCCACTCAGTTGATGGCATTTCCTGTGTATACCATAGTACTTCCTGTGGGACTGCCATCAGGCTATTATTGCTTCCTTTTGGTCAGAAACTTTTTTTTTTTTTTTGGTCAGAGAAGGGTTGAATTCAGCTCCTTCGAATCCTGCTCTCTTCTATGCTAACAGTCTGCTGTTAAATCACTTTCACCATTATCATCGTTACTGTCATTGCCAGCAAAACTACCATTCATTTATCATCAGCTACAGTGGAATGTGAAGATGCATAGGGGGGCTTTAGTTATCTTCCACCTCCCTTCTTCTCTGGCAGTACATCCAGCTTCTTTTCAAATTAAATATCCCTCCCCTGTTTCCTGTATGATGCTGCAGCTGCATGTGTTTCTAGGGCATCCTGTTTTTTAATAGGGCTGTGAGGAGTTCCATAAGTAATTTTAATCGTTTAACTTGCAGGACATTTTTTTTTTTTTTTTACTGAAGTACAGCAGGGGTAATGGTCATCCCCATATAGAAATATATGATCCTCATTTCTGGCACTGACATGTTTGGAACAAAATCTATGAAAATAGCATCTGAATCATGTGACAACATGACAGTATTAGTCCTTCTGAGTCAGCAGTAATCTCTGTCCGTGTTGGGCTTTCTGGTAAACTAAACACGGCCACTTTCTCATGTGACTAAGCTCACAGAACAAACTGCACAGCAAGTCTGAACTAGGTCATTGTCATTCCACTCGTGATGACAGCTGCCAGTGATGAGTAATGCTTTCAGTCAATGCCAATCTGTATTCACGACAAAATTAGGGAAAAAGAGCAAGTTTCCCTGCAACTGGCATCTGAATCAGGTATCTCACTGCCTTTGTTTTACCGACAGCTAATCACCTTGAGTAGACCCTTGGAGACAGTGATAAGCTGCATGGGACCTGTTTTCTAGTCAACTGATTTGAACAGTGTGGGGGGGGGGGGAGGGGGGCCAAAGAGGAAATGTAATGGTGGCATATGGTTTCATTGTTTCACTTCAAAACTTTCTGATCAGTTTCTGAACAGTTTTGCAAGAGATGCAGACTATAACATAAAACATAAGAAACACTAATTAATGAGGCAATATTAGACTGATCAGCATTACATAGTTTACATCACACAATAAAATGCTCATATATATCACATCATTGATACAATGATTTTCACAAAATATATTGGTGAAGAACCCACAATCGAGACTTGTAAGAAAATTGAAGCATTAGCCTCTTGCGTAAAAATGCTATCTTAAAGTTCCTCAACACTTTACTTCATTTTCTGTATTAGGTTCATCTGCACTTCATTTTATAATTGCCCTTTTCCTCCTCCCGATGCCACCCCCAGGTCTCACTTATTTAGGTTGCTGGTTCAAATCCTTGTGTGGCCAAGGATTATTTATTGGAGTTATATATTGTGCTGACTCCATTTGTTCATCTCCTCACACTTTAAAAACTTCTTCTCCACACTGGTCGTCTTACTGCAGGTGTCAGTCTGGTGGTTCTTTCAGTGCATAGCTTAGTAATACTGATAGGACCCCATCCATCCTTTATTCCGCCAACCTGATATGCACCCAGTTTGTGGCGCGATGTTAAGACACCAACAACCAACGCTCACTTTTTAAAGTAAGGGATTGTGCAGAGGTATAGATGGGACAGGACTGTGCTGCATCCTCATGTATTCTTGCAGGTATACACCTGTTAAGTTCCCAGTTCTGGCTTTCACTGGACCACCTGCCGCCTTTCCTGTTCAGAAACAGCATGTCAAGCTGCAGCAGCATCTGAAATGGTCCGACAAAATGGCCAAGGTCGTGCAAGAATTCATTGACAAGCATATAACAGAGCGTCCTTTTCTTGGGCTGCATCTCAGAAATGGTATTGACTTTGTGAGTATTTTGGTGCTGCCTGGCTTCTGAGACAATGCACTTCTGGAAGCACAGATGAAGAGTAAGCTCACATAGTGTGTCTGTTTTGACACTGTGGAAATAGTCCAAATCTGCAAATGATATCCAAAGTGCATGCTTCAGCTTCTAGCCATTTAATGTTGAAAGACAAACTGTTCCAGACAAGCACTCTGCACGCATTAGCATTTGATGACTGCAAGCAAAAGTTGCAGCTGGTACATCATTTTTTGAACCCAGTTCTTTATGTGATCTTTCATGGATCTTTTGCCAGCTAATGTACATCTCTCCGAGTATATCTCATGCCTTGTCCATAAAAGCTATGATATGACCTTTTCCTTTCATCCCAGCAGGCAAGAAAATACATGTTTTGGTGAGTGGTTTTGGGTCTTTGCAGAACTAAGCACAGAGGTGCCAAACCATAGGCAAACTTGGGTCTAGTTTTATGGACAACAGGCCTTATTATAGGATACATTTTGTAATGCACCATGGATGTGACGCATACTGAATACCATAGCTAAATTATGTTTAACAGAAAACTGCTTGCGAGCACGTCAAGACGACCCCGATGATGTTTGCAGCTGCTCAGTGTGTTGGGTACCGCAGCGAGTTTGGAACAACGTCGTATGAGATGTGTTACCCTGACGACAAGATAGTGGTGAACCAGGTGAAAAAGGAAGTCAAGCGAACTGGGGCCCATTTTGTTTTTATTGCTACAGACAACAGAGATCTGAGGGACATTTTGAGCAAAGAAATTAAAAAGGTGAGAAGGATATGGCTTTAAAACCTTGAATTTGGAGACCAGGTGTTAACCACATCTTTTCATCTTTTGAAACCTTAGTGTAATAGCTCCTTGTTTGGACGATAGTATCTTACGTATGTAGAACAATGACTTTAGTATTGTTAGCAGAACAACAGTTAAATGCTCAGTATGAAGATGGCGAAAAAAGTGATGAAATTTAAGATTCTGTTTCTAGTGTGTGGATACACGTCCCCTGTATATCAGACTACAAGCTGCTTGTTTTAAGGTACCCCATAGTTTAATACGCTAAAATAGAACATTTCTGTGCATCTGGGTGTGTGTGTGCATGACCCCTCATGTGCCTGCATACACGTGTGATATTTCAGGTCAAGTTTGTTCGCCAGCCCAACCATGCTGATCCCATGCTGGATTTGGCAATTCTTGCCCAGGCAGACCACTTCATTGGCAACTGCATTTCTACATTCACAGCTTTTGTCAAACGAGAGAGGGATGCCTCAGGGAGGACATCATCTTTCTGGGCTTTTACACCTAAAGCAATCAAAGAGGAACTGTGATCAGCTGACCATCAGGCACCTGTAGGGGCTTTAGTTGTTGGAAATCAGTGGTACTTGCTGCGTCAAAGGAAATTTTATGGACTTCCTGGAAGACTTGATAGGGTACTCGAGTTACTTCAGGCATTTGTGACCTGGATTTATCTAAGCATGGGAAGCACATGGTGTGGGCAAGGTGTATCCATCCATCTGGTCAGACTTGCATTTGAGTGCTCTCCTTGAATAATCAAGCTGGAAAGATCCTGATTTAGGCATTATTACTGCTGCACTCCCGAAAGTGTTCATTGATGAATCTAGCAAATAAATGTATCTGAAATCTTGTCCCATAAAGTTCTATGAGCATGCAACTTGGTGGTAAAGCAAAGTGTTGGGAAAATATGGGGTAAATATTCATACACATATAGATCCTTCGCATTAAAGGGGAAGGAGTCTGAATTACGAATTAAAGTTTTCTTCTAGTGTGGTCTAAAAGTGCTTTCTCTGTGCGCTTGCACCAAAATATGCCTTAAAACTTTTTATCTGAAATTTGAAATGTTTGAGAACTTTGAAATCGTATCCCTGTACTATCAACTGGTTAGGAGTGTATTATAAACTGGATCTCGGTGTTGTGCTCAAGTTATGTCCGACAACATTCTGGGCTGGCTTGCATGAGCCTTTGTAGCTGCTGTTACGGTCATAAGAGCAGTTGTCAGGCCCATTGGCCCTGTGTATTTTATGCACAACTTTACATATGAACAGGAGATAAGAACGCTCATGCAAGTCACCCCTGGAGGCTACACTGATGTGCCATTTTAAACTTTTTATCTGCTCAAATTTCAGCTCAACAGTCATGTGTGCATCTACTTAAAACTACAGCCCCTACAATATCTTTACTAATTGTGGAAGAGATCAGGTGGTGCAATGATTAGCACTTGCTACCAGGACAGTGAGAACTGTGGATCATGGGTTCGGATCTTGGCTTAGGCACATATTTCCTGTGAATGCAGCACTTATTTACACAGCTGGCTGCTTGCCCAGATACACCATTTTGAGTGTAAAATGGCGAGCAAACAGAACATGTATGGATAATATCTAGCAAATCAACAGTTTGTGGCATACTCATCCCATTTACGTGTCCAAAGAACTGTGTGATATTAACCTCTCTTCTGAAGTGAAATATATTGTACATTACTTTTACTGAACATAGTTTATTTTGGGATGGAGAAACATCACATTAGCAGCAATCTTAATTCTTCTCTAAGACTAATCAGACCTCTTAAACCTGTCCAATCATTTGATGCTTATACAACTTGTAATCTTCACGACAGTGTCCATTTTGTAGGTTTAATTTAGAACAAATTATTGTGGGTTTTTGTAAATATTACTTTGGACCTTAGTGTTCTGAGGATTTGTGCAGGAGAGTTTTGCCCTATTTTAAACCTTTTTTCTTGTAAGACTGTTTAATGTTTGTCTTTGCAGTTCTTAGGCACAGCATTGTTTAGTAAATATTTTGATAACATGGTTGTGCAACTTTCTGTGTCATGCATCAAGCCAGTCTGTTTTATACTGAAAACCAAGTAGGAAAAATGTACAAGCAAAGAAAATGCATTAAAAGAACAGAACAAATAAATCTGCTGTTTTCAGCAAATAAAAATAATCTTTATCAAATGGAAAGAAGTGTCTTTTTTTAACATTTTCATCTTCTGGTTATAAATCCATCACTGTTTTTCCAGACTTCTTGGAGATCTGCCAGATATCATACACATGTACCATCAAACATCCACTTGCACCATAATTAGCAGCCATTTTCGTTAGACATGCACTCTTAGCAAATGGGTTTTTCACATCACAGCCACCGTCTCCTGCCCACAGCATAATACCAACCCATGCTTGCCACCGGCACAGAGGGTCTTGGATTTGTCAGGCACAGAAACCTTCTCTGGGTCCTCCAGTTCCTCCCTGCCCATGCTTCTGAACATGTTTTGCCACCTTCTCCATTCCTACCAGTGTCATGAAATAACCTTCACTGCTAACTTGATGTTAGGAAAATAACCATGCAATCTTCCTTCTCTGCTTCAAACAAGACCAAATTGTGCTCCTTACGGCATGTCCTGCTTGGTTTCTGCTGCTTCTGGTGTAGCGTGTTGACATCAGTGAACAATCTTCTCCCCTTGCGAGTCACATTACTCACACTTACTGAGCTGGCCCTTAACATTAGTCCCCAACGACATTCACCATACATCAGAAAGTCTGAGCCTGTTTGAAATGGTAAGAGAATCAGCCAGCCAGTGGGTTAGCATGGATGGTCACCCTGCGTATTCTAATCTCCGTTTCTGGTCGATGGTTCTTTGGATTGACAGGAACTTTTTCAAGACTGTCCAAGGTTTCAAAACCATCAATAAGTCTGAAAACAAAAAAGAAGTCTTAAACCCATCTGCACTCTTAATTCATTGCCAAAGAACTGTATTCTGAACATCATAGTTTAGTGCTTTTTCCTCCTTGTGTCATAGTTGACCATACAGAAGAGTTGTCCTCCACTTCCTGTGGTTTCTGGCGATCTTTTTTTTGCTCCTTCCCAAGACAGGTTGACGGCTTTGAGTTCTTCCATTATTCAAACATCATATTTTTACAAATGAACTGTTGTTAGTCCTCAAACCTACCTGTCTTAATCCTACAACCTGCATTTTAGCAAAGTGATCACAGACACAAATATTTCAACTACAGGTTTGCCTGATTCCCTTTTACAGATGATACATAAACTTTGCTATTTGTTACTACGTTTCATTCTAGCATCCAAAAAGTGACCTGTTCTTGAATGAAAAGCAAATATCTTGTAAATGGGATATAGATAAATAAGAATGATGCTAGCGATTTCATTTGACTCTTACCTGCCAAAAATTGTGTACTTCATGTCTAAATGTGGCTGTTTGGCATAAGTGATGAAAAACTGGGAACCATTGGAGTCCAGGGCATTGTTTGCCATGGACACTATGCCTCTTGTTGAATGCTGCAAAGAATTTCACAAATATATAATTACACAAGAATGTGAATGTGCATGCACACACACAAATACGCATGTTCATATGGATTCAAGAAAACCTATGATTGAATAATCAGTACTTCTTATTGGTATGTATGCCCTTGTAGCAAATCCATGTCAAACAGAAGAAAAAGAATCTCAGCATGATTTATGTTCCAAACACTAACGCTACTATCTGTAACACTTTCACAGAAACGACTTTCTGAAGCAACATTGCAAACAGTATCCAGATGCAGTTAATAAAGACCTACCTTTAAGCTCTCTCTGAATTCGTCATCAAAATATCCACCCCAAATGCTCTCTCCTCCTTTTCCTGTACCTAGAATGAGACCAAAAGGGATGCATTGTTTTGGTCTGTAAAGTCTTCACAATCTAATTATTGCAGTTCCTAGTTGTCTACATCAACAACTAAAATGCATACTGTGGGTACATAATACTTTCTTAGCTAATCAATACATGTGACTGCCACTTTCTGTTCTTGTATACACCTGTGTCCACACACAGCATGACTCCATGCTGGTCTCACATTCAAGCAGTCTTAACAACAACAACGATGATGTATTCCACATGCTTTTTCTCTCACTTTCAATTAAAACACGATGTTATTCTTACACCAATGCATGCTTTTATGAAAATGCTAGAAGTTATCCGCTATTAATAGTAAAAGCTACAATTACGCAAGGGTGTAAATGTTTTAGCAATGCAACTACCTGCTACAATGATTAGGTAATCTACCCCTTGCAAATCCATACAACAGCAACTACAAAATATCACATGCTGGCTTTAATCAAACATATTAGTCAATTAAATTTATATTTAACTAAATGATAAGCTGTTAACCGACTAATAATTTGGATTTTTTAAATTATAGAATGCAATATAGACAAAACCCTCATAGGCAATACAGGAAGGATTTTCCCCTGTGGGCCTCAAACAAAAATACTCTCATCCATCAGCACTGTCTTTATGTTAATGAAACATTATTCATTATATTTGTTAATTATAATATACCAGTTGGATCACCCGTCTGTACCATAAAACCAGGGACGTTTCTGTGGAAAATGCAGCCATCATAGTAGCCACTCGCGCACAATGCAAGAAAGTTCTGAGGAAAAAAAAAACAAGACCCATCCAGTCTAATTCTGACAAGAAAACAGTGGACTGAGCGGATATACGTAACATGTTACAACAGAGTGCTTTCCTTCAACAAGTTACGTCTAAATGATATCCCAGAAAAGCACAGTTTATCAAATCTAACATGAATCAACACAAGAAACAAGTGTCTGTGACAAAGCACAAGAATGAATCATGTTGTGTATGCATTTGGAAACTGTTGTTATAAGACATTCTAACACCCTATCACATTTTCTTCCTGGTTTTCCAGTCTACAGCTGGTTTTAAGAAGTGAGACTTCTGATGGTACGGCAATGACCTGCTTCCCTTCTAGTTAACTTTATTCAACCACTAAAATTAACATTAGTACATCTTTAATTTTTCTGTCTCCACCATAATCTTCTTCAAATTTTATATCAACCATTAAAAATATTTGGTAGGTACTATGCAATCCAAGTGAGTCCTGATTATGTGAGAAATCAATGAATGTCTCCTGTCTCCAGTCTGAGTTTCAGATCTGCATGAGTGTGTGGTCATTAGGTCTGATTTGGTTAAGCAAGAATCAGTTCAGGACTAGCAAATTTTTTTAATTCTCTTGTCCTCTAAAGCTTGTGTTAAGGTGACTGCACTGTAAGTCTGTAACAGTGGAAGCCTTTCTAAAATGTTTTCCACTACATTTTATATTATTCACTAAATGTTAACATTTGGTTTTTAAGTTCACCACAACATTCCCCACTATAGTTTACATCAGGCACTAAAAGTCAACAACAGATAAGTATAAAGTTCTTACCTCACACGAACGTGGACACTGTTCACAATACAGCTCCACTTTCATGTCCCCAAGGTCTGTGTGCAATGTTACAGACTGAAGCAAACAAGACAATATTCAACTGAAGTGAAGGAAACTCCAAGTACACAACAGGATATCATTTTATACAATCCTTGTCTTTAATACATCATGCACTCATTCTGTACCATGTTGGTAGGTAGGTAAGTAGGAACTTTTAGACGGACAGTGCTTTCGGCTTGTGGTTATTTCACACTATGAGATGGAGTGGGGTCAGAGCCACCAGACTGACAGCAATGTACGAATGCACCGTGTTACATCTACAGTCGTGATATCCATAAAAAACTTTCTAATTCTATATTGAAGACATATCAAACAGGTATATGAAATAGAACTCAATAAGAAATTACAGAATCTGAGAATGAATTTTACAGCTATATCATCAGCACATGTCATAATGCATTGTATAAATGAACCATAATGACTTAATCACAAGTAAAAGACTGGTATTATAGACCTGTGAATTATAATTTACAGGCAGAGACTGGAATTAAATTAATTCTGCTCACTACATGCAATTTCTCCTCTGGGCACCTCATAACAGAAACATTTTCCAATTTTGATTTTCTCAATTAACTCTACAGTCGTAACTGAGACTAGTGATTAGTATAATAACAATAATTTTGGTCAAAGAGTGGGCCTAGACTCGACAGTGTTGTGTTTCATAAAGTTATGTCAAATTGTGCAACAGATTACAGATGATACTATTTAGTATTTTAAATTTAGTATTCTAAATTCTTCTAATAAAAGTTAGTAAAACTAAAAAAGATGTTTTGAAATTTTAATTTGTATCGTGCAATCAATACTAAAGAAGAACAGTCGAAGATTTCTTTAATGCGTTAACTGTTAATAGAGTTGCCTGTCTTATCAAGATGCAAATATGGTAAATAGTTCTGAAATGTCAATGATAAAAGTTTACCATCTTTAGCGTCGTTCTTGGTGCTTATTCAAAGAAATGGATAAACTGCACAGAGTAGTTGCCCTTTGCATTTGAGACGATCAAGGGGCAGCGTGGCGAGCACTGGAAATTTCATAGGTCGACTACAGAGCTTGGTATAAATTACTTACCTTGTTATCCTAACCAAAAAGTAAATTTAAATTTAAAATTGTTGGCTATTTTTAAAACAATTTTCTGGGGTTTGAATATACGACTAATTATAGCTTTGCAATTTTGGACATCTTTTTCAAATTAAAAAAGTAAATTGATATTTTAATCGTATTTATATTTGCCTACTTGATTTTCCCCAAATCCACTCTCCTCTCCCCCTTCCCTCTCCTCTTCCTTCCCCAAGTCTACTCTCCCTTCCCCCATAGTGCGAAATCACTGCGAGGTGGAAGCACTTTCTTTTCAACGACAGCAACAATACTGGATGATACCTAGGATGACGATGCATGCATATTTGTATCATCCTAGATGATACCAAGTACATTTTATTGACCCTAACGCTTTTCTCATTTTGTCAGTGACGCAAAAAGTACTTTATATACGTAAATGAATTTTTAGCATTTGGTGGACCATCAGCTCTACAAGTTTGCACTATATATATCATATAGATGGTTTCATCGTCGTCTAAAAATTTCACAGTGTTTTTCACTTCTGATGTTTTCATTTTCGTAAAAGGGCAGTCAGTTGCGACTTCACTTTTAAAACTTTGTGGGATTTGATTATACGACAAATGATAGCTTCTAGAGCTAGGGGAATTTTTGTTGTTGAATTTTGGCGTGAACTGTAAAAGTAAATAAACACTTAAATTAAATTTACCTTTGCCTACCTGATTGATATCAGATACCTTTTATTTCGTTATTGCTTTTACTGGCGCCATAAACTATTACATAAAGTTTTGGCGATATTGTGATTTTTTAGCAGGGGATGAAAACATATTCTTCGCCTAGTTGTTGATGTTTTTGATCTTCGTTGTTGTATTGGGTTTTTTTAATTTTTTGGTCAGAAGGAACATCGATGATTAGTACATTATAGGCTTAGGCTCGATGGTGTTACTAGCCAGGGGACCCGGCGCTGCCCAGGTGTTTTCTTTTAATAAAGAGCATGAAATAGTCGTAATTTTTGTAGCCAATCAACGCCGAGATGTCATAATCTAAAGCTCTATGTTGCTAACCCCTGTACCCCTTCCCTAACCCCCACACCCTAGCCGTCTTCCCCCTGGAAACACCCTCGGCCCCCTCCCCCCGACGCACCCGCCCACCCCTACCACTTCTGTAACCCCCACCCCTTTACTAACCCCTTAACCCTCCCTAACTTCTTCCCATGTAAACATAGGCCCCCTCCCCCCAGAAACACAGTCCGGGTATAGAGTACACACAACGGTGACTTGTACGTTTTGGCTCAAGTGAAGTACGCTTCGTACGCAAGGGAACTTTGGTGATCTCCCTTGCATGCTGATCACCGTGTACATCTGCAGGTGAAAAGGAACCCAGGTGCCAAATTTGGTGTTGATTTGTTCAGGCACGCAGATTTGTATTACACACACACACAATCGGCTTTATATATTATTAGACTATAGCCAGGGGACCCGAATTTTTCTTCTGCTCAGCCCTACCCCTTCCCCTTCCTGCCATCTCCATTGTCAAGCAAGGCAAGGGAAAGCACTCTTTGTACAAAAGTGAAGACTGTGTAGTGATCTGTTTTCGCATTCAAATTCAGTTGTAAGCTATAATCACTATTCCAGCTTATTTTATTTTAGACATACTCGTACACACACACACACACACTGCATAAAAAAGACAAACACTTTCAAAAGTTGTTTAGTGATGTAATCAGTTTTTGCTAAAGAGTAAATATGTAAATATGGTCGACCTGTTGGGAGTGTCCAAAAACAATGATGACAACTTTGCTTTATACTGATGTTCTGCATGTTAATATGGCAAGATTTGTAAAAATGTCACTTTCTGAAATAGTATGACTTCTGTGCTAAAGCCCACCTCAAACTGGGTTGGAGGTGTGTGAGCCATTTATTCTTCTAACCCGCATTTGTTCTGTCCGAAAAGTCTACAACTGTACCTCATGCTTTCTTTATTTTTGTAACGCGTCTCATTCCATCGAGAACTTTCTCCTGCCTCCTCCTTCATCTTGCAACCAATCTCAGATCTTACCATGAATAATGCCAAAACTTATTACAATTCAATGCACACAAATAGTAATGACGAAAATAATACCCTCTGGCACACACAAAAATTCTACAAAAGAGCCACATAAAGTAAAAACACTTTTTAAAATCTGTTTCCAGCATAACACAATCCCAACAATTCACCATGCCAGCCATTTCATGGTCATCTTTCTTAAAGATGTGAGATTCTGCAAGTGTTCCCCAACTCCCCTGAATACCAAATAAAACCAAATTTTACACGTGGTCACCATGCACCTCAACTGTCTTAGCATTGTAGTCAGCCCACATATACATATATTTTTGCAAAAGCTCCAACTAGGAGTTAGCACATTTTCACCTTACCACACAGTTTGGTAAGGTAACGAACAACAGGGGGTGGGCGAGTGGAGGATGTTCAGACAGATGAACTGTCTGCGGGAGATTTTGCTAGGATTCTAATCATCATCGAATAAAATGAAGCAAAAAGTATGTGGAGAGCCAAATGGTGACGAAGAATCCTAACCTTGCTCCCACGACAGAGAAAAGGACTAAATGCATGATGGCATGCCACAAAATTCTGTGTGGAGTGGAACAATAGTAGTAGGAACTTAAATCTAACATGCTCTACACGTACAAACCCACACCCCCTTTCTAGTTTCTTGTTTCTGAGGGAGCATCCCGGTTATTCTGTTATTCGTCCAATACAGTAGTACGAACAATGACCTCAGTAACTGAGTATGGATCACAGTTAGAAGAAGGGCGTCGGTCCTCGAGGTATCCATAGCCATCTTCAGACACCTGGCGAGGGATGCGGATACTGGCTCCACGGTTAGCCACTCCAGCGGAGAAGTCATGAATGGACGAGGTCTCATGGAAGCCAGTTAATCGCCGTTCGTTGTCCTTCCCCTCTCGAGGATCATAAGCTTTAATGTGACGGACATGGTGTTTGGACAGCTTCTCTATAGCCTTCTCTATCTCACTGAAATGAAAAAAAAATAACAAAATCAAGCACATAATCCGTACACAACAAGTTGTAAATAACCTGGATGCAAGACACAAGATTATGTTAAATTTCTGAACACTTCCTCTCACTGATGTCACAGCACCAATGCAACAAACGGGACTTCTTCTTTATGTTGGTGTATTTATGTTATATTTACATTTCATGTAACATCATTTGGAGCCATTTTTCAGCTTTTCATGACAGGCTTACTACAGAGTCAAGATACATTGACTTTGAACCCAGGAGACTCGCTAACCCACAAAATCATCATGTGAGCGAAACCCTGCCCCTTTTATAGGCCAGCAAGTCAAGGGCAACACTCCATATTACCATGGATCACTGTGCTTAAAAATGCTGAAGCAACTTACGCAACACCGCCAGGCTCTCTCATGGCCTTGGTGCTGTAGTTACAATGTGCACCAGCACCATTCCAATCACCTTCCATAGGTTTAGGGTCAAGGG
Source organism: Lanistes nyassanus (assembly GCA_004794575.1). Lineage (NCBI taxonomy): Eukaryota > Metazoa > Mollusca > Gastropoda > Architaenioglossa > Ampullariidae > Lanistes > Lanistes nyassanus. The sequence continues at coordinate 56,250 of SMGT01005572.1, forward strand.
TCACCACGACACCAAACTCCTCAGCCACCCGGTGCAGGATGTAACGAGCCACCCAGAGGTGGTCACCCATCTCAATCCCCTCACAGGGTCCCACCTGGAACTCCCACTGAAAACACACAGACCAAAGTCAAAGCAACGTGCGAACAGGCTATATTTAAAGAACGTGACAAATGAACATAGCGAACAATTTGACTTACACATTCAGTGTAAGAGAAGGCTTTACATCAATTTACGTGGTCTTGATTTGTATGAACGAGCCAACTGAAAATGGACTCTACAATTAATTCGCACCCCACCCTCCACCTAATTTTCAAAAGAGCATTCAACCAACTTTATCTGACAGCAGTCCACCAAAATGCATGGTTGAAAGCAAAACATTTCTGCTATACTGAAAAATTTTTGTCTGTGCATGCTCTTTCGTTCTTCCTCTCTCTCTCTATATATATATACAAATACATATCTATCATGTAATTTTTATAAATAACAAATGCAACACTTTCATTGGATTTTCATAACAATTCGCCAATGGCAGCAGATTTGAGAAAAAAGTAAAGCAAACAGACTGGGACAGCTCGAGACATTTCAAGGACCCTTTTTTATGCAGACATCTGAATGTTCATCTTCATTTACTGCCATGTATGCTTTTCTTAGTCTTTGTTTCATCTCTGAAACCAGTTTAAGAGGTATTATGTCTGCATCATCAGACATCTCTGAAATAGTCTGAGAATTTCACCATCTTAGTTTTAATGTATTCCTGGGGGTTCTGGCTAGCCTTCTCAACATTTATTGCTAATCATCACTCAACGATATCTTTGGCAGTGGCTAGACTTTTAAGATAGCTAGCATCTTCGCGACAGGTCAGCTGCAGCCGGAAGCCAATGATTGCTACATTGCGTTATGGGTCACTGAAATTGTGGAAAATCAATTTTTACGCCAAGCAGATTTCTGTATAAATAAGAAAAATCTTGCCCCACAAAGATGTCACAGAGCCAGTGTTTGTGAAAATTATGTCTTGCTCTTTTGAAGCTCATGCTGAGAGATTTCTTTGGGGTTTTCTGGGGTTGTTTGGTTGGAAGAGGTCCACATAGACGGGATGCACTCAACTGAACAAATATGAACTATGTACAACTATGAACCCTACCCCAAGCCTAGTGGGGTATCTCAACCAGGGTGCTATGTAATACAACTATCAAACTGACTGTGTAAAATCATTTTTGTCAGCATCAGGACTCACATGTTCTTAGTCTTTGAGCAATACTGCTCATCCACAGCAACACAAAACATCTGGTCCCCAACAGACAAAAAATATTTCCACTTGTTAATATCCACAAGGAGAACTCTGCGACAGCTGCATCATGGCATGTCAATGGGCTCACCTGAGCTGGCATGACCTCTGCGTTACAGCCAGCAATTTTGATGCCTGCATACAGACAGGCTCTGTAGTGGGCTTCGACTATATCACGTCCGTACACCTTGTTGGCGCCAACACCGCAGTAGTATGGACCTGAACAATATACATGCGTACAGTCTTACCCTTAGAGGATATTTTATTAAAGCTTGGTATCATAATCTAACAAGATTTCTTCCCTCTGACTCTTGCATGATCACCAGTTTCAATACAGAGATCGTAATGCTCTGATGCTGGTTATGATGCCATACCCTCCAGAATCAAGAACTTTGGGCTATATATAAATAGCTTTAGCCAAGCCACGGCTTCCCAGCAAGCAATATTTTTGCCCATACACCCTGTATAGTGCTTATGGGCTTGGCATACACAGATTCACTCTAACATGACTGAGTGATGGGTCCAAATTTAACCCACAAGATTACAGATGGAACACCATGTGTGCCTGGCTTGAGATACTGTATACGTATTGTAATGGGGGAGTTGTGTATATAAGCTAAACTTCGGTGACACCACTGTACCTGAACTGTCTGTTCTTGGACAACTTTCTGTCTCCACTGTCCCCCACCTCCCATCACTGCATGATCTCTGACAGTGATTTCATGATGTTCTAAATCTGGGTCTTGCCCCCCTGCATGGACTTGGCAATCCCAACCAGTCTCACCAGCCTCATGTTTTCTGATAACTTTAATTCACTCCTCCAAACTGAGAGGCGTTTGTTGTTTTTTGCAAGAACTGGGTGAGTTCATGTTGATAGTGGCTGTGATCATTTCCTTCACCCGAAAGTGAAAAGGACAACAGTTCTAGTTAATGGTGATGTGTCATAGATAAATGCCTTAGTCTTCTCAAAACCAGGGCTGGATTACCAGGCATCTGGTTGTGAGGTGAAAGAGACTGGAAGTGGAAAAAATGGCGGCAACTGGACACAAAGGAGCAGAAAGGCAGTGGCTAGTCTATGATGTTGAACAAGGTACACGTGTACCATGCATTGTTCCCTTTGTTGCAATCCTGCCACAGGGAAGAAGTTGATGGTCACATGATCACTGATGTACATTGGACTTGAATGCAAGCAAATGAATGGACCCTGACAATGCATGGCCAACATGAAGCCCAGTAAAGAGTTATAAACAAAAAAGAAACGCCTCGAATTTCTCGTGGCTTGAGGCTATGAGACAACATTACAGTTTATCTACATCATGTGGTTCCCCCCACTCACCCACCCAACTTCCACTGCCACCACCACCTCCTCTCCGGGTGTGGGTGGCTATGTGTATCCCCACTGCCTCTTGCTTGCCTACATTCGCCCAAACTTGCTCGAGCAAACCCACCAACCAGGATTCATCCAAGCATATTGCACCACAGGAGACTAGGGGGTGGGTGGGTGGAGGGGCATGCACTTGGTTTCCTGCCTTAGGGAGTACAGCCAGCCAAAATCTGAGGTCGCCGAATGAGCAAATGAAAGCAGGATTCATCCCACACGATTTTAGAACACCAGTTTTAGCAGAAAGGTCATAAAACTGACAAATTGCTGCTGGTATGTCATGTTGGTGAGGGGGATGGTATATAAGAGGCAAAGAAAGAAAACTGGGTTGTATAAAGCATGAGGTCACACAAGGGGTTCATAGCTCATAGTGTAGGTCGTGGATCTGCATGAATATCCATTGTGTCGATGCAACCATTAACTATCTCAAGGCACTTTGCTTTTTAAAAAAAGTGACGTTTGTATAAACCTAGATTTGATGTTATATTTTAAACCCTTCTGTCATTAATCACCCCAAATCCTGGTCTCTATGTCTGGAAATTACTTTCTTTTTGTTTTAAACATACACACCTTGTGGTCCTGGGAAGCCATTTTTGGGCCAGCCAAAAGGATGTCCGTCATAGTCCAACAGTGTGTACTCTTGCTCTATTCCAAACCAGGGGTGAGTGTCTTTTGCCTTTTCCATCACTTCTACGCAGGTCTTTCTCCTGTTCGTTTCTGAAACACGTGCCAAATCCTTAAATTCAAACTTTACTATCCTCTCTTCATGTTTTTGAAAGAAAAATTATTTAACAGTACACTTCTTTTATATATAAAAAATTTCCCTTCCAAAATACGGTTCAGTGCATTCTATGAAAGCAAGATGTCCATTCTCTCCATCTCACATCTCTTTCCAAATATACTAGCACAATTTAGGTTTACTAGCACAGTTTAGTGCTAAATGGCAGTATCACATCAGCCTTGCTCTGCATGTCAAACAGAAATGCTCGAGTGTAAAAGACAGAGAAAACACTTGCAGCACACAGGACAGAGGTTTAATAATAAGCAGTAAACAACAGCCAGAACAGGTGTGAGACAAAATATCTGGGGAAGGAAGGGCATGCAGGCAACAGCAAGAGAAACAAGAGGGTGAGAGCAAGACTGAGCCACCGTGGACTCTGGGTCTTCTCTGAAAACGTAGAATTGTGAGAGTAAGATTTATAACTGGAGGATGCCAGTATGCCAGAACTAAGATGGATTTATTGTCTCAGCGAGGACCAGAGGATGCAGGTCAATTTAAGAAGAAAACAATCTGGAGAAAAGGTATGTATTTCCACCAACACACCTGCAGGCTTTCTGTTGTACTTGTACACCTCACACAAAACCAGCTTGTTCTTTCCACGACGGAACGGATCCTGGAATATGGCAATAGGGTAAAGGTACATGTCTGAGTTTGAGCCCTCTGCCTGGTAAGTACTGGAGCCATCAAAATTCCAAACTGGGCAGTCTGGGAAGAAAGTACAAGATTATTAAATTATGTGAGCCAGAAAACAGGGTATGCTGAAATAAGTGAATCTACATGTCTGAGCTCCACTTGCACCCTTCAAGTTGCTCTCATAGGCTGCATTTTTCACATTCTTGGTTGTAGGTTGCTAGCATAGTTTCAAGGTTGCCTTGACAACACAAGCCTGGATTAACAGAAGTTTCTGGTCAACAGCATAAAGGTTTGTAACTTTTTTTTTCACCTACAGAATTGCTCATATTATAAGTGTATAAGATGGAACGCATGTTAGTCAGAATAGGTCAGCCTACCCCAAAATGCCAATTTCTAATGAGTTATGGTAATTTAATACAGTCATGCTGAGTGGAAACAAAAGAGTTTGTTTCTTCAACATAATATAAAAAAACTGCATAGTTTAAAATTTAATACTCTACTTAACAGACTGTTTCTATCCCCTATTGGTCACAGGGAAAAAAATTACCTTTTGGTGACTTAGGCTCTGCACTCAGAGTCTTACATTTGCTACGAATGCCCTCCCCTGTGCCATCAATCCACAAATACTCCGCCATGATGCCGTCATCTGGCTGATCAAGTTGCAGGTACTTCTCCAGCACCTGTTTGTTAGTGGTGGGGGCACCTGGTAGAGTCATGGTGGCTTAAACTCTGCCTGGTGTTTTAACCTGATGAGACAATAATAAATATGGTGATCACTAAAAAGAAGGGAAAACAGACCAATGACTAGAACTGCGCATGAATGCCCATGGGGTCAGCAAGTTGTACTCCAGTACTTCTGGAATCTTTTAAAACCGAGGGTCAAAAAGACCCTCTAGCCTGAAATTTGAGGGTCATATTGTAAACAGTAGGGATCAGCTTGCAAACTCTGAGCAATTCTTCAATTTTTATAATTTACCCCTGATTGTGTTATCAGCAGCTCTGTACTTGGTGCTAACACAAGGTGGGAAAAACACAGAACCATCTTATCCCCACAGTTCAACAAGAATATCTATCTCTCATCTCCAGCTATGATTACATGATTCTGCTGATTATCCTTCTGTCCTTAGCTTTATGTAACTTACTAACAGCATAAGAAATCAAATAAAACACATCTTAATTACTGATTAGTAATATGTGCATTTTATTTAAAATCACAGATATTTCCTGTTCAAAGCTGCAACAAGAAGTCAGCGTTCTATGCCAAACTAAATGCCCTGCTGTAACTCAGTCATCCAGCCAGAAAGCAACTGAACAGAACTCATGAACTTTCTTCCACCGTGTTCCTCACAAACTAACAATTATATGATTCATTTGCACTCAAGATCCTTTATTAAGCTGATATCCTTGTGCGGAAGTCCCAGATGACACATACATGTTACATGGCATCAAGCACATAAGGGCGAGCATGCGATGACACATTAAAAATAAGAGCACGAAAAAAATGTTCTCAACATGACAACAGGGTAGCAGAATGTCCTTAAAGCACAGAGCAAAAAGAAAATCCCTTATAACTGAGACCTCAGGTTGCTTACGATTCCTCCACATGGTGCACACATGACAGTTACTCAGGAATTTGGGGACAACAACTGCACCCGTATTGTTATTGTGCTTTCCCAAAGATTTTAGTGAGCTATTTTTTGCCATACAAAATGAGATTGAGACAATGACAACAAGCAGAAAAGTTTGGCATTGGTTCTTCTTTGGACAAGGTTTTTTTTAAAATAAAAAAAACCTGTGAAATACATGATCAGAACTCTTGATAATGCACAATCACGGGAAATTTATGCACAAAAGTTCAAGAATATCACAGAGACTTTAAAGCCAGGTGTCACAATGAAGCAGAGATTTTTTTTAACATTTGGCCAAGTAACACCAGAAGCTGCTTGGGCTGAGCCCTGCTTTTTGGAAAACAACCCTCAGATTTTGGGCCAGAGGGTCATTTTGACCCCTGGTTTTAAATTTTTTTAAAAGCTTATGCAGTATGCTACTGAAGTAAGCACTGTGTACTCATTATGATCACGTGTGAAAACAGGCTTAAAGTTCAATGCAAATGAAAAGGTGCTATAAATGCACAACAGATTATTCCTATCACTCACATGTAGATTTTCTAGTGATTTCTATGCATTATTCACATCATTTACTATGCATGAGCATACACACCTTTCACTCACACATGCATAAGTTATCATTAAAAAAAGAGACATTCCATATCACCAGCTAGAAAAAATAAACTGGCCTACAATGTTAAAGGTGTGAGCCTATGCAACATAAAACAATTTTAAATTGATTTTTAGGGTTATAATGACTTTAGGTGAGACTCGTTAGCAACACCAAGACATTTCATGTTCTGGTGGAGTTGGAGGCACATAAGTGCACCTGCCTATATTTTGTATAACACTGTTCAGAGAAAAAAATATTACTGGAGTATACAATGTATGTGTATTGACTTTCCACACATTTAAAGCAATTTAAAAAACTGTATAGACAAGAACTGAAAATGTGTCATCCATATTAGTTAATTATTAATATTCAACATAGATCTACATGTTTCCATGCATAAGTTGCTAAAATATTATTTCAGTGCAAAAATATGTGGATGTGGTGCATTTAAAATTGGGTGATATTATTATTATCATTTGGAGGAAGCAGAGATTTCCATGTAATAAAAATATGGAACACCTTGGATAAGTGGAAACCAACAATTTAAAAAATGCATATGTACTGCCATACTGAAAGATAGTACTGCCTGGTGAATAAAAAAAAAGTTTTTGCTATTTCTTTGACAAGACAAAAACATCTGGCACTTGTCCCAGTGATGTCCTGAATGCTGGTGCAGGGAAGGGCTGTTTGCCAACAGGGTTCATAGATGACATTATACGCAGCTGATCAGATAGGGACCAAAAGTATTTACTAGTACTGTCTACATAAAAGACTCAAATGTGCAACAGCAAAATCTTCTTAAAACATTTCCCAAATATCGCACCTACACACACACACACATACACGCACATCTGTATGCACACTGTGAGACTCTCTTAGTTAAAACTGTAACTGTGTGCAGTACCTTCCCACACGCATGTAAACACACCGTATTCTACCAAAAACACAAAACCAAATGAGGTAACAAGCTGAAAGGATTATTACCAGCCTTCTCACAAGCCATACATGATACAATTCAGGAATCAGCCAATTCTTAAAAATAAAACTAAAAGGTAAATGTAGGAACATACAAATAACATTAACTCTTGTTGTGTTAGTTCTTTTAATTTTGCTTTGAAAGTAAATGTATATATATATTACACTTTTCATGGAAGCACTCTTATGCAAGTACATGCGAGTAAATATAATCACACCTACACATTCTCTCATATTAAAGATGTTAATCTCATATCTCTGCATCTGTACCCCCCACCCCTTCCACCCACTCAGGACACCTTCAAGAACTGTGGCCTACTTACCCCCTGACAGAAGAAGAAAGAAAAAATACAGGGCAAAGATCCAGAAGGTCAAGGTCACCAATTATAAGACACCAGTCATTGACCTCAAAAGTAACCTTTTGGCAAAAAGTTCACCGAAGAAAGGAAGCACCCTAAGCTATTTATACTTTAAATAAAACAAGCACTAGGACCAATATATAAAAAGGTCTATGAAAACCTTGTCTCGTCTTCATGACCAATTATTTTGTGACTACAGTTTTAACTAAAAGAATCTCAGGAACTGGCAACATATTTATATATTCACTGATTCATCTAACCTATTGGTCTTCGACAAGGTTTTTGATGTGAATTCCAATGAGGCACACCTATACCCTGAATGTTCATGCTTAAGTCACTGACTCTTCGCTGTACAAAAAGGCCTTTCAAAAATGTTCAGCAAAGTTCTAATACAGAGAAAAAATCTGGCTACTACACACTACACAACAATCACCACCAAAGACTGGCATCTGCTTAGCATCAGAATGAACTTTGTTCTCATTTTCTTAATCAAGATAAGCCTGTGACTGACCTGAACAAATCATGTGCACACAACATGAACATGGCCAGGCGTTTCTGGGTCAGTGAAGGCTATAAACTAGATTTTACCAACTCCGTGGGAACAACATGGCATTGAAAAGGTCACACAAAACATTCATCATGTGTGAACTGCCAAAAGAATAAAACAATCCTTCCTGCTGACTGCACAGATTCGCGTGGGGATGAAATTTATTGAGAATGGCTTTCATAAAAACAGACCAGAAGTTTCTGCCTTCATCGTAACACTAGTGGATATTAACACAATCCATGACAGCTACTATACTTTCCAAACAAAATGGATTTCCTCATCCTGTAAAGTCTAAAACACTCACACTGAGTTTTCACAGTTGAATGCTTAAAGCAGTACTTAGTATCGTAAGGACAATATTGTACACAATATTATAAAAAGTAACTACAACAGATGTTCATGTTGACAATTGCCGATAGCTGGCTAGCCCTTATAATTATATCCCATGCGGAAATATTAAGGCTTTGTTTAAAATGCAAACACTGATTCTTACTAGCCTTCCCTCTCTACGACGCAGATAACAACAGTGACAGTCTCAAATCAAAAACAGGTTCAGTGGCTGGAAACTATGCCATGCATAATGTAATATCTAAGTGCGTGCGCGCGTACGAAGGAAAGCGCGTGAGTCTGAGCAACAAGCCCGCAGAGCATGCGCGCCTCGTTATCAGGTCGCGCGTGTAGAGCAATCTTTATTTACGAACGATGTGTCATCAACCCATTTCTGCTGAGCCATCTCGCATCCGTTGCTTTTATAAGTTTTCAGAAGAAACGAGAATGTCAATGATCGATTCGAAGTTTCACGCACACCCAGCAAAACACTAGTACTTCTACATGAGCAGATCGGAGGATTGTTTAACGCCCGCACAGTTTCACCAGATTTCGATCACTCAGAGAACAAACCTTAAATTTATATGTTTAAGAAGCAGATATAAGGAATATATCCTACCTTCCAAATCGTATGATGTGACAACCCGTACTACAACAGCACAAGTAGGTTATTCCTCTCCACACTGCGCTACATCTGCGGAGACATCCTGCAACGCATCGTTTGATTGGTCCGTTGCTCACGTCAAACTTGGATTGGCTGAGGCTTCACAAAGAGAGTACCGCATGCACGAACGTCGAGGGTCAGTCGAGGGTTCGTGTACTCTACAGGCCCGGAATTGACATTAGAGAAACAGTTTGTTGCGCACGTTATTTCACAACGCAAAATGACGCTAGTATGAAGTGATGTTCGCATTATAAACATATCATTTAGGAAAGAAACAGTGTTTTGCGGTGGGTGTGAAAGAAGATAAATTGGTAAACGTGTGCGTGAGAACGTTTATTTTAGTTCCAGTAGGTGTCATTTATATTTTTCTGACGACCTGAATACGTATGAAAGGTAAAAGGAATTAATCCCTGATTTTCTTTTCAGTTAAATCCACCGCCTGCGCCACACCCATATGGTCTTCTCCGCGCTCATTCACACACACACACACACTCTCCCCCTCCACCAAACCCCGACACGTCTAGACAAGTGTTTTGCGATTCGCAAGGCGGATATCTAGCTGAAACCTTGGCGTAAAGCTAGCTAGGTCAGGCTACAATAGGTGACGGAGATGTGTTCTGGAAAAGGGACAGCTATAGAGTATTCTCACATCGTCATTCTTTACATCGATCTTGATACTCAGTGTACTTGGTATTAGCGCCCCATTACCCTTGTGCTATATGAGCTATATATGAGCTAATTCCGACTTGCACGAGGAGAGTTTTATTTGCTGGTTTGAATCCTGGAAGGCCAAGGATTATACCCTGGAGTGAAACATTGTGTAGAGTTTACGTTCATCTCCAACATTCATCTCGGCAGGGGCCATCTTACTGCAGCTATCAGCCTGCTGGTTGTTCCTGTGCACGGTTGAGCAAGTTTAGTAACAGCTAGACCACTCTCTCCACCCCACAAATAGAAATCACTGCGATGGGAAGCACCGTCCCTCTAAACCATCACGCCAACCAGCATGTAGCGTCTCGATCATCGCAAGGAATGGGGGTTCGTGGGTCGCACAAGCCGACAAAGGTTTGACATTTCAAACGGAAATCTTTGTGAAAAGCAAATTTATTACTACCGCGCAGTGGATTCCCCACCCTTTTTCCCACATGGGAGGATCTGCGTCCGCGAGAAGGGGGAGGAGGGATAGGGGTTGATTGCTTAAAGTCCAGTCGCAAACAAGGTGGATATATCAGTGTTGCTTGAGGCAACGTGCTGCCACAAGTGGGACTGCTGTCACAACACAAGCTTCAGTCCCTCCCAGTCACATTATACTAACCCGAGGCCCACCAGTTCTAGTATCGTTCCCTATAGTGCCAAGCGTCTTGGAGCTGGTGGCAGAAAGTGGCGGGGAATGGAGGTTGGTGGTTAGTGAATCCTTTGTGTTGTTGTTTGGTCACTATGCGAGCATCTGAGAATGCAAAATTCGATCAGGATTTTACATAAAACAGGGAATTTTTTTTTTGGGGGGGGGGGATCCCCTTCAATCCCTGTCTCGCCCTTATTCTCTGAAGTACCTGTGTCCTGCTGAAGAATAAAAGCATAATTCGTTTCGCAGAAACAGTCCCCGAGCCCTGCAATTCTGTCGACCGTGTGCAAACATACAAATTCTTGCAAACATAAGCACGCCATTCTGTGAATAGTCTCACCTGATAATAATTATTCGCTTGAAAACCCCATCTTAACTGAAACCAATAGGTAACAACACCCATGTGCTGCTATACTGAAAGGACGTAATCAGTGCATATCAGGACGGTGTTTGACTCCGTTTAACGAGCTGCCACTGCTGTCGTAACACAGACCTTCAGTCCTACCCAGTCACTTTATACGGACGCCCGCACCAACCCAGTGCAAGAGTCTTTCTTTCATCTTCCCGGTCCCAGAACGGCGAGCTGTAAATCTGTACTGATCCAAACAAGCGCACATCTGAGTATATACCGGCATCAGCACCAAAACAGCAGTTGGAGAAACTCAGATTTCTGCTCCTGATTTCATTTTCAATTTCCAAAAAGGCCACGCATACTCCTACATTATAAAAAAACCCTGTTCTTCAAGATACGGCTATAAATTCATATCAAGTATTCTTTATTATTTCACTCTCAGGGGAATGCATGAAACGTTTGTTACTTATCATGTATACACTTAACTTGTCCTATGTATACCAGCACTTTCTATACACACCTGCCCGCGCACACAAACACACGTACATAGAGTTGCAAAATCACAATAACAGTCTGACTATTTAGTCTGTGACCCATATTACACTGTATATACATGTTACTGCGACAGGAATTTGCTTACTCCACAACTAAACGGCCTAATATAAGCCCAGTAAAGGTTTTGCTGGTTCGTTGTTTTAGACGGAAAGTACTTCCACCTCGCTGTGATTTCGAGGTGGAAGTAGTGTCAATTTCAATTTCCAGAAAAGTACCTCTCCCCACTGGGCGTCGTGTTACTGCAACTAAAGATGTCCTATGCTACGCACCGAAACAAGCACCAGACATCTTTAGTTGCAGTGACACGCCCAGTGGGAAGAGGTACTTTAATGATCGGGGAACAGAGGTGGACCTGAAACCTACACTATGTTTAACTCAGAGTAATTTCAAGTGCGTTGGTATCTATACACTTTCAGTCATAAGAAGGGATCCTATAAGGCCCATTTGCCCTGTGTAGTTAACACGCATATTCACGTATGAATCGGAAATAGAAAAGCCTATGTAATCCGGCCCATGATATAATCATTTGCATTTTTGAATTTGAATTTGAACTTGTAACCTTCGACAGATGGGTCCAATGCTCCGACCTCTGAACCTTCTTAAATATATTGCATCCGTGCTGTGCACGCCAGTCGTTACGTGTATAATGAACAGGGTTTGAGCTCGACTGCACAATAAGATCTTACTGGAATCGAAAAATGAAAAATGAATGCGAAGGAAATCGCTTCCTCAGAAGTGCAACTCGCATGTTATGTGCAGCTGATTTTTTGTATAATACTTATACCATGCGCCATTCCAAGCTGAGGATCTAAAGCTATACAGTCACGTGTCAATTTAAAAAAAACTCGGCGAGGGTTTTATTGCAGCCACATATACCTATCATGTGATCTGTAAATTGGAGGAGGCAAAAAGTGGAGAGGAGTTGCTGGGGTACAGGTATGCGACACCAGGAGGCTCATATGCCGCTGGCTAAATCTTTCACGTGAGACAGTGTGACGCCTGTCCGTACGCACGCACGCACACGCACATACACAGAATAACTGAGTTCATCAGCGTTCTCGATGATATTCTGTCTTTTTTTCTAGTGTTCTCACTAGCTTTCTTATTTGTTCCTTTATATATTCTGTGAGAAAGGACCGATTCAGTGCAGCATCCTCGACCTCGTCTGTGACGTCACTGCAATGGTCTCTAGATACAGATCGCGAGAAACCCCCATACGCGCAAAATTCGGCACTTTAATTTTAAGAGTACGTTATATACGTCTCTGACTTCTGGAAATACCTTTCCCTGTATGTAAGAACTGCATTATTGTATGACCTACAGCTTAATATCCATCTCTGAAGCATCTGGGTTACATATTCTGTACGGTTCAAACTGATAGAAGAAAAAAGCGAAGACAAAATAAAATGAGGAGTGATGGGGTGGGGGGAAGAAGTGAGAGTTTTTGTAGTGGGTGACTACTTTTATGATCATATAACTGTTTCTTCTACGACGACAACAGCAGCAAATATGTGCACGCATCTATCACTGCACATGTCGGCAATTGTGTCACACAGTACAGTGTCACCCTGATACGGTCACATGATCTGTTTGTCGTGCTGGGTGTCTGTGCGAAGACAAGAAGACAGATGCGTGCGTGCGTGCGTGCGTGCGTGCGTGCGTGCGTGCGTGTGTGCGTGACTGGGTAATCTCAGAGGCGGGGAACTTGGGGGTTAAACTGTGTGCTCTAAACCAGGCGACGCTAGGGCAGAGGCAATGTACTGGATTGTGTACACGGCAGTAATTATACACAACACATATTCTGCGTGTGCGCGCGCGCGTGTGTGGGAAGGGGAGGCGCGCGCTTGTCTAGCTAGCGTTTGTCCACGAGTGTCACTGTCTCCAATGTCTACTGCAGTCTCTTGTGCTGGCCATGGTTGACTATCTTTTTAGGTCGAAGTGCCCTAGTTTTCCGACAGTCAGCAACCCTTGACAAAAGCAAAATTTACCGCCCTTCCTCCACCCGCAAGTCGTCGAGGTTTTGCAAGATATTAATCTTCGTTTCAACTGTCAGGCTGCACCCGGAAGAAGGAAAGCATTTCGTTACCTTAAACCCGACAGCCGCATTCAGACGTAGTTCAGGATGGCCGACTCGACTGTAAGGTCTGTTGCAATCCTGAGTTAATTTAACGCTGACTCCTTAAAGACTTAAAAACAAATTAATGAGGAGTTTAGACTAAAGTATCTATGGAAGAACGGATGAAAACGATGAGAAGGAAAGTATGAGAGAGACGGGAAAGAAAGAAAGAAAAAAGAGAAAGCGTTATTCACAGCAACTCATCGTTCAGTAATGGGGTAGCTCTGGATATTTCACCAAAGCCGTTCCAGTATGTTTCGCCTTCGCGCGATCGACATGCTTACTAAGTCAGCACTTGTCCAACCACGGCTACATATATTAGATGAAAGAGACTTCGTGATTCTTCTGTGCCAACAAAAGTCGAGGAACAGGCTTATGGATATCATACGTTGGCTACCGAAGGTCTATCGCGTGCCGTTTCCATAAAACCTGTAATATTATCATGAGATCGCACTCTGTACTAAGTTGCAGACCTGCGCATACACACGCTTGGACACTTGGACTAAGTCATGGGTTCTAACAGGATCTAGTTGTCATTAAACTTCGATCGCCTGACATCATAATTATTATTAATAACCTCTTAAGCACCTGGAGCAGTAATAGGCCCTATATAAAACAACCAGTCTAAAAATCCATAGAATCCAGACTCTTGACATGATAAGATATAAAAGTCTAAAGGCGGAAAACAGAATTAGCGGTTTTCGTTGACGCTGACGTCAAATTTGACGTACTGGAAGATGGGGTCTCCCAGAATCAATTCTTGACGACTGTGTCTAAGGAAGTTTTCAAACTGCGTGATCGACCTTGCGAACCGTGACATGGTTTATTTTGATTTCCAAAAAGGGAGGGGGGGTGTAACAGCGAACAATTTCTACGAAGCTTTGGCCAACACTTGGCAATTAAGATTGTTCCACGCAAGGCCAGTGTGCATAAGTGGTAACAGTGAATTCAAGCGGGGCAGAACGAGCTTATAGAAGACAACTTCCATCCTTTAGTCCAGTTACCTCAGTGAGCATCGACACTGATGCACAGAAACTAATTAGAGAATAAAGATCCAGGAATCACTCTCACAGAGATTGAAGAGGTCACTGGCATTGGACAAGCCGCAGCGGACACCAGTATGTTAGAATTTTGATTTCATTACTTATATTTTAACTCATATTCTTTAACTGCAGTAGATCACGTGATGTAGTGTAAGCGCGTTGTCCCTCTCTCCTACCCCATTCTTCTCTCAACCCCAGTTTTTAAAAACTCCTCATAAATGTTTTGCTAGTTTCGCTAACCTCCCTCGCCAGGACAGCAACGAAACAGGCTGATATTATTAACACGCGCGGAATTCCCTCGGACAATACGACCTGCTGTTTCCACACGATTTATACTCCAGGCAGCTTATACCCAGACTTTGTTTGTTAAACAGGTATGACGACCAAGAGTAGAAATTTAAGTCCCTTTCGGCCGATTTCTTTTTTTTTTTTTTTTCCTTTCTCTACTCGTCTCTCAATTCTCTAGCCTTTACAAGACGTCAGAGTACGTCAACAGCAAGAATGCGCGTGGGAGGGTAGAGGGCAAAACCTAGAGTGCAAAACGATGCTGGCCGATAGTCAGTATACCGCACACAGAATCCCTAAAAAAGGTTGACAAAGCTTCTTGACGATGGGTGGGTCTGGAGGCGGATTTGGGTAAGTTCAAGGTCGATCGCGATGTGAAAGCGGAATAGATCCGCCTTGTAGTGAAAGGTCACATCTACGTAAGGTCACACGTACGTATGATAGCGTACGATCACACGAGCCTTCTCCCAGCCCCTGCACCCCTCTTTCGATGCTTTTTTCCCGGTGCGTGATAATTTCCTGTGATAATATAAGTTCCTATGATACTGACCCCCGCCTCATTTTCTATAACATGAAAAGAGTTAAAGAAAAATGGAAAGCAATTTAAATATTTTCTGCAATATTAAAATTAATCATTCTGTCCCCATCTAATGATTTTCTCTGCACCTCGGTCCCCTCGCATCTAAATTAAAGGAGTCAGCACATGTTGCACACGAACATCTGTGCACGTGCACATGCACTCTGTTCCAGCCACGTATGCTGTATGATCCATCCACACACACACAAAAAAAATCAACGAATTTGCAGTTAATTTTCTTGTAATAATGAGCAATAAAGAGAACGTTGCCGGCATCAAAAATGCATTCGAAATAAGCCTTTTTCCGTATTATTTTTCGCGCGTGCGCAGTGTCTGCTTGACAGCAAAAAAAATGTAAATATTATATTTGCCTTGTACATGATATACGTTTATTATTTCTGCGTTTTCATAAAATAACTGTTGTTTGTATCAATACGCTACTGAGGCAATGTAAAAGAAAACGAAAACGCCTCACTAGGGTGAGCAATTAAGATGCCATTCGCTGAATTCTCAGATCAGTACATCCTCTATGGATGGTGCACGCACTGAAGTCATCTCCCCACCCCCAAACAAAACCTCGCACGACTGGATGCTTGGGTTGCACAAGCGTATGTGAATATAAGCAGACATCCTTGTTCGAATAGCCTGTCATAGCCCTTCGCAGAACCTCTGGCCATCTAGGACGGACATACTCCTCAGGCTTACACGTTCCAGATCAAGAAATATTTTGAAATTCGATCAAGGCAGAACACGCGTGTATATAGTGAACCGTCTCAAGGTGTAAATAAAAGAGAGAATACTCCAAGAAAGACAGCAGCTTTAGAATTCCGCGAAGCCACCAGATTTTTAGGACTCTCCTCCTACCACCCACTGCTCACACAATCCTGCAAAGACAGAAACAGAGGGAATTGTTTTCCGCTGATATTTAGGATTAAAATGGGCCAAGATTTTTTTTCTGAAATCGTATATGATGATGCAGAACCGTAGGGGAGGGTCACTTGCATGACTTTAAGATTTAGTTCTTCAAAGTCTGCCAGTTTTTGCCGCCACCTCAACCTCTATTCATGGTTGGACTCAAATGTACGTGCAGTCGTGACTGTTCACCTGAAAAGTCTGATCTATATATCTGTAGGTCATAGGCCAGAACTGTGACCCACATACAGACTTGCTGCAAGGGGTTGTTTCTGGCTTGTACGGGTGTCCCCGGGACAGAAATATGCAAGCATAAAGCGTATGCCTAGCCCCCACCCGCACCCACACCCGCACCCCTACCACCAGCCCCAACCGCCAGATAATCGTGAACACAAGCCAAGGATCGGGTAGCTCGATACAGTAGGTGAAGCGTGACGCGAGAGAAGGGATGGGAGGAGATCATATTTACCTTTTTGAAACTGATACCTGAGTCTGTTTGTACTTCGATCCTGCTTCCCTCCTAACTCCCCATCCCCCGCCCGACACACACGTTTAAACAAATCTCAATGCATGTGCGGTCAGGCGTGGCCGCGCGAGTTCCCTTGTCCTTTCGCTTGCGCAGGTAGAATTCCCGCTCTCTCACACGGGGTCACACACACGCACGCACAAGTGCACACGCACACACAATCATCCCCACTGTGATCATCACAATAAACAGTGAAGTCTATGTTTAAAAATAAACACATTTTAACGCAACATGTATAAAAATCGACATTCATATTCAAGCCGGTTCCTGTGACTGGCTGATTTTCATAAACAGCTGCATGGCGTGCTGGAAACAAAACAGCTGCTCGTTTTCTCATGCTGTGCACGTGTACTTAATAACAGGAACTGACCTTTAAGTATGAGGACATAATAGATACATTTGACTGGCTGCAGTGGTCTTTTAAAGGCTGATGTATTTAGGAATGGGCTCCTCGATCGCCCGTCAATATATGATGGTTGTTATGTACATGTAAAGTACTTAAACATTGTTACATTATTAATATGGAACCCCGACTCTTGCATCAGACATACTTAACAAGAACACTTAGTCTAATCCGCTTAATGGTTCCGCGAAGAAAATGCGTCAGCAAGCTCTTTTGAGCATCTTTCACGTGAAGGTAACTCACGTCAGGCAAGAAAGGTGTTGTTTAGATAAAGTTTGCGTGCTGCCACACTGGGACTGGTGTCGCAACACAGGCTTCAGTCCCACCCAGTCACATTATACTGACACCGGGCCAACCAGTCCTAGTACTGTTCCCTGTAGTGCCAGGCGTCTGGCAGGGCAGCTACTATAGATTTTCAATTTTTAAGTCTTAGGTATGACTGGCCCAGGATGCGAACCACTGACCTTCCCTCCTCAGAAGCGGACGCCTTCACCTCTAGCCCACCGAGGCGAGAGAGGTACAGTGGGCAGGAAGGGGGAAACGTATATATTATCGCATCTAGAGGTATACAACGCTACGTACACGCCCTAATATTATATATATATATATATGTGTGTGTGTGTGTGTGTGTGTGTGTGTGTTTTATTCTGCTTGATACACTTATGCTCAAACAGCGTTTTGTTTCCTTTGAGTCACAAGTAAACAGTCACAAGTAAGCAGGACTTGTTTTTAAAAAGTGGGTGGATGTGATATTGCCGGACGAATACAAAAATAAGCTATTGCTATATAAGGAAACTTAGGGAAACAGACGTGAAAGTATGCATACTTTTTAAAATATGTAGTCACGTCCTCATTTTAGGTATTCTGGAACAGCCTTAACTCCTCCCAATCGATTCTGCCCTGACAGAACAATTTTTGTGAAGCGCTTAAATTAATTGTTTCACTCACCAGCTTCGGTCCTGTTATATTCATATGTCACGATCTTGGGCTGGCAGCGTTCTTATCTCCGCTTCGTAACGTTCGTAAAGGTATACGTAAAATGCACAGGGTAAACGGGCCGCACGACCATTCTTATGATCGAACGAGCAGCTACGACGCTCATGTCAGCCGACCCAGGTATGTTCATATGATGAGAAACCGCTGTTCCCGAAACTGTGCATATAGTAATTGTTACCAATAATAAAAACAATGATAACCTATTGTATCGACTAAGTCGGCTCTGTTTTAAATGACGTAATCATCATCAACTGTTAGATAATTTGATTTTACAAACCGCGTCATGTCTGTGTCTGTTATCTGTAATTTTACGTATACGTTTCCTTTTAATCGTCATCACCTGGCGTATGGGATCGGCTTAACGGTGGCTTCAAGAACGGATTTGCCAACAGTCACTGCATGGTAAGAGGTATAACTGGTCGGGTTTGCAGAATCGATTTTTTAGACCAGCCCGCAAATGTTCTTTCTTCCAGACGCGATTTAACCATTTATCGTCGCTGATGTCAGTGCAATGCTGATGATTCCGGTCTGAAATTTTCCAGATTATAGAAGCAGCTTTCTGATAAAATCACCTAGTTGAAAGTTTGAGGAAGAACCACAGTGGTAAGACATATATTGTGCAATTGTGCGGACGTCAAGAAGCTGTTAATTTACACAGAGAAGAAAAAAACGGTAATCTAAAAACACATTTACAGCAAAATCCCTTTTCAATTTTCGGAGATTAAGAAAAAGAAAGACATAAACATTAAAATACAGCATTGAAGTACAACCACTACAGTTTAATAGTTTAATAAGTGCTTTCTGTTCATGCGGCCGGCTAGCAGACAGCGGCGGATGTCAAAGGTCACAGATCGTATCAAGCCAGTTATGTCGGTACCGACGATCGTGCGATCTCTGGCGGGCCACCCCATGCGTGGGAAGTCCGCTTCCATGTCCCTCGTCGGGCAGGACAGGGAGTTTGGGTGGAGGGGAGACACGGCTTGTCCCGCCCCCAGCCGCTCGGACGCCAGCGGCAATCATCTGTCCGATCAGGCCATCAGCGACTGCAGCGGCACTAGCATCACGACGGACACCAGCCGCAGCTTCTTCCCCGGAGCCCAGGGCGAGACTGGGGCTGACGGCGATGTCGGCCTAGATGACGGCAGCGATGCCAGCAGCCAGACGCGACATCAGAAGCGGCTGACTTTCCGACGCGTGGTCAGAGCCGTGGCTCTGCTGGGGGAACCTCGCGGCTCCACCCTGACAGACATCCGGGAGGTGCTGACCCGGGACATGGGGATCACGACCTTGCACAGCTCGCTGGAGGGGCTGCAGCGGCAGCTGGAGAGAGGGGTGGATGCCGGGATCCTGACCCAGAACGGTCAGGGTGACGATTGTTGCCCAGGGGCTGGGCACCTGCGCTTCAAGCTGACCACCCTACCAGCGCGCTGGAGAGCGGTCTACAGGTACCGCGTCAAGAACTTGAGCAGGAAAAGGTCAAGAGTGAGTTAGAAAATAGAGGGAACTGGTAAAACAGCCCACTAAACCCTTCTTTCAGGACAGATAACTGCTTTCAAATAAATTTAATGCAGTGCTACTTTTGAGAAAATGCAAGCACCTAAGTCACCTATGTGACTTGTAAACCCTACTTACAAAATCTGCATCAACAGGGACAGGTATCAAGGCAAACATCATTACCAGTGTACCACAGCGATTATACAGATTTTTCTGATAAATGTAATTAAACACTGTTTGAAATTGTTTTGACCTACTGTGTATTTGAGCAATGGATCCAAGCAAGTTTTAGAGGCATGTGATAATCAGGACATTTGACATATACAAGATATATTTTTATATATAGTATACTATTAAATACTTTGCAGTACATGAATTTATGTATTTTACAGTCCAGCAACTGTGGAAATAAATTTATGCTTCCTTCTTTCTTCACCCGTCTTAATTGGAATCTTGACCTGATGGGGTCATGCAGGGTGTCCATGAATGTTAGCAAAGGAAAAACATGACTACGCAATTTTGAGATCTTAAACAGTCATCTAATAGTCCAGTTCTGACATTTGTACACAATTATGTTGATACACCCACATTTACCATAACCATAGTTTTTCAATTAGTTGGCAGCAACTGTGTCTTCCCCTTGTGCTTGTTTTGCTTTATGAGCAGGAGAAGCTTTTCCTATCTGGGAGGAAGAAAAAATGTTTGCCTGGCTCTCTCTATATGCTGTGATCTCACAATAGTTAGCCTCTGTTGTATATGTAGTAAAATAACAGACGATTACATTTTTTTCAAGATAATGATGAGCATCTTGTCAAACTTTTTTGTATATCCCAGCATAATTGCAGGAGTTGGTCACAACTCATGTTAACAGTTTTGACCAGAAAAAAAGAAGAGAAACTTGAAAATAAGAAAAAAAAATCTGCCAAAATAAGGAAAAGAACTTTACCCATGCTTAAGCTGCCTCATGCCTGATTAACGATGGGCTTTACTTTCACCTCAAACACTGAATCACACAGACAAAATGTTGAAAATAAAATGGTTTTTATTAAACATTGAAAGAAGAACAAAAACAGTTTATTGCACACTTCAGAAGAAAATCAGCTTTTCTTCATCTTTGATTTGAATGTCACATAGGTCACAAAGGTACCTGGAAAGGAAAAGGATAACTTTAATTAGCATTCAAGATACCATGAACATGCATGATCAAAGATGTTATGTCCCAGACCATCCACTCACTTCTGAGACAGAAGTGCAACGTATTTGGAGATGTTAGAGAAACAGTACAACAAAAGCCCAAGGCGGATGTTGCTTATCACTTCGTTCCTAAATCATAAGTATTTCAAGCACGTTTCAACAGATAAGACAGAGAAGGCAATCCTTATTTCAGAGACAATTATGACAGAGAAGCTATATATGGGCAACATACAAAATTAACTTCCAAAGTTGTCCTAAAACACTTTTTTTTCCCTTTTCAAAAGCGTGAAGAATGAACTCAAACGCTATTTCACTTACCATCAACTGTCGAAAGCAATAGCAAACTCATGCTGCTCACCTATCAACAGAAGGGCCACAACCCCTGCACCAAGAGGACCTGCGATGGCATAGATCCGAGGTGGAAACAGCTTGTGGATGAAAATTCCTGGTTCTACAAAGGGCTGCAAGAAATTATAAAGAGATATCACAAATAATATTTTTAATGCAGATTTTACAAATTTGATTCTGAAGAAAAGTAGTAATCCTCATCTTGTCTGAAGGGAAGAGAGACTTTTGAAAAATGATTGTTTCTGTGCATAAAAATGGGCCAGACACAAATTCTTACCAACATCTCCCAATATTTAAATGACTATCCTTGGCACAGAAAAGTGCTCTGTGAATGTGTGTTATGAGAATTATGTGGCAGCCTCCAGCCCAAGATATTTCAGTTCACCAAGTCTCACATGTCCCCAAGTTTTAGCAAGAATCTGGCGGTATATCAGTAGATGTGCAGAATTAAAAGCAACACATTTCAGAGCAGCATACATAACTTTTTTCGTCCAAAGGTAGTATCTGTATTAGCGTTATGCAAACATTCCACACTGACTACGAACTCTACACAACTGGTTGGAAACTGAACAGATCAAAGCAAAAGAAATTTAAACAGACCAATCAGAATGGATTCTGTGACAGTTTACTGGTTTATCATCTCATAAAGTTTACACTTTAAGACTCAATCATAATCTGATGCTCCAGTCTCAACTCCATAAACACTGGGCTAAATGCACCCAAACACTGATGCACTTCTAATAACTATACTGCTCTATGACCTGTGTCTTATCCTCTTTCCTTTCAAAGAAATACAAACCAGCACAATGACCCAGACCGTGTAGTACACAAATATGAATGTGGCAAAGCTGACCATCCCCCATCCAACCATCTGATCTTGTCCTGTGGGCTGTGAACAAAACAAAAAGCCATAATTTAAGGCAGTTTCTGTTCACATTGGAAAGGCAGGCAAACACAGGCTTAAGCATCCCCACACCCTTTAGAAACTGAGGTTCCCTGAGGCTCTTTGCTTGGAAATTCTGAGGGCTCCTGGACAGGAAATGATAGTCCCTTAGTATATGTTTTGGATTGTCAAGAAGAGGTGGAAAATACATCCTTGGGATGAAGGGTAGAAATATCTCTGCACCCTTTCAGATTTCTATGCGTGATAGTTAATACATACACAATCATGTGTTATGGCAAAATGTGAGTTTTGTTAAAGATTTAAGAGTGAAAAAATGGGAACATAGATTTCGGATATCAGATTTTATTTACACCCCTCTCCACCCAAACAGCATACTTAACTGTTTAAAGGAGTGCAACAATGAGTCTGTGACGAATACCTGTAACCAGACTCTCAAACACTTCAGATCTAGGATGCACTGAAGTTTTTATTATTTACTTTGACTAAGTTAAAACTACAACTACAAGGAAACCGCAAGTATCCAAGTTGATAGAACACTAAGTATTACAGCTGATTGCATGAGCATGAGCTTACACAGTAGGTATTTTGTGTCAGTACAAATAAGACAAGATTACTTTTTAAACATACACACAGCCAAAAGTGCCTATTTATCCTAGATGTTTATATCCTCTTTTTAATTACATGTAATACAATTATGCGGCATGTATACTTAGTACTGTAGTAAGGGTATCTAGTGACCTACGTTACGTTACAGACTGAAGGACTAGGAGGCTAAAACACACAAATCAAAGAAAATGTCTTTTTCAAATCAATACTAAGGTAAATTTCATTGTAATACAATAAATATATTATATAGGAAGTGATGAGTCATGCGCTGGGGATGTACAGTCTCTTATCTGCATGACCAGCTGTTATTGTATGATTAGGGATTGATAACGTTATGATGCTAAAATTACACGTACCTGTTTGTCAAGTTTGTTTCAAATTTTGGCAGTGTAAAGTGACTCCCCAAATTAGTTCTACGACATTTCTAAAGCAGCTTCTTATGCTATAATGAGTGTCTTTCAGCTGAGCCAGGAATATGAGTCTATGCACCTAAAGTCACATGTGTTGCAGCTGAGCTTCCTAGCCACTAATCCACATTCACTGCAGAGCTTGTAGCAATATGTACTGCCCTAAATCTGATAGCACTTACAAAACAGAAAACCTGCATCAGAAAAATCCCTTCTAGTTGTCTCCGATTCACTGTCAGCACTTCAGGCACTTCAAAACCAGTCTTTTCAAAGAATGGACATAATATACAAACTTCTAAACTTTCTAAATAAGCTTCATAACATAAGAATCCAAATAAACTTTCTATGGGTGCCATCATATGTAGGAATAAAAGGAAACAAGGAAGCAGACACATTGGCTAAACTGGGAATAAAAGACAATCTAACCACCAACGTCATCAGATAAACGTACCCATCTCAGCGGAAGAAAGAAAAATAGCCATTATAAACCAACTATAAAAAGACAGTGGGATGATAAATATTAAAAGGAAGCCAAAGGCACCAGGAGAGAAACAGAATAACTTCCGAGTAATGAGCTCATACTGCTCCATTCCAACAGAACCAACCACAGTAGAATAGTCAGAATGAGACTAAATGGAGAATACCATCTTATTCGTAAGGACCCGGTGACCTGTACTTGTGGGGACAGACTTAATACATCACGTCCTGCTAGAGTGTACCCGAAACAGACAAGAACGGGATCAACTTTGAAATGCTATGCACAATTTAAGCCTTGACCTAAATCTAAAATCATCTATAAACCCTCTGAAAAAGATTAGACAATACATAATGGAACTGACATTGCAAGTAGTAAACGCCCATCCAGACATTATATATATCATTATCTAAACATTACAAAATTAAGATGGGGCTATAAACCACTAAAATAATACCAAGTAAACTATAGGACAAGCATAAATTGTAAAGCATTCAAAGTAAAAGATGAACATAGAGACAGAGACAAACAGAATGTTGGAATAGGGTGACAGTAGGGTTGACCAGCAAGCACTCCATCACTCAAGCCGCATACAGCCACCTCCCACCAGCGGCGACAGACCGGACAGAGTACTAGGAAAGCGACCAACAAGAGGGATCTCACCAAGCCTCAGTCCCCTTACCTCCCCCTTCCTTCCCCAAACCCCCTCCCCCCATAGTGCGAAATAACCGCGAGGTGGAAGCACTTTCCCTCCCAAATCAACAACGAGCCAGGTCGTAGCTAGTGGTTAAGTGTGTGGAGACTTGGAGACAGCTGTAGACTGTAGAGTATCCCTAAAATCGATGGTTGTGGTTCGAATCTCATGTTTGTACCACCCGAAACCATAGAAGAACGCACAACGAAAGCGCACAACTACTGGACTAAGCGGATAACTTATCCGATAAGGTCGGCCATAAATCTAACATAAAAATGCCCCCGAATGGTGTTACACTACAGTTATTAATCGGCAAAGACTTAAAGCATATGAAAAAAAAGAGGTCAGGAAAATTTGACAACTTACGTGCAAAGATAACTAGGCATCTAATTTAACACAAAGCCTTAGATGCTAGAGAGCATTACTAGTTACTACTATTTAGTATTTAAACTAAAGTAACAAGCAAATCTGAAATCAAATCTGGGCTTAGGCCATGGTTTATTCTTCCGTCTGCTTCATGTGTGCCGTCCATAAAATAATAAATGTACTTGCGCAGTAACCTTTATCTTCTAAAATAATAGATATGAACAACAAGCTTTCAAACAATTTTCTTATTCTAGCTTTAGAAGAAGGAAGTTCAACTACTAACCATCTTTGATCTTTCTGTTCAGACTGTTGACGTTTGTCGGACACATCAACAGACCCGCTACTGTCTGACAGTTGTTTGCCCTTGGACATATTAAAATCTTTACTAGATTCCTTTAATATTACTTATAACAAAATAATCCATCGGATTTTCATACTTCATAAATTTACTTGTGTTTTGATAATATAAGTAATATTTTTATTGTCTTTATGCCCATAAATTGTTCACAATGGATTATTAACTCCCTTTGTTTGCTTCTCCTATGGGGAAGTCTTGGATGTACTATTGTTTGTGTTTACCATCTAGCAAACCGAGACTTTGAGACAAAAATAGTATACAATTCATATAAAAATGGATCGATTGTGAGTTTCGAAAGACCAGGAAGCAGGAACATGTTTTTTTAGACTGTAGACATACAACTTTCATGGAACTATGGCACAGAAGGTTGAGAATGAGAAAGAAAGGCGAATATTTGGTAGTTTTACAAGGTATTTTCGAAAAATCATTACTTCTAATCTAGATCTTTTTCACTCACTGTGTTGTGTTATGTGTATTGTATACTGTAATTGTATTGTGTGGCGCTTATTACTGAATGTGATTTATCAATAATTTTTAGAATTTACCCTGTTCATTAATTTCTTATTCACATATGTTTTGCCTAAATCGATAATCAGTTTTTTACTCTGCACAATACCTGATGGAAGCTAGAGGAAAAATCCGTAGAATGTATTTTCATTTTAATAAGTAGCATACTAATACTTTCGTTATACTGAAGTATTCGGAACATTCAGTTTTCTGTTTTATTACGATGAGAATTTTATGATTTAGTATATGATGTATATACTAATTATCGCTTTACTATTCAGTCATTTTGGACTTCTACTTTTTTTTTAACCTCCGTCAGTGGTTGCTCTGATTATTAATATATTCACTCACGATGACTGGCACAAAATGAAAGTTGGAAATTCGAAACGTAAAACTTGATTGCCACAGTAAAAATTAGCCCCTGTACTTTTTGTGATAGAACAAATATCCCGGCTAGACTTGAACGATATAATCTTACTGAATCAGATGAAACAGTTAGGTCAGACAAAATTACACAAAAACAGCGCTCGCACTACCCATTTGCACACAAGCGCTAGCAGACGTGGGGGGATATCGTGACCACATACCATTACGCTATTCTTGCTATTTCAGAAGGCGTATTTAATAGCGAACAGAGTCATAGAGACACAAATAAAGTCCAAAATTACAATTAATATAAAAATGGATCTGCTTGTTTTTTTGTGCTTGTAAGTGTTCCGATGTGTGTTTCATGTTTGTAACGGGGTCGAGCAGTTGAGGTCCGCTGCCAGCGTAAGGGTGGCTTAATGGCTCAGTCATCCGTCACTGATACAGAAATAATTCTGACAGGACTGAAGCAGGTCATACTTAATTGGCAGTCCTCCAGCACAGACACGATCAGTTCCCGCCTGTGCGTGCACCCTCCGTCGTGCTCTCTAGATGTTTATGCTTTTTTCTTTCTGCGTGCGTGTGCGCGCGTGTCTGACGTCAACTACCCAAACTACCCCTCCCCATGGTGCTACCTTCCTTCCTACATGTTTCATCCCCAAACTCAGCTGGCTGTTACACAACCCCTCCTGACTACAATGTGTGCGTCGATAGACCGCTGTTCCGCCCAGATCAAAGGCTAAGCCCCCTGGCGGCAACCGGCAGTCCGTCCAGTCCAGTAGCGGTCACCACGTGATTCCGGCGATCACAGGTGACCGCGTGACGGCTGACGGGGGCTTAAGTACTTGCACTGGCTACCGTTGGTGCCAGTGGTGTGGCCACTGTCTGGCTACCGTACCCCTCCTTGGTTTGAAGGGCAGGGGCAGGTCTTTGACTCCTTGTGTGAAGGTGTGCCGCGGTCCCTCAGAAGCTGGCAGAGTGGCCGCTTGGTGTGACTAAACACCACCTGGCGACAAGAAAAATAATCGAACAAGAAAATACCACCACCGAGAGAGTTTTAACCGTTGAGCTTATGTGCAGTTGTCAGATCTGTCCTTAGGATGCTTAACATAAATGTACTTGAGCGAACGTGTGCAGCAAGAGGACAGACTGGCGATTTATTGGAAGACAACTGTAGAAAACAGTAAGCAGATGTATAAATAATATTAGTAATAGTATAATATGTAATTCTCAAATTGTGTTCTGTGTTCTTTTCAATGGGGACTACAAAATATATATGGCTTAATGGTTGTGGATTATCATGGTGCAAACAATTAGAATTAAAAATAGAATTGATGCTTATGGTGTTTTTCATTAGTTCATAAAGAGGAGTTTTGGATGACCATGAAGTGGTAGTGGCATATTTTGATTTCACCCAGTGTGAGGGTATTTAGTACATGTAGTATTTTGTATAACGCTTCATTGTTGTTATTCATTGCTACTCATTACCAAATTGATCATATGGGAGGAAACATGCTGGGCAGTTTCTGCTCAGCATTCTTTACAGAAAGATGCAAAAGAATTTGTGATGTGAACAAGATTCTGAGAAGAATGACAAAGATTTTTGTGTAGAAGGTTAAGATCCATGGTATCCAGATTTGCATTTTTGTCACCCTTACAATACACACTTCTTTTTATTATTACATCACAGATCTTCAGGAAGCATTAGCTAGTTGGCTATATTTAGTGTCAGATTTAATCTCATTCTGTTATCACAACATCACTGATGTCCAATCTGAGTGTGTGGTAGATGGTGGCCATACTGTGAGTATTCAGTGGTTGAGCAAACATTCAGAAATGTTTCAACTGATCTTGAAAACCTTTCTTCCTTTTGAAGAGTGAGTTGTGTGGTGTTTTTTGTTTGCATTTAACTTTAAGAGAAAAGACTAGGGACGGATTTAAATGGAAACTTTTTAGCTCTTTTTGTCTTTCATTGGTTAAACATAGTACATGTATGAGTATACTACCTGTAAAATTTAAGTAGTCACTGTATTGTAGGCAGTGTTTTATTCAGTAGAGTTGGATAATAAAATAAAAGTGTCAGCAGAGCTTCTGATGAGCTTTGGAAGAAAATGGATATTTTTATCCATATCTCCATAGTTTAGGAGTATGGTCACTTCACCAAACAGCTGCAGCATGTTTCTTCCCCCACCCCACCCCACGCACTTGCGACACTTTGTCCACTCACTTAACTCAATAGCCCCTTCATCCAATAGTGTGAGTCTCTTCACCTATCGATGTGAGTCACTTTGCCCAATAGCACAAGTCTCGTCGTCCATCTTAATGTGTGCACAGGCAGGTCAACCAGTTTGCACAAGACAATCAGCTTATTTATTTACACCTTCCTCTGGTGGTCAATGATAGCTTACCTCACCTCGCTTTAACCTGTGAAGTTCTTACATTTGTTGTATGCATGTTGGGCTGGATGTGAATACCTGTGCTTTTTTAAAATAATTTTTATCTGTTTTGTAGAG
This sequence comes from Lanistes nyassanus, assembly GCA_004794575.1. Taxonomy (NCBI): domain Eukaryota; kingdom Metazoa; phylum Mollusca; class Gastropoda; order Architaenioglossa; family Ampullariidae; genus Lanistes; species Lanistes nyassanus. The sequence goes on from SMGT01005572.1 coordinate 84,764, forward strand.
AGCTGTGGACAATTTTTGAGAAGTATGGTGATGATGGAAAACTGAAGATCTGCAATATTCGATCGGCCTTCAATGATCTGAATCTTTTCCCCTCATATTCTCAGAGTGAGTCACAGTATTAAAACTAAAGTTTACAGTAACTGGTGGGGGTGTGGATGGATGGATCGTGACTCCTCAACTAAACATGAAAAGAAAAATGCCATGAGGTGGAAGAGCCTTGCAACAGCTCCATCAAACTAACCCAAGCAGAAGCAGAGTAGCTGGTGTTTTATAAGAGTAAAAACGGAAGTTGGGAGTGCAGCTGAGATCTATTGTGTGTTACAGAAGAACACAAAACTTGTGACCAGCTAAACCAAGGGTAGTGGGAGAACCTGCTTTCTCAGAACAGAGTTACAAAATTTAGTAGAGTTCAGTATTTAGTAATGATGAAAAAAATTCTGAAAGCCTCGAAGCAGATAATCTTGGTAGAAATTCATGCCTTCACTAGTCTTCTTCGGTGTCTTGTGTCAGTGTTTGGGTCTTATTAATTTTGCAACAGGTACACAGAAAGCATGTGGAAATGAAAACTTGCAGAACTAGTAATGCAAGAATTAAGGGGGCGAATTCTAAACATAGATATTTATCTTTGTGTAGTAAAAAACTTTGTTTTGGCAGTCTGCTATTGCTTGTAGCATTGTTGCTGTGTTTAATCAGTCCAGGAGATGGTACACTGTGCAGTAGAGTACGGCAGTCCTTGCGTGGCTGATCACGTGACCTTTGGAGAGTTCTGTGTCCTGGTGGATGAGCTTCAGCATCATTATGACACCTGCTTTTGCCAGCCGTTACCACAGTCCGTCCTGCCCAGCAAAGTCCAGGCACATGGTACAGAAGGGAGGCGGAAACGAAGAGGTTCGACATTTGCTCTGTTCTTGAATTTTTTTAAGCTAAACGCTTGCTGGGCTCTTGCTGGGATTATTTGTTCTGTGCAAGAACTAATTACAGCCATAGTAACCCTGGCAACTGACTCCAAACAAAATAAGAATTAAAAAAACCTAGCTAAGCATCATTATGCATTGAAGTCCTAATTGCCTAAACATAGGAAACCACAGGGACATTTTTTTTAGTTTGGGTAACTGGAGCATTTTTGGTCTGGGACAAGAATACAGTGTAGCTAAAACACCGACAGGAGACCATTTTGGTACAGCAGCACCAGAGTATTATATAGCACTGTAATATTTTGATCTCTTGTGAAGCCTCATAAAGATGTTGCCTGAAAATGCATGTGAGGTGGGGAGGAGCATGATGTATACAAAGTAAACATTTTTACTCTTCATTATTCCTCTTGTGTTTCAGATAGCTCGTCAAATTTTCAAGGTGAGTTTTTTTTGTCCGACTAAGACAGCAAATATATCTTTTTTTTCTGTCTTCTTTTGTCCCATAATGACCCTTTTTGTCAGCATGATGCACTGAACAGGTTATAGATATATATTTGTGTACATACTGCTTGTTTACTTTCTGAGCACTTGCCTTTAACATGCCTCATTTTTTTAAAAGTGTTCCTTGGCGGCTCTTGTGGTTCGCCAAAACAACCCAGTCGCTGGCGACAGGAAGAGGCAATCCCATACCTTAAGCAGCATAGTATTACCTTTTACAATCCAGTAAGTCTTTCCACTATTTTTATTTCCAACTTTTGGATGTTCGTGCACTGAAAAAAATGTTTTTCACAATGTGATCCAGTTCTTGTTTGAAGGGAGTTAAGCTGAGTTGAAAGTCTTAAAGACAGTGGAGAATTTCCAGTGTCAAAATGTAAACTGCCAGAAGCTGGTCATATTTAGAAAAAACAATTGTTCAGTCCTCCATTATTTCTGAGTTGTGCATTCTTTGAATCCTTTAGTAGTCCACTTCCCTTAATTTTAAATTACTATATAGTTTTCTATCTAAAGGGAATTCCCTTGCCATATTTTCCCCAGATGAATTAATACTTTCATTTTTGTCTTTTGGGGGTTTTTTGGTTGTTTTTTGTTGGGTTGTTTTTGCATCCGTGCACTCTATATCTGATGTGCCTTTGTAGGTAAGTGTGATCACCTGCCATTCCCTCCAAAACAAATCTTGCTTCTAGTGGATTTCATTTCTTACTAATTCTATGTTAGTATGCTTTATTAGATTTTAAATGGAAATCATTATTTTTTTCCCATTCTTTTGACAGCAAGTTAATAATTGGAGACCTGAGCTGATAGAACTGGAGGACAGAGCAAAGCAGGTATGCTGTTTTGTTTTATATGAAGAGGCAGATTAAAAAACTTATTTGATCATTTCTAGGTGTGTGCATGGATGGTTTTAAGCACATAAATTCTCTTTCTGTTTGGTGTTGACACTGGCTTTAATGAAGATAGTACACTGTAGTAGAAAATAATTTTGCGGTGTACTAAGCAAAATGGTTTTTATGTATTATTTATTTAAATGAAATTTGATTTTTGATTGAACTGTTCTCTTTGTTTTGCTTATTGCAGGTAGCAGACTTGCTGCTTTTCGTCATCGAGAACAGCACTCGAGCTGTTGTTTCCCTCTGCGAAATTGCCTATCTTGTTGGTATGTTTTAATATACACTTTAAGAATTTTTTTTCAAAATAAAATGTATGTCTTACATCTTAAACCATTACTTCTGTGTAGTTCTTAGACATGACTTTTAGGTATGTTCCATGTGCATGAGATTTATGTGTTCTTTGCAGACTGTGCAACAAAACTAATAATTTTGTGTTGTTACTATGGATTTACATGTATACTGTGTAGTAAATTGTGATGTAATGTTATGCAAAAAAAAAGGCTGATGCAGCAGAACCCAAGATGTGAACATTCTCTGTGCTTTTGCACAGTGTCTGTGTGAACATGTGCATGACTATGAGCAAAAAAGAGGGGGAGATGGGCAGGGAAAATGAGCAATAAACTGGTATATTGGTATGAAAATTTGTAAAGTATAGAAGATCAGGTATTGTCTGCTTTCATGGTGTTTTCATATCTTTGGTCAGAAAATGTTTGATTGTTGAACATTTTTGACCTTTTGTAAATGGAACTGTTTGATATCTCCTGGTTAAAATCTTTTCAAATTGTCATCAGAATCTCACCACTGGTGCTCTTAAGACAATGATGCATAATTTGCAGGCTGTCAGCGGCAGATCATTGTCATATTTAAAGATCTGAAGGGCGATGTGTTTTCTGTCTGTGATGAGACCCTCTCAGAAAGGTTTGCACATGGTATTTTGTGTTTTGCTAGTGCAGGTTTTCATTTAATGAGCATGGTAACTTGTTACCATTTTGGTAAAAATGATGTGATGGCCAATGGTCCTGAATTCACTTTCTTGATCTTCAGAGCTAAATGTCAATTTTTTTTTTCCATTCAGTACTCAAAGTTTTAAGAAATTTGTGAGTTTAGACAAACCAGAACGTTTTGCTAGGTGCAAAGTTCAGAGCTGCAAAGGAAACATTTTTCTGCACAGAGAGAGAGAAGATTTGCGGCGTGGACGTCAGGTGTTGATAGATATCATAGAGCGAAATGGCATTCCAGTGTTTGATGACATGAGCAAAGCGCTTGACTGCATTGTGCTCAGCATTCATCAGGTACAGTCAGAGGCCATTGCAGGCCACTTTTTAAGTGCATGTTCATGCTTATGAGTACTGTGTGTCTGACTTAATTGAACTGCCCCAGTGGTCTAGTGGTTAAGGTGTCTGTTTCCAAGGCAGGAGGCCAGTGGTTCGCATCCTGGCCTAGTCATACCTAAGACTTAAAAACTGGCAGTCTAATAGCTGCCCTGCCAGACGCCTGGCACTACAGGGAACAGTACTAGGACTGGTTGGTCTGGTGTCACTATAATGTGACTGGGTGGGACCGAGGCCTGTGTTGCATCAGCAGTTCCACGTGTGGCAGCACGTAAACTTTGTCTAAGCAACACTGTCCTGATATGCACATAGTTTGCAACTGGATGTTAAGCAACAAATAACCCCACCCCCACCCTAACCCCCACCCTCGACTTAATTGGTACATAGTGAATTCTCACTTCTGCCATCTGGGTGCTGCTGCTGTGCACCAGTATGCAAGACAAACAGACACAGAATTTCTTGTGTTCCAAGTGCCATTCACTTTTTGAATGAACTGGGTTATGATTGCATGTGAGTTTGTGGGTGGGCGTGGGTGGATGTAAATATTCTGTGTATCGTGGAGCTACAGCAATTGCCCTTAACCCAATGGCTGCCATCCATTTTCAATTGTTCTTGGCAGTTTGATTGAGCCATACCTTTTAGGCTGCATGTGTAAAAATCCCAAGAAATAAACCTAAGTGCTACAGACAAGAATCAAACTGATTTTGAAATGTAGATAAATGCTCAGTAAAATTGTTATTACCTTATTCTTTAATGGATTAATAAAGTGTATTGTATTGTATTGTGCCTTGATGAATATGTAAGTAAAAGAGGTCTTGTGGTAATGTAAACTGTGGGATCAAGTTAAATGGCTGCAGGGGTTTCATAGCAGTTTTTCTATCATGAGGCATGATGTATTCCCTTCATTCTAGAGCTTAGGAGTTTTTTTAAAACAAAGCCTGTTGGTTGAAATTGTCACACGACAAGTCAATATCCACTTCGCCTGTCACACTCAGGAACGTGCTGTGCTAGTGGTATCGTGTTGGCAAAGCATGTGAGTTGACATGGTGATGTCATTGTGTCAGAATGCAGGCACATGGAGTCTTATGATTGTGGCATTGTGTTTGCCAGGGGATTCGTGTCCAAGATCTGCTGCTCATGCATGGAGCTCAGCCTGTGAAACATGGCCACATGCTTGTTGGGGAGGCATTGCTGTGAGTAGGGTATGGAATGTGGATTTTGCAAGCAAATGGGTCTGTGAGGGCGGCTGAACGGGTGGTTGAGTAAATGAGTGAACTTGGTGGTGGGTGAGGCAATACCCGGAATGTGTGTTTGTGTCTGTGTATGTGTGCAGCCATTGAAGGCATTAACCTGCACGTGTAGGAATGGATGTGTGTGTGTGTGTGTGGACATGTCCATGCATCCACATGTAAGAGCAAAACGTGTCTTTGTATGTATAGTTTATTCATGTATACCATATACATAGTGCAGATATACAGTATGTTCATGAGCTGTGTATACATTGCCAGTATGTTTTGTTATGACATGGGCTACATATAGAAAAGATGAAATTAAAGTCATTTATTGGAAGAACAGATAAATTTTCCTCATTTAAAACAGAATATCTTCACAGTGGTTTATACCTAATGAAGGGCTGCTGAAAATAGCTAGGTCAAACATAGCATCTTTGAAATGGTGTGTGGCTTATGGAATGCTGCAGTATGCCTGTTTGTTTTCTTGTACAGCAAACTCAGGGAAACATTCAACTCAATCACTTGCGACAGCGAGGGCAGAATCACTAAAGACGAGGTAATGTGTTTGCACATGTTTAAGAGCTTTCAGGCCCTGTGTTCAGTTTTTATGTCCTGTCATTCAGAGGTAGCTTGAGCTGTGTGAAGAATAGCGCCGTTATAAAGAAAGGGATGGAAGATCTTTTTGAGGACCTGCCAAGTTCCTTTCTTTCGGCCCTCTCTTTGCTACGTGTTTGGGTACGGTAAGCTCCCTTTGGGCACAGGCGTCTGCACACGGCTATGTGTGAGCGCTGCCAGTATCTTTGTTGGAGTTATCTTTCGATAATTTAAGCGCGCTGTCCTCATTTGTTCTTTATTAATTGGTTGAATTAAGTGTAAGAGGGAAAGAAGATGATCACAATGTCAAGAATTTCCCAGTTAGGTTCTCGGGCTCATTGGGAGAAAAGAAGAAGAGGGGAAACTGGAGATTTGGAACACACCTCAGACCATCAACTGACCTCACCTGTGCTTTTCTCTAATTTTCAGCTAAGACTCGGCTACCGATGTTTCACTGGTCGGGAGTTGAGTGCGTCAAATTTGCAGCAAAGACAACCAGACAAGAGTTCGTTCTCATTTGAGGAGTTTTGCTGTATTGTCACAGAGTGCAAGCGGAAGGTGAGTTTTGGATGAATGTCAGAGTTCATGTGTGTGTGTGTGTGTGACTGTGTGTGTGCTTTTATGTGCTGTTATCACATCCTTTATGATAAAATTAGCACAATCTGCAATAATTATTAGGTGTTTCTGAATGAATCTGTTTTCATTGTTTGTTTTTTTTAACCCACAGAGACCTTCAGTAGTATCTTCTCTGTGCACAGCACTGTTGAATCCATTCCGATGGGTGGCAGGTATTTTTTTTAATTGCTTAATTCCATATGTAATTGCAAGTATTGTTGTTTATTGTAATTTCAAGTTTTTATTGTTCATACCATTCTCAACATTTTGAAAGTAAAAGATTGAAAACTTTGAAAGTGAGAGTAAAGTGGTGGTGAAGGTGATGTAAGGCTACTGTGCATGGAAGGTCCTTTGCATGTTTACAATGCATGCTTCTCACATGCACCCACAGAGGCTCGTAGTGCAGGTCCTGTTTCCACTGGATGTTCTTCCTTAAGATATAGCACCTGTTGGCGGAGGTCTGTCTAGGTATTGCAGCTTCCTCCCTCCACTTCCCCCAGCCCCCTTTGTTGCTATTTCTTCTCCTCCCCCTGCTAGCCAACCAAACCAGTCTGACATCCTGATGGTATCATTTGGTCAGCATGATCGATTGTCGGTGCTGTTTGCAGGAAGATTGGGATCGCAGAAGGTAAACCCAGCTGACAGTACTGACGTGCATGATGTCTATCTTGGTGGAAGCTGTGGAGACACCAATTGGAGAGAAGACATTGCTCTCCCACTCCTCAAGTAATTATGTGCAATTGAAAAGATTCTGAGATTGGAAAATAGGTGGTGGTGAATGGCGGCACCATATGTTTGTGTGCATGCTTACATATATGTACATGTGCATAATATGAATGGAAGTGTGTATGTCCACGTGCAGTCATATCCACAAATGTATGGGTGCATAGAGAAATCTCCACTGACAAGTGAGCAGAATTGATAAAATAAAACTGGTTGCTGTAAATGTGCATGTACTCATCTGGCTCTTTATCTTTTGCAGGCGACATGGTTTGTCATTTCACAATCCACATGTTACAGAATGGTATAATTCTCTCATTCCCATGCAAGTTGCGGAGAGAGAAAATTGTCGTCTGATGCTATATGTCATCACATGCTCAACGCGAGCAGTTGCAGCTATGGTGGAGGTGGGAGTTCTGACAGTTTTAGGGGTTGCTGTTTCTGAATTAAAAATAAAAGTTTACCCCTAATATTTATCATTATGGTATGACCTTTGTTCTTTCTATGGTAATAAATGATTTAAGTTAAAATTTCCCCCTAACTCCTCTTGGTCCTGTAGTGCTTATTACTATTTCTTATGCACGAAATTCACATTATTGGTCTTTTTTTCCGTTTCATTTGGAGATGAATTTATTTCTTGATGTAGTTGTACTCATGATATGCTGTGGCACTCTCCCCCACCCGCACACCATTGTTCAATTTTTACAGGGAGGTAAGCATTGACACCAAGATTTTCACCCTCAGTAAACTTTATTTGTGTAACCTCAGGCTGCCTATTACATTGGCCTTGGCTGTCGTGTGGTTCTATGCCTTCAGAATCTGCAGCCTGATATTCCTGTCAGCTGTGAAGAGGTGCGTATAGTTCTTTTCATTTGGGTCAGTGGATGGGCACATTGGGGTCAGTGGATGGGTACATTTGGGTCAGTGGGTGTAAGCTGGGTATGATTACAAGATGATTAGAAAGAAATGTTAAGCTCTACAGAGCTGACTTTCACTATCAGAGTTTTTCTGTGGCTATTATTTTTTCCCCCAACACCTTTTATCACCCTTAACCTTCCTGCCGCCGTCATGAGATATCTTTCACTGCTGACTTGACAATGCAGCAGCTAGACAATATATTGTTGTTTTTTTTTTGCAGATAACCCACTGTGCTCTTCAGGACTACAACAGGGGCCGTGCGTACCTGAGTGACATGGCCAGTCGAGAAGGTGTTCCAGAATTCAATAACGTTGCTGAGGCTGTGGGCTGTGCCATAGGCCAGATCAACGAAATCCACAGTTCCCAAGGAGTGTAGCACATCTTGATTTTGTGCCATTTAAGACTTGCTTCTCATATCGCTGCTGGGGTTCGCCAAGAGAGACCTGTTCCCAAAAGAGTTGTGATCTCTTGTGTACCAGCATATGACATTCTGGAAAAGGCCAAAAGAGCATGCAGAAGTGGAGACTTCAGGCAGTGAGGTGTCCAGCTCTGCGGCTATAACCAGGTGCTTTGAAGGACCTGTGATCTCTGATGGGCTGACACACGGAAAGCTAGCCCAGGCATTTGAATGCCCAGTCATCTATGAAAGACCACGGTCTGCCGTTGGTGGTGGTGCCACTTTTGTACTCGTTATTTAGAAAGGAGCCATGTGTGTCTCATACTATTAAGGTATGATGCTAGGTGGACAGACTAAAAACAGGATATGCCACAGTGATAGGAATCTGGTCTGGTCAGAGGGTGGGACAAACGAACCCATTTTCCTTTACTTCATTTTGCATCATTTGTGATCTTTTTTGGTTTCCTCAAGTCATTGCCTTCACATTCTTCTTGGGTCTGAATGGTAACTCTTTTTGGCTGTCTTTTCTACCTCAGATCACTAACCATTCAAACCCCAGGCAATGCTGCCTGCAGGGAGGAGTGGGTGCCCTGTAATGTGTGAAAAGCCAAGATGCAGTACTGTCGGATCTATACTTGTACCTCCCAAGTCACCACCAGACTTGCCCTCCCTCCCCCACCCCTGGCTCTTTCCTAAAAACAATGCTGGCATGCAGCTAACTGGAAGAACTCGCACAAGCTTCACCAGGAACTGCTGTGACATAATGTGGACTGCACAAATGAACAGTTCCTTCCAGAGTGTTCATAAAGCTATGATCCCTTTCTGAGCATCAACTTAAGCATATCAGAAAGGAAGATTGACTGATCGAACCTGGCATCATGGATGTGTCAGACTGTTGCCGGAATGTGTGTGAAATTGTTTGGTAATTGTTTGAAGCATAGTAAAAGTGGTGCATGTATAGTAAAAGTGGTGCATGTATAGTAAACGTGGTGCATGTATAGTAAATGTGGTTTATGTAACTATATCAGACAGAAACAGAGACTAATAACCAAAGCTCAACAGGATGAGGTTAGCTGCTGGGTTGCCATGAGCACCCATTACTGGCCCCACTGCCAAGTCGGGGAGTGAGTTCAGCTGGAATCAGTATGTGTCCAGATATTGTCCAACCTCCAAGTCAAAGTGGATTAAATATGGTGAAATTACAGTCATGATTTGAGCTGAGTGTGTGTGTGTGTGTGTAATAATGCTGAGTATACTTTGGCCACCGGCAGGCGTTGCATAATTGGTTCAGTTTTTTTTTCTCGAAGGAATGATGGCAAGAACTCAGCGTAAGCTGGAGGAGGCAGTGGAAGAACAAAAACTGGCATTGAGAGTAGAATATTTCATGTTTGCTGATGTCGCAAAGGCTTGGCTGACCCTAAGCTCTGGTGCCACTTCCACATTCCGGAGAAAATGTGTGGGCCTGAACAAGATCCAACCCCATGAGCTGCAATTGTTACTTCTGATCTTTCTACTGTTTAGAAGCAATTGCATTGAGTGCAGTAGGGAGTGGCAGTTAACCTCAAATGCTGAAAGTTTGCTTTCATCATGAGCTTGGTGAGGAAGTGGTTGCCTTGGTTACTTTGAGACTTTTTCTGGGACTCCCAACCTCATCCATATTTAACATGGCATCTCCACAATTTCTTCAGCTCTGACAAAGCTATTGCCTCTGCCAGTCAATGTTGCCTAAGCTACCATGACTGGCCTGCACTGGATCCTTTTCTTTAACAGAATGATCCGAGTGGACCAGTTTTCCTTCTCCTTTTCCAGTATGGCAGTGTTGTTTGCATGGGTGCAAGGCTTTCCGTATAGCTCAAAACCCTTTTTTTTTTTGTCAGTTGTGTGCTGGCTTTCCACAATTTCACTGACTCCTAATGCAAAGCAACAATCGTTCGGTTTGGGTTATAGCTGACCTGAGTTGTGCAGATGCTAGCCACATCAGAAATCTGCTATCAAAACGCTTAGCCATAAATTTTGTTTCAAGTTTTCCGATGCCAGTGAATAGTTTTGAAAATCCAGCAAGTGTTAAATTTTTTATTTGTAACAATTACATGTGTTTGTACTTAAAAAACATGCCAAAAAAACATTTTCAATGTAGCAAATAGAATATTTGTCTATACAAGAGGTGTTATCCTGGAGACTGGGTGCTGTGTTTATCCTGCTGTGCCAGTGTTGGACACCAGGAAGAATGGTCTAAAGTTCAGGCATCTTGAAGACTGGTTGATGTAGTGCTTGTGATCATTTCCAGCACGTGTGTTAAACCAGTCACAGCTGCCTACACAGAAGCATCAGTAGCCTGGAGATTGGCTGCATCCATTGCTGTACAGAATCACTTCATAGGCCCTGTACGGCTTTTTGACCTTTTGGCAAGTTGTTGTAGGATGCTTCTGTTTTGCTTTGTACACCCGACAGCCTCCACACATTTTGTGGGTTTGTCCTCCATAGAAACATTGGCAGCGAGTGCAGTGTTCATAGAAATGTGTTGATAAGCCATTTTCATAGAAGTGTCTTGATTAGCCATTTGCAGCACTGCCTTCAAATGGTAGAGCATTATATGAAAACCTGCAGGTTGGCAAGTTTGAGAAATCCCTGCTACACCAGGAGCCATATTCAGTTGTTGTTAAGCCTAAACCGATCGCGATCATAAGACAGATAAAACTGTAGGTTCGAACCTCATCTTTAGTCCAGGAATGCGACACCTGTTCACAGGTTTGGCTACTTGCCATGACCTACCCTGCTATGTTGACTTGGCATAAAACACTGCGATTCATAGGATCCCTCATTAGTGTGTACATGTATTATAAAAGGGAAAAATGTGAGTCAGATTTGTGGATAGAACCTTCAAAAGCCACAGAA